>OW121705.1:36322216-36836829 GCA_933228785.1 Lasioglossum pauxillum | reverse complement strand
AAACACGCGCGCATACGTAAATACGCTTTGGATGATCCTGTACTCTTTATCTCGTGGTGCAATTTTTCAATTTTGCTAGAATTTCGAAATCGAAAATTTGTATCGAGTCATCGAGACGACGCGTGAAACCCCTGCGGTTCTGTGTTCGGCGTGCATCGGCGTTACATTTTCTAAGCGATGTCGGTTTATAATTAACACTCGGGTGGTGGCCCAGAGTTCAGAATATTGTTTACATTATTAAATTTGTTGGTGTCTAATCAATTACTAAACATTCGAGTATTGTATGAGGTATTATATCAATTTCGTATCTACAAAATCACAAAAATCATAAAGAATGAAATTATTCTAGCTAGGAAGAAATGTTTAAAATTGCTGTACCATTATTCAGACTATTGTTTCCATTATTAAATCTGTTGGTGTCTAATCAATTACTAAACATTCGAGTATTGTATGACGTATTATATCAACTTCATATGTACAAAATCACAAAAATCATATACAGTCAGCGGCAATATTAAGTGAACACCCTTCAAAATCGCATAACTTTTTAGAAATTGGTCTAAAGGACTTGAAATTTTTTAAGATGTTAGACCGTCTAGTTTTTTTTATGGGTGTCCACTTAATATTGCCGCTAACTGTAGAATGGAATTATTCTAGCTAGGAAGAAATGTTTAAAATTGCTGTGCCATTATTCAGAATATTGTTTCCATTATTAAATATGTTGCTGTCTAATCAATTACTAAGAATTCGATTATTGTATAAGGTATCATATCAACTTCATATCTACAAAATCACAAAAATCATATAGAATGGAATTATTCTAGCTAGGAAGAAATGTTTAAAATTGCTCTGTACCATTATTCAGAATATTGTTTACAATATTAAATATGTTGGTGTCTAATCAATTACTAAACATTCGAGTATTGTATTGATGTATTATATCAATTTAATATCTACAAAATCACAAAAATCATATAGAATGGAATTATTCTAGCTAGGAAGAAATGTTTAAAATTGCTGTACCATTATTCAGAATATTGTTTACATTATTAAATATGTTAGTATCAATTACTAAACATTCGAGTATTGTATGAGGTATTATATCAATTTCATATGTACAAAATGACAAAAATCATATACAGTTAGCGGCAATGTTAAGTGGACACCCTTAAAAATCGCACAACTTTTTAGAAATTGGTCCAAAGGACTTGAATTTTTTTAAGATGTTAGACCGGCTGGTTTCTTTTAAGGGTGTCCACTTAACACTAGATTTACCAGACCAGTCATTTTTACTGGTTCCAGATTTTTCTTTTAGAAATATTGATGTTATAAATATATTTTTCTGAGAAATTTTTTTAGTGAATTTCTTTACTGAAGCACATATTTAAACAAAACTCGAACGAGATCTAAATAAAGGCAATTCTGTCATTAATATAAGGCAATGTATGCCAATTGCGTTTAGTGTTTGGTATATCTAGTGTTAATATTGCCGCTGACTGTAGAATGCAATTATTCTAGGCCGGAAGAAATGTTTAAAATTGCTGTACCATTATTCAGAATATTGTTTACATTATTAAATATATTGGTGTCTAATCTATTACTAAACATTCGAGTATTGTATGAGGTATTATATCAATTTCATATCTACAAAATCACAAAAATCATATAGAATGGAATTATTCTAGCTAGGAAGAAATGTTTAAAATTGCTGTGCTATTATTTAGAATATTGTTTACATTATTAAATATATTGGTGTCTAATCAATTACTAAACATTCGAGTATTGTATGAGGTATTATATCAATTTCGTATCTACAAAATCACAAAAATCATAAAGAATGAAATTATTCTAGCTAGGAAGAAATGTTTAAAATTGCTGTACCATTATTCAGACTATTGTTTCCATTATTAAATCTGTTGGTGTCTAATCAATTACTAAACATTCGAGTATTGTATGACGTATTATATCAACTTCATATGTACAAAATCACAAAAATCATATACAGTCAGCGGCAATATTAAGTGAACACCCTTAAAAATCGCATAACTTTTTAGAAATTGGTCCAAAGAACTTGAATTTTTTTAAGATGTTGGACCGGCTAGTTTTTTTTAAGAGTGTCCACTTAACACTAGATTTACCAGATCAGTCATTTTTACTGGTTCCAGATTTTTTCTTTTAGAAATATTGATGTTATAAATATATTTTTCTGAGAAATTTTTTTAGTGAACTTCTTTACTGAAGCAGATATTTACACAAAACTCGAACGAGATCTAAATAAAGGCAATTCTGTCATTAATATAAGGCAATGTATGCCAATTGCGTTTAGTGTTTGGTATATCTAGTGTTAATATTGCCCCTGACTGTAGAATGCAATTATTCTAGGCCGGAAGAAATGTTTAAAATTGCTGTACCATTAATCAGAATATTGTTTACATTATTAAATCTGTTGGTGTCTAATCTATTACTAAACATTCAAGTATTGTATGAGCTATTATATCAATTTCATATCTAGAAAATCACAAAAATCATAGAGAATGAAATTATTCTAGCTAGGAAGAAATGTTTAAAATTGCTCTGTACCATTATTCAGACTATTGTTTACAATATTAAATATATTGGTGTCTAATCAATTACTAAACATTCGAGTATTGTATGAGGTATTATATCAATTTCATATCTACAAAATCACAAAAATCATATAGAATGGAATTATTCTAGCTAGGAAGAAATGTTTAAAATTGCTGTACCATTATTCAGAATATCGTTTCCATTATTAAATCTGTTGGTGCCTAATCAATTACTAAACATTTGAGTATTGTATGACGTATTATATCAACTTCATATCTACAAAATCACAAAAATCATATAGAATGCAGTTATTCTAGCTAGGAAGAAATGTTTAAAATTGCTGTACCATTATTCAGAATATCGTTTCCATTATTAAATCTGTTGGTGCCTAATCAATTACTAAACATTCGAGTATTGTATGACGTATTATATCAATTTAATATCTACAAAATCACAAAAATCATAGAGAATGCAGTTATTCTAGCTAGGAAGGAATGTTTAAAATTGCTGTACCATTATTCAGAATATCGTTTCCATTATTAAATCTGTTGGTGCCTAATCAATTACTAAACATTCGAGTATTGTATGACGTATTATATCAATTTAATATCTACAAAATCACAAAAATCATATAGAATGCAGTTATTCTAGCTAGGAAGGAATGTTTAAAATTACTGTACCATTATTCAGAATATTGTTTCCATTATTAAATCTGTTGGTGTCCAATCAATTACTAAGCATTCGAGTATTGTCTGAGGTATTATATTTAAGCATATATTTAATAAAGAAAAAATATTTTATTTTCGAGTAAAAAAAATCGCTCCGAGCGCAATGGGTTAAAATCGCATGGGAGAGTAGGCAAATTTATTCAACCACTTATCCTTCAATATCAAGTTATTACGTTTCCGTGGACTTGATGGACCATATATTGCGAATTCGGTTGAATTTTGTACGTTAACGTGCGAAGCAGGATTACGAGTATGACGCAGAGAAAACCGTAAACATCGAAAATGGATCGCAAAGAGTTCTCGAAGCAGACTCTCGAGGTGACTGGTCGCGGTAACGGGATGACGATACGGAAATCTTAATAGCATCGACTCGCGGCTCGCGGCACTTCTCACTGGTGCGGAGCGGCTTGACCGCCTACTCTTTACCTTACCACCTTCGAGCCGGAACTGGCGCTCGAGGGATTCGTGGGGTTCGAGGGGGCCGGCACCCGCTTATTAGCCACGTAAAAATGATTCCGTGCTTCATCGGCCACGCGATACGCGTCTGCCATCTTCCGTTTCCCTCTTGTCGTTCTTCGGACTGTTCTCTCGTTCCCGTTGTTCTCCTCCTCGCTTCCCGATCGTTGCCGAGACGCAACGTGTCCAAGTATAAAGAGAACGAGCGAAACGGCACCGGTCCGGCCCGGCGCGCTCTACGAGGAAAGGGTTGAGATCGGCAAGCAGGCGAGGGAGACAGGTAGAAGCCGAGGAGGAGCACTCTTCCCATCATTAGGTTATTTCGTTGCGGGATCGCCGCAGGGACTTACGTAGGTGTTTATTTATCGTCGAAGGCCGCACGCGGAGAATTAGTACCGGCCGATGCACGCCTCTATAATCTCTATTCGAAGCAATTATCTCGCGAATCCCGATGGACCTTCCGAACCGAACCGTGCCGAACTGAACCGAACCGAGACGATGTTTCTCCTCATGCGTTTCGACTCGGACGAAAACATCTTCGCGATCCTCGTTCGAGAACCCGAACTCGAGTTTCTACGGCGTTGCAGGATGCCTAACACCGTCGACCCAATGACCCCGTACCGATGCTCATGTAGGTCGTTACCGTCGCCATCGCCATCGCAATCGCCATTGCTGGAGAAATTGCAGCCACACAAGCTTGCGGGATATTTCGCCGCTTCTCGCTTTCTTCATCTCTTTCTTCCTTTCGCGACACTAGAGCTTCTTACTTCTCGCCGATCCTTTGAAAATCAGATCCTCGAGAATGCAAACTACTTGTTCCGAAGAAAATGTTTCCAGGACTGTTCTCATCTAGAATCCGTGACTAACGTTATTGTCTTTCTGGCTCTGATATTAACTTTACAGGGGGTCTTTCCGTCTGAGAAAACCCAGGCCATTCGGTTTAAGTGTACCCTCGGAAGCCGATAATCAAAGAGTTATTGCTAATAAACGTTAAGTTGAGAATACACCGAATGATCGCGGTAGACGATGAACGAATGATCGAGCACTTCGTTCGAAGTACTTCTCGTAGCACGTCTTTAACGCCTCCCGATTACACTTACACTTCGAACCTATGGTTATTACCCTATACGGCGTCAGCAAATTTTTTCATAGACGCTGGTAGACGCAGCAAACGAGTCGGTCCGTACAACATTTATTTTTGTGAAAGGATATTTCTCTAAATGTTAATTTCTAGCTATCCTCTAATTTTTAACGCCACGTAGCTACATTTAAATAAACTTCCACAGATGTTGAAACATAGCGGCGTCTAATTTTCTTCAAAAATTTGGCTAGAAAGTTTGGCAGTAGCTCGCGTTTATATTACACGAGAATCTGGACCACTGCGTCCGGCTTAGGGCAGGTAAACGCGACGCGGGTCGGACGTTTACGGTCCCGGGTTTCGCTAAGGGATCGTATTTTTCCGTCGACATGCTCGAAACGACATTTACGGGGTCTCGTTCAAAAGTCGACGGATCGGGACGCGCCTCGGTCGGTCCAGCGAAGTCTAAGGGTTATGCGACGGGAAATGGAACGCGCACCTATCTCGCCGTTACGTCGCGAAACGACTTTGACGTGCCACCCCGTTCTCGTCGTGGTCAGAATCGCGTCTCGACGGAGCAGCTCCGAAGCCGTGCGCGACGGGCGCTAACGAAATTCCTTTCCGTGCGCGCGATCGTCTTAATCAACGCGCTGTCGCTGCGAACGAAAAAAATTAGCATTTTAAATGACGCGCTCCGCGGGTGCTCCTATCTCTTGTTCCGAGCTCCCTACCCTGCTTCCCGTTACGTGGTCGTCGGTCATCTCCGCTCGCGTCTACTCGCTTCTACTCCCGTCTACTACCATCTACTCTCGTCTACTCTCATCTACTCTCGTCTACTCGCAGCTCTCCGAGTCCGTCGTCCAGGTTCTTTTATTCCCGAGTCGACGTCGACTCCGCGATTCGTTTATTATCGAAGAGGAACGGAAGATTGATCGTCGTTTCTCGATGTTTATAATTATTTTGAACGATGCCCGGTGCTCATTGTGCGCCTCGCGGAGACGGACACTCCGCGCAACCAACGAAGAAAGCGATAAATTCTCTCCTCCTTTGCCTCGACTCTTCGATGCTCTCCCGTACCCCTATCTCTCTCTTTCTCCTTCGCGTTACCGTCTCTTTCTCTACTCCGCTTTCTCGAGGCACTCTCGTTGTCCCTCTCCGTTGCTCGAATCGCGCGTCAGCATCATCAATCCACGTCCGAGAACTTCTCCGTGGCCGTGCGCGACGGGTTCTCTCGTATCCGAGACTCCAAAACTCCGAGTTCGAGACTTCTCTGTCTCGAGTCGATCGAGACGAATCCTCTGAAATTTCGAGCGCGATCTTGGACACCGTACCAGATTAACCCCATTCATCAGTGTTTCTCTGTCCTTGATAATTTGTAAAAGCTGCGGAAAGATTCAAGGAAATTTTTTTTATTGAGAAACTCAGAAGAGATTTATTACAACGTTAGTTGTAAACATAAATGGAGTGTACAGAACAATAATCTTCTACAAAACTAAACATGAGGGTGCACGACCATTTTGGTTTCCCTTAAACACACAAATTACAACTTTTTAACCCGGCGTTTTTAACCCAGAGATTTTAGATTGATTGTAATATTGTAAAGATGTTTCATTAGTTAAGTATTTTTGAATAATAAACATTTAATTTCGTGGATCTGCGTTTTTACTCTGATAAATTGCAAGCCTCTTAAGCAATAGCTAATCTTAAATTTATGAAGAAGGTATTTATTTCTATAATACAATATATTATTCCGGTGGGTCTGTGAGACCCCACCTTACCACTTCGATACATTTTCCCACCTACCAACGCCGGGTTAAGAACGAGTGAATATAAAGGCAGACTTTAATATTGGGCCCAGCCAAAAATATGGAAACGTCCACAGACAGTTGAAATTTTAACTTAAAAAGGTTTTTCAGCAGTAGTAATCTTTGCACATCGTATAAATTACACTGCCAAAGGACGTGATTAAGAGTTTCCCTATCGGAGTTACATCTGCACGTAGGGCTATCAATGTTGATAATGATCGGCTCTGCTTCTGTTTATCGAGACTATGAAATGACGGGATAAATTTATACCATTGAACCAAGGAAGAGGGTTATCCCTATAAATTCACTCAAGGAAATTAACACTGAACGCACCACGGTCAAATTTGCCGGTTTTCTATGCTACAGTCCCTGCTCACTTTATTAGACTCACCTGAAGAATTGGTGCTGTTTGAAATCCTATAAGGAATTCAACGCTGTTTTCAACCTATGGGGTAATGATTTTATACTACAAGGTTGCCTTATGGGTTGCCTATCCAAGTGTAAAATTTTCTTGCAAGAGCAAAAAATTCCCCTTTTACCATGGCCCGGCAACTCATCGGACATGAATCCGATTGAAAATGTCTGGGAGTGCCTGTAAAGAGAACTGGCCAAAGAAAATATAACAACAAAGACCAAGTTGATAGAGAGAATAATCTATCACTGGCACCATAACGTTGCATTAAAAGAAATTGCACAAACTTGTATAGATAGCATGTCCAGAAGAGTTACGGCTTTAAGAGCAGCTAAGGGCGGATTAACAAAATATTAGTGTTTTAAGAATTATATTGATCTATTTGTGTTTGTATCCATTGTTTTTGTAAAATAAATATATGGAAAATTCATTGGTCATCATTAAGTGATATTTGCATAAGGCTGCTATACCCATTATTCATGGTAAAACTAAAAATATCATGATTATAGAGGTGAGTCTAATAAAGTGAGCAGGGACTGTATAGTTATTGAAATTATAAGAACGCTTTCATAGGAAATGACTGAATTGTCTTCTTCATCTAAGCACGCATTATAATGAAAACCGTACAACCTTTTTTCCCTTTTATATGTTTTGAGCTTAGTAGGATTAGTGTTTAAGAGCGTTACCAGAAAAAGTCTTTGCACTTCCCGCTCCATCATCAGATTCCCCTCCAGCGACTCTCTGCGCGAGTAGAATAGGTTGGCCAGCAGATCCTAGCAGCGGGGTGTAGTGGGAATAATGTGACGTCCCGGGTCCCTTCGCGCAAAGGAGAATCAATCCACATTCAGTGGTCTAGACAAGGAAGCATTTAGAAGGGAGTACACATCGTCCGATAACGCGCTCTCAGCTTTTTAACCGGAAAAACAAATTTCTATGTTACTCTCGTTTATCTTGGGCTCAGATCCGCGGTCTTGTTAGCGGCGCGACCCGATAGATTCGAAACGGAGCGTGCATCAACCGGATGCTCGATCGCGTTTCTCGGAGGCAATCGCGGTCGACCTTCGACCCGCCGCGTGCCGCCATCGAAGAATTTAGGCGCGTCGAGCTCGCGATAACGACTAATCTCTCTCTGAACGTCCTCCTCGTTAGAATTCCTCGCCGATACGGAGAGCCCGTGAAGACCGGCGATCGATGATCGACTATCCTCGGAGCCTGTCTCGCGAATCGCGAGGTGTTCGCGCTCGTCGCGACCGGAACGAGACGCGATTCGACTCGCGGCGAATTCTTTTCCGCTCGAGCGAGCCTCTCGAACGAGTATCCGCGTTCGGGCCGACCGGCGCGGCTCGGCTCGGCGACCGCTAACGGTACCAAACATAAATACATCGCGCGGCGTTGCCCGAACGTTGCCACGACTCTCGACATGTAAACCTTATTTCTATGTGTTCGCTTGCGCACAATCGCAATCGCATGACGCACTCGTAGAAGCTTAGTTGGGAACGCAGCCCTGCAACGCTTCAAAATCTGACGCCGAGTCCTGGTAGCTCCCAAATATTATCAGTAGCGCGTTATAACTAGTTGGGGCCTTGGGCAAAGTAGAATTTCGGGGCCCGTAACCCCAACTAAATAACTTCATGAGAAAAACGTAGAATTTGGATCTTGGATCTTTGATTTCTGTTCGGGCCCCCTTTTGCTTGGGGTCCCGGGCATTTGCCCAAGTTGCCCATAGGGTAACACGCCACTGATTATTGTGAAACAAACATTCCGCCTCTTTCTTCCGACCTTTCGAAAGGGATCCCAGTTGCTTGCTAGATTTACCATGTTCCCTCGAAGGGGACAGTCCCGATTACGAGTGAGCCGACGAAACGATGATACAGAATTTTGTTCTGTTCTCTGTTTCCTGGTTTACTAATATGCGGCAAGTATCGTCGACTCCTCGTGTGGAGTACAGTCGACGATTCGAGCGAACGGTACCGGGATCGCATAGACTCGTACCGAGGGAAGCGCGAATCCTCCTCGGCGGTTCCGTGCATCGCGCGATCGGTGCGCGATCGGTACGCGAACCGTCTCGAGCCCGTCGGTTTTTTCACGGGAACCCACTCGCATGGTAAAGGGACTCGCGACGAGGAGAGGAACGGATGGAAAGATAGAAGAGACGGTGTTCGTTAGCTGTGGGGCGGAGGTTGGAATTCAGGCGGTGCGCAGCAGGGTGCCGTTTCTCCTCGAGACCCTGGAGAAAAAGGAAGACGGATCGACGCGACGCGGAGGGAGCGAGACGAAGCTCTGCGCTGCGCTGGGCCGCATCGCGAGCTCGAGGGACGGTCTCGTACACGGTAGAATCTCTTCCTGTACCTGGCTCTCTTCGTCTTTTGGCCTCTTCTTCAACCTTCGGTCGACGATCCACGGTTTTCTCTCACCGCGTCGTGACGGGTCGATCTTTGGAAAAACTCGCGAATTTCCCATTCCGTTGATTAGAAACGGAGGTTCTGTGTAGTGTTTCTCGAGAGACGTCGGAGACCGATCGGGTTCCGGTTGCGAAATTCCACGAGGAAGGTCAACGTCTCTCGATATTTAAGCATTTATCTTGCCTTGGGATGTATGCGCGAGATCAATAGCTTCTCGCGAGCAGAGGACCCCAACTATCTGACTTTTGTACGACCAGGATACACTTAGAGTGTGTGCGAATTCGTTGGAGCTTGTGCGCAATAGTCGTACAGTTGAGATATCCTTTTCTTTAAAAGTTTATTCAAATATACATTTCGAATAAAGTGGGTTTAGAATCCACTTAGTAAAAAAGCCACTTTATTCAAAATTTTTATTTAAATAACACGTTTGCCCAACTCTGGGCATGAGCCGGGGGAAAGGAAACGTCTCAACGACGCGCCGATCGGCTTCGGAAAGTAGGAAACACGGGCACCGTCGGAACCGTCGGAGAATTTCGGCGAGAAGCGGTAAGAGAGGTCTAACCTTTGGCGTTTGTGTGTTGCAGCGGTGCAGAGGGGTCGAGTGCCACCGTCCCAGCCGTCGTTGCCAGGTCTGCCGGGTCAGTTCGCGTTGACGAACGGCGACGCGGTCGCGTGCGCCAGCCTGAACGGCCACTCTTACCTCTCCTCGTACATAAGCTTGCTGCTGAGGGCGGAGCCGTACCCGACCTCGAGATACGGCCAGTGTATGCAGCCGAACAACATCATGGGAATCGACAACATCTGCGAGCTCGCGGCGAGGCTGCTGTTCTCGGCGGTCGAGTGGGCCCGGAACATCCCGTTCTTCCCGGACCTGCAGGTGACGGACCAGGTCGCGTTGCTCAGGCTAGTCTGGAGCGAGTTGTTCGTGCTGAACGCGAGCCAGTGCTCGATGCCGCTCCATGTGGCGCCTTTGCTGGCGGCGGCCGGTCTCCACGCGTCCCCGATGGCGGCGGACCGCGTGGTCGCGTTCATGGACCACATCAGGATCTTTCAGGAGCAAGTCGAGAAGCTGAAGGCGCTGCACGTCGACTCCGCGGAGTACAGTTGTCTGAAAGCCATCGTCCTCTTCACCACAGGTAATGTCGCCGGTCTAGAAATTTTTCACGGAACATTTTCCTCCTCTCGGCGTGCAAAGAGAAACCGTCAAGTTCGATACCGTCGCAAGACGAGATAATCTCGACGGTTGCGCGATATCTAGCAGCTAACGGCTCATGGCTCACGGCTCGTAACAGGGAAACCCGCGTTTCTCTCGGCAACCGGCGCGGGACGATGTTATCTCGAAGACGGTCGTTGTTGTCACGCGGTTCGTCGATTCTCGACGAGCTTAGAGGAGCTTAGAAAGGGACAATGGTTCCCAGAGAACGTGGTTCCGCGATCGGTGGCAGGGCCGCCGGAAGAAGTCGAATCGCGAACGGCCGGAGCCTCTTGACGCGCGGGCGATGCTCGTTCGTTGTCCGTCCGTTGATCGTGGCTGCCTGCCTGATCGCCTGCCTGCCTGGCTGCTTGCCTGCCTGCCTGCCTGCCTGTCTACCTTCCTTCCTTCGTCCAGCTTCGTCTAATCGACGCGAAGATGTTATCGGGCATCGCCGCGACTGTCATCCGGAACGCGATCCCCGCTCGAGCCAGAGACGAGATTCGCAGACGGAACAATGCGGCGAGCGCAGGCTCGTCGATGTTGCGCCGATCGTCATCGAGCTGCGGAGACAATGCTCGCGGTTCTGCTTCCCTTCGTATCTATCTCGGTCCCTTCCCTTTCCTCTCGTATCTCATCCTCATTCGCGTTCTCGTTCTCGTTCTCGCTCTCCTACACCTCTTCCTTCCCCAGGCCCACTCCCATCCACAACGTCTATCGCCCTTTACGCGTTTTAGGTCGTTCGCGAACCATTCGCAGCCGCTGGGCCGGATCGCGCGTGCGCGAAATCGTTTAACGATGATTACGATAACGCCTCGCGAAATCTAAAACGTTGATGGAATATTATTTACTTACGAACGTCTGGCGCGCGATATTTACCAGCGCGTTTCACGTCGTTCGGGGAAATTCTCTGAAACGCTTTAAAAGGACTGTTACGAACGCTAAACGGTATCCGCTATCCGTTTCTCCGTCCCCGTCTGCTCAATTCTCTTGTTTCGCGCGCGCGCTCGCATCCAACGACGAACCGAGCCTCGCGGTAATTATCCGACGCACCGGTCCATCTACTCCCGTTCCTTTGCCGTCCCTCCGAAGAATCGAGTAATCGAGGAATCTCGTGGAAATTTCCTCGCTCGTGGAATCGTAGAACGCGCGACGCTCGAAGGTTCGTTTTCAGAGGGACCGCGAAGACACGATTCCACGTCGGTCCATGCTAAACCATCTCGGTGTAGATACGAGACAACCGGCTATTTATTTCCGTGCTATATGGGCGCGCTTAGCTTGGCTTAGCTTATGCTAATGTCCCGATTCTCGGGCTTTCTCCCTTCAGCCCTGCTCACGGCAACCCTCTTTTTCTTCTTTTCCTTCGCCGCGAAGGACCCGCTTCTTCTCCCAGCTTCTCTTCGTTTTGTTTTTCCTTCGGTTTTTTTCTTCCATCGTTTTACTCGAAGGCTGCGCGCGGATCCCTTCGGATACGGGCCCTCGCCCCCCCCCCCGACTTTGTCTCTCCCTCGCCTCGCCGCGTCGATCTCCATTTTTTCCAATCCCAACAATTTCGCGATTCATCCGCCGAGGACTGTAAACCCGATCGGATCTCTCAACGTTTTTACCGCGAAGGGTCGTTTACGCGAAACGAACGCGCTTTCGACTCAATTTAGATCTTCGCGAACGAGGATCGTTTAAAATGTTCGGAACATCTCCCCGGATTTCCGGATCGTACGTCGAACTCTTCGGGAACAGCGAATGAAACGTCGCGTTGTTTGCGGCCTCGACTTACTCGAAGTCGAAGAGTCGATCCTTCTTTCACCAGGCTTTTTCAAGTCTCTCTTAAACATTTTACCGATATTAGGCGATTGCACAGGTTCGATTTTGCTCCTCGCTGAGAACACTTCAACTTGAAGAGTACTAAATAAAATTGACTGTTGGATTGTTGGAAACGAGAACGCCCCCTTAAGAATTAATCTACTACCACCGGTCAAAATGAAAGGTTCCAGATTTTTAATTTTACAATTATTGAAATAATACAAATGATTTCATAATGATTGTATAGATATCTTTAGTAGAGCACGTATTATAGTAGGGGCTGCACAAAGTCTAAATAAAATCAATCTTGTCATTTTTATAAGGAAACATGTACCAGTTACTTTCAAGGCTCGGTAGGTTTAGCGTTATTGTGGGATCTCCTAAGCGCGTCTGGACGCATCGTTTTGCGATCCAAGATCCATTTGTCGCCTGGACTTCTGGAGAAGTTTACGAATTGAGCATAAAAGGACCCAAGATCGCAAAACGCTGCGTCCAGACGCGCTTAAGGGGGTAGTCTACCCTATGGTTACAACTAGAATCTTACTAGAATCTTACTAGAAAACATGAGTTTGCGCGCTTTGATTGTTTGACCTTATTTTAACAGATTTTGGGCTGGGTGAGGCCTCATTCTAAAGAGGAAGGTTCATCACACTGCTCTCTGGTCATGAGGTTAACGAGATTATGTTTAATATGTATAATATAAGGGCCCAAAGTAGAGAAAAAATCTAGGAAAAGAACCCGCAGATTTCAATGCATTTTTCTGTCTCTAAAAGACTTTTTGACTGCTATAATGACCAGAGCACAGTGTGATGAACCTCAGCCCTAATTTTGCTGAAATAAGGTCAAACAACCGAAGCGCGCAGACCCATTTTTTCGTCCCAAAATCTAGTAGGATTCTAGTTATTTACTAATTTCGTAGAGTCCTACTAGATTTTAGGCCGAAAAATGGGTTTGCGCGCTTCGGTTGTTTGACCTTATTTCAGCAAATTTTGGGCTGGGTGAGGGCTCATTCTAAAGAGGAAGGTTCATCACACTGCGCTCTGGTCATCATAGCAGTCAAGAAGTCTTTTAGAGACAGAAAAATGCATTGAAATCTACGGGTTTTTTTCCTAGATTTTTTCTCTACTTTGGGTCCTTATATTCTACATATTAAACATAATCTCGTTAACCTCATGACCAGAGCACAGTGTGATGAACCTTCCTCTTTAGAATGAGCCCTCACCCAGCCCAAAATCTGTTGAAATAAGGTCAAACAACCGAAGCGCGCAAACCCATGTTTTCTAGTAAGATTCTAGTTGTAAGCAGCGCGCATAGACTACCCCCTTAAGAGGTCCCACTTCTGTCCGAATAGACGATTTTCGTTTTCCGGATCCATCGGTCTCGTCCGCTTGCGAAAGGGCAGCCGCGCTTCGCTCGTCTCGGGGATCGCGCGCGCGTCTAATTGTTTGGATAAAACGGTGGAACGAGGGCACGGTGCATAAAGTACGTTTAGCTCGGCGGATCGACCATTCCAGTGGTTCGGCTTTCTCCTGCGCTCGCTCGCGAGATCTATACCGAGTGGCGAGTGAGAATCCACGGAGCACGCGAATCGGTCTCGATCCTCGATTCGGCGAGGAAAAGCAGACTCGATTTTTCGAATGAAACCTATAGTCCAGACGAACTCGACGGTACGATAAATTCGTTTAGGATTCGCTTCGACGCTACGCTACGTTCCTCGCGGACAGTGTTTTCGGCGTTCCCCGGTTCGCCGACCACCCCGTAGAGGCATGCGAAGCCACGGCGCAGATATATTTATGCGAGAAGGTATTACGGCGAGTGCGGTACCTACGTGTATCTTGATGGGAAACACTCCCACGATTACGTGGCATGCGATGCAATTCCTTTTGCCTTGGCCAACCGGCATGGCGCGCGGCACGGCGAGCAACCGGCGAGCAACCGGCGAGCAACCGGCGCGGCGGGCTAACCGTCGACCCACGTTCTCGCTACCATGCGCTTTTCGTTTCTCCGCATAGCGTCCTCAGTATTAACGGCGTAATTAAGAATGTAACCTGCAGCCGGGGACCGTTCCGCTCGATTGCAAAGAGAACCTGATCCATCCGTAAAGTCGAGCCGATTCCATTGGAAAAAAGCTTTCCATGATCGGTCGTCGCGCCGATTCTGTTGGGATAATGGTCGGTTTATCTTAGCCAGTCCGGCCCGTCGGACAGAACCTTACTACCCCGATTTGTATCCAGTGTCTTATTTTTTTGAAAAATACTGGATACTACAGGGTATTTCACCTAACTTGACCTCCTTGAATATTTTTGCTGTTTTTAAAGTACGTCAAATGTCTGAAGGACAAAGTTGAATGGTAGAATGGAGCTCATACGATACCAAAAGAATTTTTGTTTTTATGTAATTTTT
Source organism: Lasioglossum pauxillum (assembly GCA_933228785.1). Taxonomy (NCBI): domain Eukaryota; kingdom Metazoa; phylum Arthropoda; class Insecta; order Hymenoptera; family Halictidae; genus Lasioglossum; species Lasioglossum pauxillum. The sequence continues at coordinate 36,821,985 of OW121705.1, read as the reverse complement.
TTTGAGATATGAAGGTCACCTTCATTTTTTAATACATCAATCGATGCAGCTGGACATTCGTTATAAAAAAGTACTAACCTATGTATGTCGAAAAGTTAATAGTTCGGGAGATACATATTTCAATTTAAATAACTCTAAAATACCATTACTGTCGTACTAAGATGTTATATTAGTAATTAAACGCTAACATCTTAGCACGACAGTAATGGTATTTTAGAGTTATTTAAATTGAAATATCTCCCGAACTACTAACTTTTCGACATACATTTAGTACTTTTTTATAACGAATGTCCAGCTGCATCTATTGATGTATTAAAAAATACCTGATTCCATTGAAAAAAATGAAGTTAAGCTTCACATGTCCTTTACGCGTCCACTTGTAAAAAAATAAATACACTACATAATGTACCCCTTCAGACCATGCAACTTGTGTATACAAAACTTTTTCGTGCAACGCATACTTTGGAAGTTATTATAGGTGTGCAAGTTGCGTGGACCACCCTGTATGTATCAATGTAATTAAATGCGACTGCATATACTGAAGCGATGACGAGAAACTAGCGGTGCGCGTAGAAACAAAAATCACTGCACAGTTCACCTCACCGATTCAGTAAATTCTCATACTAACATAACGTCGCGGCGCGCCGGCCGAACTGCGAGAGCGATTTGATGATCATCCGCAATGAAAACATTAAGTCTGTTGCGGTAACCGTGGACTAATTACGATAATATCGTTGATCCACGTCACCCCCCCCCCCCCCCCCGGAGCGCTCGGTTTTCGGAAACGCGAAAAAAACGCACCGATTTCTGCGTTTCTTGTTAAAAAATGTAATGAACTTGGCGGAAGAAGAGTGAAGCTGCGCGACTATCGACTCGCTGCTGCCAATTTAAATTTCTGCAAGGCTGCTTTATCAATAGACGTCTCCGCTGTGACGATTCGACTCGGTCCAAGAGCCGAGAGAAGCATACGAGTCTCGTTTTTCGGAGAAAACATTTTTCGACAACGTTCAAAGCGACATTATTTGTCTGTCAGTCTGACTGTGAAACCACGTTGCGGATCATTGTCGAATCCGACTGGCAAATCGCAGCAGATACTCGTTGCCGAGATTCGCAAAGGAACAGCAAACGTATCGGTTCGACGAGCTAGAGCGACCAACGATCGCGGTTACTTTCTCCTCCCGTCTCCGCGATGCCCTCGTTTGCGCGTCCGTTTCGATGCGCTATAGCCGGCCCGCGATTGGACACGATGCACGGAACCATCGCGTCGTTAGATGATTGCGCGGAAAAATCACCGAGCAGATATCCCCTCTCATACGCCGCGCGGTATCGTCCAAGCTCGCCGCTTCCAGACCGAGAGTACGCCGATAGATACACGTTTAGATGCGGCCATAATCTACCGCTTCTTCTTCTTCATTCTCTTCCTCCTCTTTCTCCACTTCTTCCACTTTTTCTCCCCGTTTGACTCAGCAGCAACTTTCCAAGCGACACGACCGGGAAAATTCCGCGAGCATTTCGGATCGACGACCGATCGAAGATGGTGACCGCAGAGATTTTTGAAACGCTTTAAGGTCGTAAAAACGTTATTTTACGTGATTTCGGCGCACTGGTTCGATCAAGTATTAATAATAGACACTATTTGCAAATTTTCACAATCTCTATTTCAACGTTTCGATCTTCTTTTAGATCATTATCAAGAAATATTTAAAGGAATTGCGTCTGTAAAGTAATAATTGATGTAAAATATTCAATTTATGCGGATTTAAACTACGTGAAGTAAATGCTACTTACTTGCTTAGTGCAATGTAAAGTAATATTTAATATTCTGAATTTTAATGAAGCACGTGCTGGTGCTATGGCAGTGTACTATGTAATAATGTACCAATGTATCGTGACAACATATAGAATCGAAAACTAACCTCATATCGATCGTTCCATTGACGATCGATATTTGGCGCTAAATTCACAGTCAATATAGTCCTCTTTTCACTGCTCTCATACCAACATAAAGTATGGTATTTGTTAATTAACATTCAATTTAATTGCAATATACACACAATTTGTGTGTATGTGTTAATTGAAGCAAAAAATTATGAAGCTGTATAAGGAATTGTTTAGAAAAATTCATCATACAGCATTACTGGTTCAGTAATGTTGCTTTAAGGTCGGTTTATCTTAGCTAGTCCGGGCTAGTCCGGCAACACCTTACTACACCCTGATTTTGTGTCCAGTATTGTCCAGAAAAATAAAATATTGGATACAAAATAAGGGTAATAATATAGTATCCAGTATTTTCAAAAAAAATAAAATGCTAGATACAGATCAGGGTAATAATATACAGAGTATTTCACCTAACTCGACCACCTTGAATATCTTTGTTGTTTTTAAAGATACGTCAAATGTCTGAAGGACAAAGTTAAATGGTAGAATGGGGCTCATACGACATCAATAAAATTTTTGTTTTTATGTAATTTTTTTGGAGATACGAAGGTCACCTTCATTTTTTTCAATGGAATGAGGTATTTTTTAATACATCAATCGATGCAGCTGGACATTCGTTATAAAAAGGTACTAAATCTATGTCGAAATATTAGTAGTTCAGGAGATATTTCAATTTAAATAGCTCTAAAATACCATTACTGTCGTGCTAAGATGTTACACAAGTAAGTAAACACTAACGTCTTAGTACGACAGTAATGGTATTTTAGAGTTATTTAAATTGAAATTTCTCCTGAACTACTAACTTCTCGACATACATAGGTTAGTACTTTTTTATAACGAATGTCCAGCTGCATCGATTGATGTATTAAAAAATGAAGCTGACCTTCATATCTACAAAAAAAATTACATAAAAACAAAAATTCTTTTGGTATCGTATGAGCCCCATTCTACCATAGTAAACCAGGGTAATAATATAGTATCCAGTATTTTCCAAAATAATAAAATACTTGATACAGATCAGGGTAATAATATACAGAGTATTTCAGCTAACTCGACCACCTTGAATATCTTTGCTGTTTTTAAAGATACGTCAAATGTCTGAAGGACAAAGTTGAATGGTAGAATGGGGCTCATACGATACCAAAAAAATGTTTGTTTTTATGTAATTTTTTTTGGAGATATGAAGGTCACCTTCATTTTTTTCAATGGAATGAGGTATATTTTAATACATCAATCGATGCAGCTGGACATTTGCTATAAAAAAGTACTAAATGTATGTCGAAATATTAGTAGTTCAGGAGATATTTCAATTTAAATAGCTCTAAAATACCATTACTGTCGTGCTAAGATGTTACACAAGTAAGTAAACACTAACGTCTTTCAACTTTAATTTCAACTTCAATTTTAACTCTCCCATTGCAACTTCAATTTCAACTCTTTCATTTCAACTTCAATTTCTACTCTTTCATTTCAACTTCAATTTTTCAATTTCATTTCGTTAATTTCAATTTCAACATCAAATTTTCCATTTCAACTTCAATTTCAATATCAACCCTTCAACTTCAACTCTTCAATTTCAATTTTTCAATTTCAAATCTTCAATTTCATTTTCAACGTCAATTTTTGCAATTTCAATTTCAACTCTTCAATTTACACTATCAAGTAAACGCTAACGTCTTAGTACGACAGTAATGGTATTTTAGAGTTATTTAAATTGAAATATTTCCTGAACTACTAACTACTAACATACATAGGTTAGTACTTTTTTATAACGAATGTCCAGCTGCATCGATTGATGTATTAAGAAATACCTCATTCCATTTTAAAAAGTGAAGTTGACCTTCACATGTCCTTTACGCGTCCACTTGTAAAAAAAATAAATACACTACATAATGTACCCCTTCAGACCATGCAATTTCTGTATACAAAACTTTTTCGTGCAACGCATACTTTGGAAGATATTATAGGTGCGCAAGTTGTGTGGACCACCCTTTATATCTGTACCCTAAGTATAACTTTGAACGCTCGACTCGATTCTCGTTCGGTTCGAGACGGCTGGAGGAACCGAGCGAAAAATTCTGGAAGCTCTCGGTGGCTGTGCCGAACGAACGCGATACGATGAGCCTGGTAACCTACATTTAAGCGGGAATATCGTGCGAATGGCCGACCGAATTGCGCCGATCGTTAATATCGTGTGCTCGTGCTGGTGTCCCCGATCAGACTGCCGTATTATTGGCGCGTTTATCGTTGTCGTTATTATCGCCGTCTGTCGTTCGCGCTCACCTGTTAACCTCGGATAATTTATCGACGCCGCGGAACACGCTGCCGCTCTCGAAACGTCGCGCGCGTCGCGCATCGACCGTCGACCGTCGACCGGAGAGATAATCACGGATCACGGTGTGCAATGTGGAAGAGACGCGGGCGCGATACTATCACGCTTGACGGTGCGTGCGCGAATAGCAACTATCGCACAGTACCGTCTGTTTTTCGAATGAAGATGCTCGAAGTGTCGTAGCTGTCGACCCCGATCTCTCGGACTTGCGACGCAGGAATAGAGTGGACAGCTGTTACGACTCCGCGTACCTTTCGGAAAGTAAGTAGCGGTAGTTTTCAGTTCTATTGGTTTGCATCGCGAAGTTGAGTTTGGTGGTAGCTTCGCGAGGCCATCGCCATTGAAATCGCAAGATTCCCCGTAGAAATTTGAGTACCAACACGACCCAATTACGACCTTGTTGCAAAACACAGAGGTGCTTCGATCGATGCACCAACGATTAAAAGCGATCCGAACAGGGTTGTGTGGGTACTCGTTTTCACCGTGAGATCGTCTACAATCGGATCACCACATTCTCTTTCCGATATAACGAATCACGCGAGAGCTACATTATTGTGGTACTGTCGCTCGGTCTCGTGTCTCCTCGCGACGAATCTCGTTTAATTATCGCGACTCACGACGCGCAACGATCTCTCGTTTCCTCCGTGCAACGCGATCGAAATCAACGACAAGGACGCCACGCGGCCGGGAAATCCCGATCGAGGGAATTTATGCCGGCGAATTACGTAAACACGAGATCGATCTCGCGTTTCCCGAGATTACGGGTGTCCGGCGAGACGAGCGATCGAACGACGGATCGCGAAAGCGCTACGAAATTCCAACGACGTCAGCTTCGAAAGGGTACGGCGAGATCGGACACGCGTTTGGAGCTCGTCGTTCGTGGGTCGGCGCGTGCATACGCTCGACGAGACAAAAGGAAAAGAGAGCGAGCCGACCGACCATCCAACCAACGAACGAACGAGCCCGGTCACAGAGGGATGAAGCTCTTCGGAGAAGGGGAGGCCGCGTTATCTGCGAAACCGGGACCACGATCCTCGCGACCGGCTCTCTATCTCTCGCATTGTTGCTTGGCGTTGAGTCGGGGTCGCATCCCCCAACCCTTGACTTTGAGCGTTACCCATTTACGTTTTATTATCTGCCCTCTTCCGTGCGCTTTCGCGTTCCCATTCCCGTTCCCGTTCCCGTTACACGCTCGACGCCTCGCCACGCCACGCTATCGTCGATCGAAACGAGGGTGACCAAAAATTGCACGCGTTTCTCGTCTCCGGAACCACCGACACCGATACACGCGTTTACGACATGTTAACGCTTCCGAATAGATTGCTTATAATTTCGCGGGATGTTAAAATCCGGATCGAAACCGTTTACGGTACAGATATTAGCTTTATCGTACTTCACGAGGACCCGCCCGATTATAAAAGAGCGTGTTGCGTGTTATAGTTTAAAGTTCGCTGTCGCGACTATCGTCCGCTTATCGAAAGAAGGAAACCAAGATTCGGTGGAGAGCTATTGCGACAAGCGATATACATTTTTTCATTAATATTTCTCCGTGCGAAACATAGTCTCGAGCAAGATCGTTCTTCTACAAACGAGCAATCAACGTTTGTCGTGTTTTTCATGATTTTCGTAAAGATGGCAGTCGCGGTGCCGAAGGAAGGCGTGGGGTGGGGATGGAATCGCAGGAATTGTCGGCGGACTCGCCGGCATTCGCGGATGCGCGAGACCGTAACCCTTATCGGCGTATCGCAGGGCAAAGGGTTGGCCCGGTATTAGAGTAAGCCGCGGTATTAACCTCGGAGTTTAATATAAACGACGGTACTCGGGTCTACGGCGTCGTTTAGAGGAGGACGAGGATGGCGAACGCCGGTCACGTGACCGTCGGACAATGCGAGACGCTTATCGACGTCCTCGGCCGAAACGAACCCTCGGCCCTCGGTCCTCTGTTCTCTGTCCCACGTTCTCTCTCCACTGCCCTCGGTAGACCACCTCGCGTTGGATCACCGATGCAGCCGCCGCGCTGGGCTCCTTCGCAACAGCGTCGCGACGCGGTTGTTCGTCGACGTGCCCCGTCGTCGTCGCGTTTAAGGGGGTAGTCCCACCTCTGAGTATAACTAGAATCTTACTAGATTTTGGGACGAAAAAATGGGTCTGCGACTTAATGTTGTTTGACCTTATACGAGCATATTTTGAGAAGGGTGAGGGCTCATTCTAAAGAGGAAGGTTAGATCTAGTGAGCTCCAGTCATCACATAAGATTCTAGTAAATTAGCAAATAACTAGAATTTTACTAGATTTTGGGTCGAAAAAATGGGTCTGCGACTTAATGTTGTTTGAGCTTATACGAGCATATTTTGAGAAGGGTGAGGGCTCATTCTAAAGAGGAAGGTTAGATCTAGTGCGCTCCAGTCATCACATAAGATTCTAGTAAATTAGCAAATAACTAGAATTTTACTAGATTTTGGGTCGAAAAAATGGGTCTGCGACTTAATGTTGTTTGACCTTATACGAGCATATTTTGAGATGGGTGAGGGCTCATTCGAAAGAGGAAGGTTAGATCTAGTGCGCTCCAGTTATGAGGTTAACGAGATTATGTTTATATCTAATAATATGAGGGCCCAAGATAGAGAAAAAATCTAGGAAAAAACCCGCAGATTTCAATGCATTTTACCACGTTTTTATTAGCTCGCTTTCTTGTCTGTCTGTTTGTTCGGTACAAATTTTGCAATTGATTTTAAACTAACTTCCCAATGAGCTGGAGACTTGAAATTTTAAACATAGCTCAGAACTGGATGACAATGCAATATTTAAACAAAATTTTTAAAAAAGCCTATGCGTTCAGGAGATATAAATTATTAATAATTTGAACCTTTGCACCCCCCGCCGCGTCACGTAGTACGTCTTCGCGTTCAGCGTCCCCACTCTACTACGTGTTCCCACTCTGACTCATCCCCACTCTACTGACCCGCTTCGCACCGAAGGAGCTCAGTGTGCGTCAGTGTGCGTTCGAGCTCCGTGCGGTGTTTACAAAGTTACTACGTATTTTTATAGTATAATATTTGTTTACCAAGCGAGAAGAACAGTTACACCGAAATTCTCCGTCGAACCTTTATCTTTGACATTTTACCACGGCGTTCGTTTTCGATATGACGCGTTGCAATACCGTCTGAAATTTACTACATGTCTCTGTTATAATCTCATCAAAATGTTCAAAATCGATTGTAAAATTTCACACATATAAGGCTAAAAAGCAGAAAATAATTATTTAAATAAAAATAAATTTTTTAAAAATACCACGTTTTTAAAACGGACTAAAAAGTATAAAATAAAATTTTAAAAAACGCCACGTTTAAAAACGGACCAAAAAGTATAAAATAATTTTTTCTGACCCCATACAGATTCCTAACCCCGTACAGATGGACCTGAAAATTTGTGATTGTGAATTTTGAATAGCTATGAAAATACATGTAAGATTTAAAACGAAAAACGTGGGTCGCATGCAATAGATAATTGATGCATGAACACCTAAATCACTAACAATTTTATTGCACTGCAAATGATATGAACTGTTTTGCGAGTTTTCTCAGCGGCAGCTACTCTCTACACTCCTTACTACGTATTATCTTGCGCCCCACGTTTTTCGTTTTAAATCTTACAAGTATTTTCATAGCTATTCAAAATTCACAATCACAAATTTTCAGGACTATCTGTATGGGGTTAGGAATCTGTATGAGGCTAGAAAAAATTATTTTATACTTTTGTCCGTTTTTAAACGTGGCGTTTTTTAAAATTTTATTTTATACTTTTTAGTCCGTTTTAAAAACGTGGTGTTTTTTAAAAATTTATTTTTATTTAAATAATTTCTGTCTCTAAAAGACTTTTTTGACTTATGTGATGACTGGAGCGCACTAGATCTAACCTTCCTCTTTAGAATGAGCCCTCACCCATCTCAAAATATGCTCGTATAGTGTCAAACAACATTAAGTCGCAGACCCACTTTTTCGATCCAAAATCTAGTAAACTTCTAATTATTTGCTAATTTACTAGAATCTTATGTGATGATTGGAGCTCACTAGATCTAACCTTCCTCTTTAGAATGAGCCCTCACCCATCTCAAAATACGCTCGTATAAAGTCAAACAACATTAAGTCGCAGACCCATTTTTTCGACCCAAAATCTAGTAAAATTCTAGTTATTTGCTAATTTACTAGAATCTTATGTGATGACTGGAGCGCACTAGATCTAACCTTCCTCTTTAGAATGAGCCCTCACCCATCTCAAAATATGCTCGTATAAGGTCAAACAACATTAAGGATGTTCTGGAGGTAGAATGGGAGACAAAAGTACAAGAAATTCGAAATCCATCAATATAGTGGCAATGAAAGCCATTCATGAGTATATTTTGCAATAAACTTTTGCGAATACTGTACCCTCTGTAGCTATATTCAGTGGTCTACACTTGTCGCGTTTCCATGCTAGTGAGAGACAACACGATAAATTTGACGTTTTGTAACAGTTTATAATTTTTTTGCTCTGTAACTGTTTAGTGAATCCTAATAAATTTTGAACATAATTAATCACATAATTTTTACTACATATAAAAAAAACTGGAGTTTCTAGTTGCGTTTTCTCAAGGTTAAAATAGGGTTTGAAGTGGAATTTTATAAATTCTCCATAAGAAGACGTGTTAAAATGTGCAAACTTTAAGCTGCTATAATTCTTAAACGGTGCAGTGAATCGAACCCAAACTTTGGTAATTGCATTAATTTAGTAAGAATTATATCTTGTCAAATTTTCAAAAATTTTGTTGCGTTTTTATATACCTCCAGAACATCCTTAAGTTGCAGACCCATTTTTTCGACCCAAAATCTAGTAAGATTCTAGTTATAACCAGAGGTGTGACTACCCCCTTAATCTTCGCGATCTTATTACCGACGAGTTTATCCGTTACCCTCTGTCCTTTGTCCTTCACCCCTTCGCAGCTTTCCACTGGCCGAAAATTCGGCGGACCACGATATCAGCCACCGATTCGCCGCGCGCCAAACTAAACCATCCCTTTCGTCGCTTGCACATACATACTCTCTGCTCGTTTCTTGTCTCGACTGGCATCCGTGTCATAACCCTGCAATTTTTGATGTTCCATTTCACATTCGAGACTCAATCCGCCGAAACTATGACGTCCAACGCTCATCGAACGCTGCGCCGTAGAAAAAGGTTAACCAGAATGTCCCGATTCGATGGAGTCTTTCAGGTTTCCGGTAGGCGTTGAGACACTCGCGGGGAACGAAACAGCTCGGCTCCGCGGAGCGCGGCTCGATTCGTTCCAGGTTATTGAATCGCGGTATCGTGTAACCGTGTAATCGTGTTCCTCGACGCGCTCTCCGAGCTGTCTCGCGATTCTCCTGGTACTTGTATGTACCGCGGTCGAAATCGAGAGCCGTAACACGCGGTCGCTGTTACTTCGAAAATATGGAAACTCGGCGAGAGGGATGCAGCCCGGGAGAAAGGCTGCGAGAGGAGGGAAGGGTACTACCATGGAACAAAGCAAAAAGTTGTCCCCGACGGACAGGGACCGCGCTTTATTTAGACGAGAGCGTGTTTTATGCTCGCGTTCGACACGGGCAAGTTCGCCGTTAAATACGCGTCGTTCCGCTCGCGTGTACGCGTATTTTTCCGTTCGGCCGTTTCGCCAGCCTTCCTTTTGCCCTCTGTTTTGGTCGGGACTCGTAGGAATCGTACGATCCTCTATAGTTCCTTAACAATTTTTATCGTTCCGGTCGGTAAATCTTTTTCTCGTATTCTGTTCTGGTCGCCGCTCTACACCGCGCCAGGAATCGAGGGATCGTAGACAAAAATGGGGTTTGCTTTCGCGACCGTTTTGTTTCGGCAGAGCCGCATTTTTTGTATTCACGCGTCGCCCAAATGGAGAGTAAAATAAAATTAGCTCCGCGTTCAACGCGTCAGGAACGAACGCGGTCTAAATTTATGGCGCGCTCGCGCCACTTTATCCCTAACCTGATTTATTCGCGCGATCGGAGAACCAACCCTCCGAGGAATTTCTCCGAGCTCCTCCTTCAGCTCCTAGAAGAAATTCCGTTCGAAGGAACCAAAGAACAGACGAAAGAAACGTGCGCTACAGATGGACGATTCGCAAAAAGTACTTCCACTTATTGGTCGCGCGCGTCCTCCATCGAGCGACGAAGACAACGAAGGGGCCCAAGGCTCGAGGAACGATTAGGACAATTTGCAGCGCTGCATTTCGTACTTTTCTATCGCGAATCGAGAAGAGAAACGGGAAACGGAAGCTGGATAAGTGGGTTGGCTCGCGATTTCGCGGGCAGAGATTGTAGGGGAAGTGTTGGGCGTTGCACGCGTGCCATTCCTAGTCCCACATGCCTTCCGTACATCGGTATGGGACGTTATGGAACGGGACGGGACGGGACGGAACGCACTGCTCCGCCATTCGCCACCACCAGACAATATCGCGCATTCACAGATTGCGCTGTCAGGCACTCGAATAATATTCGGGGTGACACGCCATGTATCCGCTATGCGGGACGCCGCGCCGCGCGCCTCTCTCCGCTCCGAGTCGACTGGCCTCTGCTCCTGTGCTCTTCGTATGACTCAGCATCCCCTGTAGCAGCGACTGCTGCTCTCTGCTCCATCTCTTTCTCTTTCTTTCTCTCTGTGGCTTGGGGTAGACCGCGCGCGCGGCTGTCTAAGGGGCGGCGAAGAAGCCTCGGACAGAAAGAGATCGTGAATCGGAAAAAAGGACGAAACAGGAACGAGGGAGGCTGGTCCGACCAGGCTGAGAGAGAGAGGGAGGGAGAGTCATACGTTGACATACAGGGTGTTTCCTTTATCTCGAGAAATCAGAATATCTCGCAAGGGACGAGTTCTGTCCGAGAAACGGTTGAACGAAAACTTGAATCGCTGCTGAACGGGTGTCCAGCTGCACGTTGCGACCCAGATCAAACTTCAATTTCGCGGAATTGCGGATCGAAATTTGTTATGTGAGAACTCAAAAATCCTGTGGAGTGATGAGGAGAGAACACAAGGCAAATAAGAGAAAGAACACGTGCTCGATGGACTATGTGATCGTTTATTCGAGTTGATGCGGACAGATCGAATCTTGTCGTAATACTGCGTGCTCGACAGGGCACGCTCGAAAACAACAACGTATGGATGTGTGAATAGCTGAAAAAGAGAGTAATTAGAGTATGTGTGTACCAAATGCTGAGTGCGATCGTGTAAGCAGTAGTCGTTGCCTTTTTGAGAACGTTTAAGAATGTGCTGGGTGATTGAATTTAATTAGAATTACAAGAGAGATGATTTTTGCCGGAACAAACTTGATTCCACTTCGATTAAAAATGGATTAATAGAAATAAACTTCTGACTAGTCGTATCAAGATCATAACATGTTTGTTTATAACGCTTATTCAGGATTGTATATAGCAATCTTCGTTTGCAACATTAGCGTATGTTTAACGTTTTGATCACTAATGCTTCGGCGCAGGACATTGGTTAAATTGCATTATTTTTTCGAGCCTTCGAATTTGTTTTCATGCCTTTTTTTCTGGTAGATACGTCAATCCTAGACGACGAATCTCAATGAATGCACAAACTGAAATTTTTTGGAACTGTGACACGCGGCGTTTTTCCTTGCAACCACAGATATATCCACGAAACACGAAGTTTCTATAGGGTTGAAGTACGGATGTATGCGTGTATTGTATGTATGCGTGTTGGTAGGCAGCCCTATATATGATTAAATTTACAAAATAAAGAATCGCAAAGAGCAGAAGAATAGTAAAATTACAATCGCCAACGAATTGTAAAAAGAAGGCAGATCGAAACGAGCGCCCGCGAGAAACACTTCTGTCGACGATTGGTTATCCGTGCGTCTTACGGTTTTTTACAAATAAGTACGACGTATTCCTTACATTTCTTGTCACTTTTTAAAATTTTTCGACAATATAATACAACAATGGCGATAAGGGGATTCTGCATTCGCCCTTACGATATGGAGTAATACTGTACGGGATTAAATCAAGTTTTTGTCGTGTGCCTTAACACGGGGACGCATTCACGCGAGTATAGGAACGAGAGGAGAAAGTTTCGGGGGTCGAGGCGAAGGAAAAAGTAGGGAAAGACGAGTCGGGGGATGTAGATTCCAGAGGCGAAGCGTATCGGGGTTCTTTTTCGGTTTGAATCGGGAACGAACGAGATCGTGCGGTATAGCAGCACGTGTCCGTGACCGATCCAATTTTTTCCTCCACGCTTCGATACGCGAACGCGTCGCATCTCGTCGCGTTTCGTCTCGTCTCGCCTCTTCTCTTCTTGTCTCGTGGCGCGCGCACACACTGGAACACTCGCGTGTTCAGTTCTTCCTTCTGATTCTCCCGTCCTCCTCCTGGCCTGCCAGTAACCGTGGCCGTGGCCGTCTAACTTCTCAATCAGGAACATCTCGATCCCGGTATTGGGTTTGCCAACGAGATTCGTCACGCTCGACGCGTCCCGAGTTTTACGTCGAGCCCCGAGTCTGCACAGTCGAACCCGTTTATTCCGCTCAAACGTCTTCCCCTTCCGAGTCGACAAATTTTCGTAATTGTTCAAGGACGATCGTATCATGCGATACACACTCGAACCCCCTTGTTCGACCATCGATCGATGGTCTGGAATGCCGGCCGATCCAAATCGGAAATCTTCATTGCAATCAATAAATTCCATGTAAAGTGCGCGAATGAACTAACATGACTTTCTATGTGCTACAATGTTTCGAGACGTCGCAGAGTGGAACCTTTCGTCCAAATCGGAGACAAAATCAAAGAACTTTCGATAGAAATGAGGTAGAGCGATGAAATTTTTTTAAAATTATAGCTGAAACTTGGCAGAATACGGGAAAAATAGGAAGATTATGGTACGAACGTTTTATAAACTTGAGAAAATTCGTTAAACAATTCGTTCACAAAAATCGATTTCTTGTAAAATTCTGAGGTCGTAGACAAATTTTGAGACCAGATTTAAAATCAGCGTGAAAAAATCTACAGGAAATGATGTGCAGCATGTTAAAAAAAAATGTTTTCCGCCCGTGTTATTGAAAAAACCGCAATTTTCTTGAAATTGTGAGAGTTTAACAAATTTTCTCAAGTTTATAAATGTGAGAATTTAACGAATTTTCTCAAGTTTATAAAATGTTCGTACCATAAACTTCCTATTTTTCCCATATTCTGCCAAGTTTCAGCTTTAATTTTAAAAAAATTTCATCGCTCTACCTCATTTCTATCGAAAGTTCTTTGATTTTGTCTCCGATTTGGACGAAAGGTTCCACTGTGCGTCGCGTCGCACAGTGGAGTATTTGGCCCGAAAAGCTGGCCAAAACTATTGCAATGTTATTTATGGTCTCAGGTCCATAGCATCGTTGAATTCGTCTTAAGATCAGCTACAACATTACGAAATAAAAGATACATTTTAACATTTAAAAAATCAAAGTGACCTTGATTAATTGTTGTAAAAAAAATATTTTCGAAATTTTATATATCGAAGTTTGTAGATGTCGGAACACTGTTCAACTTTTGTCTAAACCATTTTTTTAAACAAAATTATTTTATTTGCTTTTATTACGCTGAGTTCTTGTGAATGAAATAATGCCATTATATTCTGCAATTCAAAGAATGTGTAGGATAGAAACTTTGCAAACAAATTTATAATTCTATATAAATATATTTTTGTTTATATTATTTTATTTTAACGTATTACATTAATCCTTATTCATCTATTTCTGAATCTTCTTCTATATCTCTACTACTTGTATTAGATTCTTGTTCCTCTGAAATTAAAAGTTGTAATGTTTCGGGTGAAAACGGTTTTCCTTTTTCATGAAATTTTTTCGGGAGCCAGATATCAATGGGTCCGATGATAGTAAAAGTCTATTCAAAACGTCCCGATTTGCAGGCCGCACGAGAAAGTGCGGCGGTCCGCGGGTTGCTCATCCTTGGTCTACATTGTATCGAGCGTTGCCACAAAAACCGTTTGAAAATTCGCTGGGGCGCGAACGGGCAGCCAATTTTTGTCATGTAATAAACTAGAAACCTTGGCGCGTCTAATGACACCAAAACAAGCACTTGGACGCACTTGGAAGCATACTAAAATTCTATTTGAACTCTTTGAATTCTAATGTACTTCACTGAATTATTGGTCAGTTTTTAACAGCACTAATCTCAAAAACACAAGTAAAGAAGCGCATAATTTTTAAATGAAAGTAAAGTACATACTTACCTGAAAAAACATCTGTAAAGGGAAAAGTTGGCATTCATTTCTTTGCGGTGTAGAAAAATCATTAACGAGCGCACAGTAATACAGAGACTAGTTGAGAGAAACAGGACTACGAAAACTCGCCATCTTTGATGAAGCATAACACTTCATGAGGGAATGAAATTTAAAAAAAGGTTTTGCAATATCATATATATTTAACTATCTCAAAATGCAAAAATTTGAGATTGTAGACAAAATTTTTGAATTGACTTTTGACCAGCTTTTCGGGCCAAATACTCCACTGTGCGTCGCTTATAATTTTGTTGTTTGTTCAGAACAATATCAAACGCGTTAAGATAACGCGAATTTAATTTCTAGCGAAAAACGTAAAAGTACAGATTTGTCCAGCTGACCCCCGATTTCCGACTATCGTGGAACGTTCGCAAACGAGAACCGTGTCGCCTTGCAAAACAATTTCCGCTTTGGTCGAGCTCGCAGCAAAGTTTCTTGCGGATAATTCGCAGCAGGCACACCACCGTGGCTCTTTCTTTTCTCCTTACTCCCTCGTTCTTCTTCTTCTCGTCCGTCGTGGTCCTCCTCCTCCACCACGGCCTGTTCTGTTCTCGTGGTCGTCCTCGCGTCGTCGAGCCGAATAAAAGCTAGCTGCGCCCCTCCTGCTCGTCCGGGTCGGCCTTTAATTAATCCGATTTACATCGAGCAGGATCGGCTCGCTACACCGGTGACAGAACCCGCGCGCGGCGCATACCTTCCGTTACTACCTAATGGGGCATTCATTAGGAGAGAAATAGCCTACCGAAAACGTCCGCGTTGCCGGCAGCTACACGCGCGACCGTCGCCCGAAAAGAGGACCTTCGAGTCTCCTTTCCGAGTGGATGTTTCTCGAAGCTCCACGAAGGTACACGAGACCAGTCGAAGAATTAGAAAAATCGGGTGTAATTGGTAGGGCGCAGTGGACGATAATTGGAAACGCGACGACAAGAGAAGCGGAACAACGCGAGCGCCGGTAATTAGTCAAGAGCGTTTGCGTTTGCGTGTGCGTTCCGCGTATGCGTTTGCAGTCGGTCACCGGTGTTGACCGATCTCGAAATCGGGGAGCGCTCTCGACGGGCCAGCGACCCCCGAGCCCCCAAGTTCCACACCAGTACTCGGTGCAAAAGTGCCGCCGAAGTGTCTGCCTACTGATAAGCCGAAGGCATTAATTTTACGGCAGCACCCCGCTGCTCACCACAGACCCTACCCAACTAATACAATTACGTTATAACCCCTTGTCGACTCGTCCCTCCCTCTGTCTTTCTCCCCCTTTTCCTTTATCTTCTTCAACGGGGGCCGCGCAGCATCGTTTAAACCACAAAACATCGATTTTTTCTGTCATCGATCTCCACAGCCTCTGCGAACATTTCGAAAAAACCGCATGGAAATTGTGTCTACAAACTGCACTTTCGAGTACAGGGTACATCGTTCTTCTGGAATCGATCTGCATTCGTGCTTCAAATTTTAATCAAAGATAGGGAATACTTCCACGAGCTTCAACGTTCTGGAAATCTTCTTCTTCCGAGCTGCTCGCAAATACTAGGTCAATAGGAAAGTTGCGTCCGTTTTTTGACAAAATGTAGAGCTTTATTTAAAAAACAAAATGAAAAAGTACATTAATCAAAATATCGTCCATCGTTAGCGATGACTTTTCCCCATCTTTCGGGCTCCAAGCGAATTCCGCGACGAAAGAATGTGTCATCTTTGGAGGTCATCCAGTCAGAGATCCATTTTCTACATCTTCGTAAGAATTAAATCGTTCCTCAGCAAGTGCGTGTGCCATCGACCGAAACAAGTGATAGCCAGAAGGGGCACAGTCTAGCGAATAAGCCTCATTTGGTAGCGTTTTCCAGTGAAGTGCTTCTAACGTCTCTTTGACAACTTTTGTGACGTTTCGCAAGCAGAATTTCGCAGATGGTTTCCCGCTTTTCAATGTCTCTTGGCTTGAGTTCATATGGGACCCACTTTTCTTCCTTGTAGATCTTCCCCAAGGCTTTTAAACGATCGGAAATGACAGACGGAGCACAATTTAACGCTTCTGCAATTTGTTTTTGCGTTTGACATGCATCTTCGTCCACCAATGCCTGCAATTCTTCGTCTTCGAACGCTCTTTGTCTTCCACAGTAAAATCACAATTTTTAAAGCGTCGAGACCATTCTCTACATGTTTTATCGGAAACAGCATTATCGCCATAATCGTCTACAATCATTCGATGAGCTTCAGCTGCAGTTTTCTTATAATTGAAGCAAGAGATTAACACTTCGCGCAAATCACGCTTATTCGGCTCGAATTCCGACATTTTCAATGTATTGTAGAAAAAAACGATGTTATTGATGCAAGCGTATATTGTTATGCATTGAATTTTATTGAAACATGTCCAAACTGAAAAGGTTAACCTTACTTTAGACGTTACAGTTAACTATGTTTTTGTCTATCGATCGTATTTGCTGATAATAAATCTTTAAATGTTTTCGGCGCTACGGTTCGATCTTTTCTAAACTTTTTCAATACATTTAGGAATCTCTATGTTTGCAAGGTTTTTTAGCCAGTGATTATTATTTACATCTAAGAGATTGTCATTATTATTGTCGAATGTGATGTTGCTTGTTCCAATAATCTGTTGAATTTTTTTATGCCTCTTCTCTTTATATTTTTGAACAGTTTGTTAAATTTTCTATCTTCTACGGTGAAATATCCTTTCAGACAAGTTTTGAGGAAGTAAGACAAGGATTTCATCATTTAATTCAGAGATTCTGTTACGTAATGAAGTTTCTAAAAAATGTGTATCTTTGATGGTAATGTTTAATAGTTTCTTCATGTATCTATTCTGTAGATTTATCAATTTTTTATATGTGAGAGTAGAAGTGGTAAAAGTGTTGAATTTGTTGGTAATAATATTTCGAATGAAATTGGGAATTATATTGTTTGATCTACATTTTAATAAGAATAACTTTCTATTACTTATCTTAGTTATTGATAATTTTGTGTTGGCCCAGTCCTTGAGAATCCTTACAGTTTCAATTCCAAACTGTCTCGACATTGACGCATAAAAACTGTCATCTGTTGTGTGTTTTTGGCCCTCCATGGTAAATATGTTTTTGTCTATCGATCGTATTTGCTGATAATAAATCTTTAAATGTTTTCGGTGCTACGGTTCGATCTTTTCTAAACTTTTTCAATACATTTAGAAATCTCTATGTTTGTAAGGTTTTTTAGCCAGTGATTATTATTTACATCTAAGAGATCGTCATTATTATTGTTGAATGATTTGTTGCTTGTTTCCAATAATCTGTTGAATTTTGTTATGCCTCTTCTCTTTATATTTTTGAACAGTTTGTTAAATTTTCTATTCTCTACGGTGAAAAACCTTTCAGACAAGTTTTGAGGAAGTGAGACAAGGATTTCATCGTTTAATTCAGAGATTCTGTTACGTAATGAAGCTTGTAAAAAATGTGTATCTTTGATGGTAATGTTTCATAGCTTCTTCATGTATCTATTCTGTAGATTTATCTATTTTTTATATGTGAGAGTAGAAGTGGTAAAAGTGTTGAATTTGTTGATAATAATATTTCTAATGAAATTGGGAATTATATTGTTTGATCTACATTTTAATAAGAATAACTTTCGTCCTTGAGAATCCTTACAGTTTCAATTCCAAACTGTCTCGACATTGACGCATAAAAACTGTCATCTGCTGTGTGTTTCTCGCCCTCCATGGTAAATATGTTTTTGTCTATCAATCGTATTTAAAGATTTGTTATATTGGGTTGGCAAGAAAGTAATTTCGGTATTTTAAGGTGAAATATAGCTCAATTTTTTTTTAATCAAGCAATGAACTTTCATGAATAAGATATTTTCTATTTTCTTCGATGATCTTTTGCCAAAAAGAATGAATAAGAAAATGTTTTATTGATTAAAGTTCATCGCTTGAATAAAAAAACAAAAATTGGATTTTACTTCACCTTAAAATACCGAAATTACTTTCTTGCCAACCCAATAGTTAACGACAGTTCGATTGACCTAATATGTTCACGACTGACTGTACCTAAAAGGTACGAGTATGTTCATCGAACCGAAGCAATCCACATCGACAGTAATTTTAGCTATCCAGTCCTGTACCCTCTCAACCGCCCAAGTCCGCCTCTCTCCCCTTCCGACTCGCGAGTTTCGAGGGATCCCAGTTATCGCATCCCGGTATCGCGAAATCTGTTTTGCGAGGCAGATTCGTAGAAATCGAAACCCGACCCTGGCCACAGCGAGGAGACACCGAGGTCCCTCCTCGCAGCGAACCATAGGTTTTGCTGTCGAACAACCTAGCCGAATTTTCTGCTTCGCGTCAAAATCCGAATTTTGAGGGATCCCACGCCCAGTTCGTAGGAAATGCGAGAAACAGGTTACTCTTTTTCGTTTCGGAACTGTTAGCTTCGAGAAGAGTAGCCTAATGTCAACCATTGCTTAGATCGAATCACCATGTGCAAATAGAAAAATATTTTTGTCGTCAACCTCTCGCCGAATGCATTTCTTTCATCAACTTGTTAATGTTCCCCTAAAAATATTACAAAATTTCTCTGATCGTCCACTCTCTGCTCGATAATATATTAATTTACAATCTTAAACTGAGAATTTCTGCAAATATGTTAAATATAAAAGGTTTTCAATAATCTACTCATTTTGGTTTTCTTCATAAGGACTAGTCTAATCGCAGTTTTCGACAAATTTTCTTCCATCTGAAACCTGAGACGCTGTGAATGGTCCTCGATCTTTCGTAGGGTTAAGCACGTCTAAAAAAGTGATCGCTGACAACTGCGACACAGGAGGGAGGGGCTTGGTACGCAGAAATCAGAGAGCGGAGAGCGAAACAGCGAACAGCGGAGAGCGAGAGCGGCAGTGTACGGGGCGACGAGAGAGAACGGGCAGGTCGAACGAGGGTTAAATAATCTGATTAGCTGGTCTCACTGACCGTCGAACGAAGTATGGAAATGAAGGGCATTCATTGGACGGTGGACGGTACATTGGCGGTAGCGAGGTCCGTGTCCATGTTCACGTTCGTGTCCGTGTCCGTGTCCATGCGGGAGGGTGCTGAAAAGGGTGACAAAGTTAGCCGGAGGTTCGTTGCGACTGCGTACATCAGCCCAGGACCGGTGAGAGTGTCGCGCACCGACAATTAACTAACGAGCAGTTGACACAACTTATCAAATCGTATCGCGTCACGGAGCCGACGTTGCAGCCGCGACCGCAGCCGCAGCCCAGTCGCGCACAGAGAAAGCTTCAATTATCGGGTCGGGGATGTGCTTTTTGCTCCCCCAAAGCTGCTCATCCTGATCCCTCGCGTAACGAGAACAACGAGACGATCGTAAACGGGTAAACGGCGCGTTCCTTCGCGGTCCGATCGATTTTTCCGATTCGCGACACCAGCCACGCGCACGCATGCCGAGCTCTGAATTCATGGGTCTGCGACAGGTTTTGTTGAAGATTTCATCTACGCTGATCCATCCGGTCACATTTTGTGTGAACTATATCGTTGGATAAGAACTAGGGAAACAATAAAAGCTAAAAGTAATAAATAGACTGCGGGTCTTTATGCAAAATAAAAAAGGTTCGCATTGATTGCAGGACACAGGAGCCAAATAAAAATTGTATTCTTCTTTCAACTATCCGATTAAGCCGAAACAAATACATTGGTGTCCTTAAATATTTTTAACATGTCCACTGGTTTAAATTGTATGTGCCATTTTTGTCATAAATGCATCAAATCTGCAATTAAACAATATAGGTATTGTTTCGGTTTGCAGCTGAAGCTATTTCAACTTGTCAATTATGAACAATTCCATTATATCCTTTATGGATATGGGATTTATGTAATTCCTTATACAATGCTTAAAAGATTCCCACATATTTAATAATGTAAACAATATCGTGAAGAATGGCACAGTAATTTTTAGTGGTGATTCCGAGTCACCCCTCGAGTGCTAAGGGTTAAAATAATGGCGTTCGAGATGGAAAAGGTCGGATAAGATTGTTGGGAAATATAAATGTCTAACGACGACAAGGCAGAAATTGAATGTCTGCAGCGATCGTCGAAAGAAATCTCGGTCGTCCGGCGAACTCGCGGGCCCGTGACCGCGACGAACGGAGACGGAGGGTGGAAGAAAAAGAGAGAAGATGAGTGAGAAGAGCGAGCGTGCCTGCACGTAGGTGGATCCGAATGGAAGCGCGAGAGTCAAAGGCGAAGCGCGAATCACTGCTAATCGGACCGCGTACCGCGGGTCGCTCTGCTCCTCGTTTGTCGAGTTCCGCGACGTTTCTCCTCGATTCGTTCTTTCCCACGACTCTGTCAGAATTTCGATGTCCGAATGGACGATCACGGCGCAGCACGGGAACAGATTTTCTTTCCATTTTCGGAAATACGACGAGACAAAGTCGACAACGATTATCCGACACGATGCGACGGCTAGGTTCCATCGTTGTTCCCACCGACGAGACGCGCATATACCTCCTTATCGCTCGTAAGCTTGCTCCGAACCAAAAAATGGGCACCGAGGTGGTGGGCTAATCACGCGAGATCCGGGATCGATCGCGATCTCTGCGAATAGACGACGCGCTGGCCAAAGCGAAAGCTGCCGGAACGAAGATTCATCGGGCGACTCTGCCTCGCCTCAGCTCGCTTCGATCCCGTACGACCTATACGGTTCGTACAGGTAAACCACCGCACCGGTCCCGGCAGGAGATACGAAGGGCGGTCACGAATAAAGGAGGCAGAGAGGGACGGTGGAGAGAGAAAGAGAGGGAGCGGAAGACGGAAAGCAGGTCCAGGCATCGAATATCGTGGCTTCTCTATTTCTTCGTCTTTCCTTCTTCTTCTTCTTCTTCCTCGTCCCGTTCCTCCTTCGTTGGTTCGAATCTGCCGAGAGATCCGAGATGAGAGGGCAGACCGCCTCGGATCCCGCGAGTGGATAATTATTAATCGTTATTTTCGCCAATCACGGCCGTTTATCTCGAAGCACGCAACGCCAATTATCTATCGGCCGTTCGAGCGGACGAGACAGAGCGGAACGAGTCGAGCCGAGCCGAGTCGAGACGAAAAGAACGCGGAGAGCGAACTGGCCGCAACGATAGAGACGCGCGAACGCAGTCGGACGAGCGCAACCACACGTTGGAGCTAGAAGAACGGCCAAGAGAGCTCGATACGCTCGCATACGTCGATAGAACGTATTCTCCTATTTGCGATATTCTCGGTCGGCTTACGATTTCCACGCAAACTCCGCGTCGAACCAATCGCGTCCTGCTCGAACGAGCGTGCGGGTTCGCGCGATTTTTCCACGCGAGGTCGATCCCGCTCTTCAATATCGAAGCGAATACCTGACCGCGAACTCTTCGTTTGCAAAACGTTCTTAACCTTTTTGAAGCCGGGGAACACTTTTGATTATTAGTATTATAAACGGACCGAAGCCCTCTTACATAAATGTTTACAATAGAAAACAATAAAGGATTACTCGTATAGTAACATAGAAGGGACATGCACAAAAACTAATGGTACTAACTACATGGTATTATACAAGACCCAGCGAAGATTGAACAGCCAAAACGTGATCTTTATCCCCTTGCATTCGGAGCTATTTTAACTGGAAAACTAAACATTTCTTCCGATCTAGAATATTTCCATTCCCTATGATTTTACCACGTTTTTATTAGCTCGCTTTCTTGTTTATCTGTTTGTTTGTCTGTTTGTTCGGTGGCAAATTTTGCAATTGATTTTTTGAAATTTAATGGATATGAAATTGGTATAATACCTCATGCAATACCTAAATGTTTAGTAATTGATTAGATACCGATATATTTGATAGTGTAAACAATATTTTGAATAACGGTACGGCAATTTTTAGTGGCGCCTCGGAAGGGGGACTCGATATATTCGAGTACTCGAATTTCGATTCGAGTCATCATTACTCGGTCTGTCGAGCCGAGTCGAGCGTTTGAATTTTCCGAGCTACTTGAAATCGACGAACTGTCTGAAAAAAAGCGAGCTACTTGAAAAAATCAAACGGCTCGAATATTCGAGCCCTCGTAAAACTTCGATCTACTTGAAAATGAATGTTTAGCTCGTAATTTTTCCAATTACTCGGACATAGTAAAGTCGCGATTCTTGTCAAACAGCCTGTGTTCTGCACGGTCAACTACATGCGCTACGCACGGTAACTCGAAAGCTGAAGATCTGTTCGAGCTGAACATTTTCAGTTTCGAGTAGATCGAAGTTTTACGAGGGCTCGAATATTATTATTATTATTATTATTATTATAAACGGACCGAAGCCCTCTTACATAAATTGTTTACAATAGAAAACAATAAAGGATTACTCGTATAGTAACATAGAAGGGACATGCACAAAAACTAATGGTACTAACTATATGGTATTATCCTATAATTCTGCGTAATTGTTTTTTAAACATGTGCAAAGACTCAATGAAAAAATCCATACGATTATACAGAGTGTTAGAGTCTGCAACAATGCGATTTATTGGATTAATTAATCCATAGGTAGATCTGGCTTTAAGGGTTTGAAAACCTGCTCGAGATCTCAAAGCACGTTCAGGTGCGTAAAAATTGATTTGCGTAAGGAGAGAGGGACAATCTATATGATATTAATTAAATTAAAAATGAAGCTCTGGTCGGATACTCTTCTGCGAGCTGACAATGTTTCGAGGTTGACTATGTTTAATATTGTGGAGTAATCACGATCAAAGAATGACATAGGATGATTAATCTTATAAGAACAAAACCTAAGAAATTTATGCTGCACTCTCTCTAGCATGATTTCGTAATTTAAGCTATTCGGAGATCATATAACTGAAGCAAATTCCAACTGGGGACGGACAAGGGTAATATATAGCAATCTGATTGTGTGTATTGAGTGAAAATCAGTAGAAAAGCGTAGTATAAACCCGAGTGTTCTTGAGGCGGAATGAACAATATTATGAATATAACAATTATTAATGATATCGGCGCTACGGTTCGATCGTTAAATACAAAAAAATTAACTAAGCAATTTTGCTAAGTTTCAAGTAAATCGACGTTTCGGTCACTGATTTGGACCATTTTCAAGATTATATGTTATATGTTATATGATGAATCTTTTCCAATACAAAAATATACTTTCCTTTATTTCCTTTACTGGTTAACCAAAGTAAATATATAACACATACAATGTTGTATGAAATTTGATTTCAGTTATAATTGAATGTCATTAAATTGTGTTTTTACCATTATGGTATTTTCACTAGGTGATTTTAAAGACACATTATGATTTTTTGAATTTACCGCGGTGTATCGATCTATATAACCTAGATCTCTGCCAAGACGATCAGTGTCGTGAAAACAGACATGTTGAACACACGTGTTTCACGAGTCTCACGATTCTCATATTATCATACTTAATCACACCTAAGCAAGTGAGTGAAAAATTGTGAAATTAAATTTGTTTCCCTTACATTTAAACTTTTAATAGTTACTACTTTTGAAGATTGTATGTCACTATGTATAAATTTTTATTTTCTCTTACAGACGCAATTCAATATAATCTTGAAAATGGTCCAAATCAGTGACCGAAACGTCGATTTACTTGAAAATTAGCAAAATTGCTTAGTTAATTTTTTGTTTTTTTGTATTTAACGATCGAACCGTAGCGCCGATATCATTAATAATTGTTATTAACAAGAATACGATCGATATAAATAAGATTATATATTATGAACATGTTCGGAAAAGTTCAAGGTTGAGGAGAAATGAATTATATGAAAAGTTTGCGGAACCCCAAAATTAACCCTTTGCACTCGGAGCTATTCTAACTCGAAAATGAAACATATCTTCCGACCCAGAATAATTCCAATCTATATAATTGTTTTTCATTTTATGGATATGAAATTGATATAACACGTCATACAATACTTAAATGTTTAGTAAGTGATTAGCCACCAAGATATTTAATAGTGTAAACAATATTTTGAATAATGGTATCGCAATTTCTGGTGGTGACTCTGACTCACCACTCGAGTGCTAAGGGTTAATAATCCAAAAAACATCCCGCGTAGAGAAAAATATATTTTAGAAAATATGTTTATTATTTTCGCGGAATTTCGCGGAACACCGGTTAAGAACCGGTGTATTCGGCCGACATGGCTTCCTCTCGGACGGGCTGGAATCGGGCGCGGCTTCCCGAAGACGAACGGAAAATTCGAAAGACGTCGAGGAAGGATCGAACGCGACGTCATAATCTTCCTGCGACATCCCTGTTGGGTGTGTCGTTCGATCAAAGCTCCCCGATCTCGTAAGGAACTAAAGGTTAGCGCGTCGGGGCCACGACATTTATGCCTCCGGTGACCTTAGCAATTTTCACGCTTTTCGACCACGCAAGAACTTCTTCGTCCCCTCGATCATTTCCTGGTAGGAAGAGCAGATTTCTATTTATCGTATACCCACGATCGCTTAATTTCACGTTTAAACCCCGATGATAGAATTAAAAATCAAAATGAACGAACGAAAGAAGGGTTTAAGGTCTCGATAACTTCTTCGTCCCTTGATCATTTCCTGGCAGGAAGAGCAGATTTCTATTTATCGCTTAATTTCACGTTTAAACCCCGATGATAGAATTAAAAATCAAAATGAACGAACGAACGAAGTGTTTAACGTCTCGATAACTTCAGTACCCACGAGCGCGAAGAATAAACCTAACGATCGTTCTCTCTTGTTTCAGGTAAGCCGACGAACTTTCGCGTGTCTCCCGGTTACCGTAGAATAACGTAAGTCGCAGTTCGCATTACCAGACTCCGAGGAACGTAATTTTTCGTCGGCAACCCTTTGCCGCGACGAGAAAGTGGTCCTCTGGGTGGGGGAGACGGGAACGGAAATAAGGAAACCGCGGTAAAACTTGTCACTTAGCCGGGGAGCGGCTGGCACCCCTTTTCTTCGGCAAAGAATCTGAAAGTTACGGAGCGCCGCATCGGTGCGCGCTCGCGTCGTTTGTTCGCCTCGAAAACGAAGTTTAAAACTCAGCCGCGACGCGAATCCAATTCCGCCGACTCGGATGCGGAGAGACTCCGCTCCTCGAAAATCGCGGTCGCTCGAACGCGAATTGTTCGGCATCGGGGATCGGCGTCCGACTTCCACAAAGGTCTTTGGGAATTGCGAGATGTTTCTCGGCGGTGGCGCTTGTTGCGCAACCGGCGCGGCGCGTTTCACATTGCGTCTCGCAGCTCGACCTCAACCGGTTCAAAGTTCATCGGCGACAACGCCAGTAGATACCGGTTATCCTCGACACAATGTTATCGTTCCACCGAGACGAAACGGAACGTCGCGTCGCGCGCACGCTTCTTCGATCTCGAATTTTCGTTTAAAAAGCCGCTCCAGAATTCGATTCTAGAACCGCGACGGAGGATCATGCTGCAGATAGAGCATGGTTCTGTTATTCTTCAGCGACGGAAGACGACGACGGTCGCAGAACCTCGCGACGATCTCGAATTTTCGCTTAACAAGCCGCTCTAGAATCCGATTTTAGAAGCGTGACGACGGATCATGCTGCAGATAGGGCATGGTTCGGGCATTCTTCGGCGACGGAAGACGACACCGGTCGCAGAACCTCGCGACGACTTTGCCTTTCGCCGATCGATCGCGACGATCTATTGTCGCGTTCGGCAATCTCCGTAGTCCGGAGAGAGAAAAGCGTCTTTCGGGCACAATGCGAGTCGAACGAGATCTCCGGGCAGCGATACAATGCTGGTCGGACGCTTGAATAAATATCGATCATACCGATGCCAAAAGGAAATATTATTTTCATATTCGGCGCGCATCTTGCGTCGCGGTCGGGACACCGGGAACAGCTGCCCGTTACGGGGACAATGCGGACGCGTAATCCAATAACTCGTAACCCTCGTCCACCGACCCCCTCGGACACCCGGGTCCTGCCTGCGTTTTTCTGAAGCAGAGATCCCGGAAAACCTCTCGTCTCCCGTTTTTCGCCCCTGATCGGGAACCCACGATACCCAGGATGACTGGCCGATTCCTTTCAATCGGACGCGAGTCGGTCTTCGACTTTTCCGGAAGACCAAATGTCGCACGATGTCGCACAGTGTTGGATTCCGCTAAACACTCGTGTTTGGAAATTTTTTTATTGTGGAAAATCTTGTGAGAGATTTATTTCAACCTTATACAGAATTCAATGCGAGAGTAACAAACGAGGGAAATTTTTACTGAATGAGAATGTACAAATACAAGGTGTTCCAGCTAACTTGACCACCTTCAATATCTTTGTTGTTTTTATAGATACGTCAAATGTCTGAAGGACAAAGTTGAATGGTAAAATGGGGCTCATACGATACTAAAAATTGTTTGTTTTTATGTAATTTTTTCTAGAGATGTGAAGGTCACCTTCATTTTTTTAAATGGAACCACCCTTCTTTAAACACCTCCAGTGATAGTCCCATTCATTAGGAATTGAGTGACTATAATTACCCATGCACGTATACAGTTTCTAAGTAATATAACAGTCTATATAATAATATAATAATATATATTAATATAATGTAATATATAATACAATAAATAACTAGTCTATATAACAGACACAGAGCATTATTATTTTGCATTAACCATTAAAAATTCACAGTCTACAGTCACCTTCCTTTTTTTTAAATGGAATTAGGTATCTTTTAATACATCAATCGATGCAGCTGGACATTCGTTATTTTTATAACCTTTTTAGGTACTAACATACAGTAGCGGACAGAATTTTAAGACCGCTCTAAAGAAGACGATAACTTTTTTAATATTGTACTATACGATTTGAACTTTTTTGGGAAGCTAGAGCAGTTAATAAAGGATGTGAAAAGAAATTTTTCCAAAAATTGCAATTGATCGGAATTGTTGAAAAAATACTAAATTTGAATTTTTAATTTGTTTATATGGGCCTATATTGAAAATTTAAAAAATACGTTTTGTAGATCTGTGCCAATTAAATATATTCTGAAAATTTCGTGAAAATCGGTCGACGTTGCAATGAGCTACAAACGTTGAAAAATGGTAAAAATTGCAGATTTTCACGATTTATTGCCGAAAATCTTTGAAAACATGCAATTTTTACCATCTTTCAACGTTTATAGCTCATTGCAACGTCGAGCGATTTTCACGAAATTTTCAGAATATATTTAATTGGCACAAATTTACAAAACGTATTTTTAAAATTTTCAATATAGGCCCATATAACAAAGTTAAAAATTCAACTTTTAGTATTTTTTCAACAATTCCGATCAATTGCAATTTTTGGAAAAATTTCTTTTCACATCCTTTAGTAAACTAATTGCTATAGCTTCCCCAAAAAGTTCAAATCGTATAGTACAATATTTAAAAAGTTATCGTCTTCTTTGGAGCGGTCTTAAACTTTTGTCCACTACTGTATGTGTGTCGAAAAGTTAATAGTTCAGGAGATATTTCAATTTAAATAATTCGAAAACACCATTACTATCGTACTAAGCAATTAGCGTTTATTTACTAATGTAACGTCTTAGTACGACAGTAATGGTGTTTTAGAATTATTTAAATTGAAATATCTCCTGAACTACCAACTTTTCGACATACATAGGTTAGTATAACGAGGTTTTTGTTGAATGTCCAGCTGCATCGATTGATGTATTAACAAAAATGAAGGTGACCTTCATATCTCTAAAAAAAATTACATAAAAACAAACAATTTTTTTTGGTATCGTGTGAGCCCCATTTTACCATTCAACTTTGTCCTTCAGACATTTGACGTATCTTTAAAAACAACAAAGATATTCAAGGTGATCAAGTTAGCTGGGACACCCTATATATGAGCACTAATATCAATACATGTATACTTATCAATAATGTATATCAATACATGTACTTTGTTAGTAGGAGAAAAAGGGGCCCACACATCATTTTCCTTAAATGGGAAGTAGTATTGAATTTTTATTGCGACACCTCTCATTAAACTCTATAGAATTTAAGAACTTGAACCTTTTTCTTATTACGCGTGCTTTCAGTGTTAATTTAATGACTCAATTGATTTAATTAGTGCGTCTTCGGCCGTGCTGATCCCAGTTCGGGATCAATCGCCGATATATTCGGTGACAAGCGGCCGTGCCGATCCCAATTCGGGGGTAATCGCCGATCTTCGATGACAATCGGTCGCAAGGGCCATCCCGGTTTCATAATATACATAACAGTTAAAGTGAACACACGAACGCACGTTAATCAAGATTATTTACCTTAATTGTTGGAATTAATTCTGTGTTCGAGTGAGTTAGTGAAGTGAAAACTTTGGGCGCACCGCGTACACAATTTTTGCCGAGTAGTGAATGAATCTGATGCGTCACGCCCCGAGGTGAAACGCTATTCAAGTAATTTTTAGATATTTAGAGAGATTTTAAACAAAACTATTTATCTTGTATTTTTTAGTTATCACAAACCCATTATTTCTTTCTTAGATTACAATAATATCGAAGAAGATATTGATTTTGATACTAATAATTAAACTGCGGATCTTTATGCAAAGTGAGAGTTCTACACATAAATTGCGATCTCTGGAAGCCGAGTAACAGTTAATTTCCCTCCTGAATAATTTTTTGTCATAAATGCATAAAATCCGCAGTCTACTAATAATATTCATATCATTCATATGTACACAGTATTTTTTCTTATTCAACGTCTTCAGACTTCAGACTCTTAAATGACGCTAAACTTGCACGTCGGTTATAAAAGTGTTCAGCTCCACTAGCAGAAAAGAAACTTTTACACATCCAACCGAGAGAGTTCGCGTCGATTGAACGAATTCAGGGAAGAGTGTTTACGATTGGTGAATTATCGATTCCGCGTGAGTGTATCGTCGACGGGAAAACCGTGCTCTTTCCGGTATCGAATATCGACGTTTGGGAATAACGAGGCGGATTACGGCGGCGCCCGACGGCAACCGGTTATGGAAAGTTGGACCGGTTCGCGGGGCAGTTTCGTAACAACGAGATATTAAGGTAAACGAAAGGAGAGACGTTACTTGGCATTAGTAATACGTTCGCGCGTGCTCGCGTCGATAAACAGCGCGGATCGTCGGTCGATTTCGAAGGGTGAGTTCGCGGAGCCGGAGTGCAGAGGACACGCGAGAGGAGACGATAGATGAAGAGCGTGGCGGCGAAACGAGACGATCTCGCGAGAGTAACCTGTGCAGAGCTCGTAACGGGCATTCCGACGGGCGCGCACGTCGTCGCACGGCTTGGCACAGCGTACGGCAAATCGGATAATCCCTCGCGACAATAGGTCGGGAGGTTAAGCGTGTTTGCTCTTCTCTCGAAGACGCGTTCGTGCGACAATGGAGCCTGCGAGAGCACTTTTCGAGGTTCGGTCGGGTCGCTTTCAGAAGAAAGGGAATATGGAAAGAGAGAGAGACAGGGAGAAAGAAGGGTGGTCGGCCGCCTGAGTTGCCAGCCGCTTACCTACCCCATCGCGGCCGAAGGCATCGGGTCCGGGCCCGGGCCCGTTTCAGGGCCCTCCCGTTCGTCGCCCGAGCGGAAAAGAAGCCGCGCGAGACCTCCCGTCCTCGTCCTTGTTGCAGTCGCCACCGGGCCGTGCGTGCACGCCCGAATCGGCCACAATGAGCCCAATTAACCGACGAGTGTACACACAATCGACAACAAACCGTTTATATTCTGCCGGACCCTGCCGAATGGTGCATCTCGCCTCGTCGAGACGGACAACGCGACTCGAGAGCGATCTTTATCCGAAGTCCAAGGAGCGGGAAAGCTCGCTGGACCAAGTATTCCGACACAGCCGGTCGACCGAGAAAACGAGAAAAGGTCACCAGCTGTCTCGCTCGAGTCCCGGCGTCAAAGCGTGGCGGGCCGCGACGAATCGCGCGATTCGATCTACGCGATTCGATGGCTATTCGAGATTCGTTAAAATGCACCACTCGAAACGGTCTCGGAAATATGTAACTGTTTCAAATTGTCGTCTGTGGTATTTCAACGAGCGATCGTTTTCTTCGGTAATAACAGCGCGGGGAAACGTTTCGGACCAATGTCAAAGAGGACGCATCGCCGGTGATAATTGTTCGACCTTGCGGCGCTCTTGAAGATTCCTGAACCTCGCATTCTCATGTTCCAATGGAATTCTCTGTATATCTCTTTTTATACCTTGCTTTCACTTGGATTTCGCGTGAACCGTTATTTGAATTGAATGGAAAAGTATGCAGCTGTTTTAACGTTAAACTAAGACAATAATGTTATTGAAATTATAAAAACACTTTCATAGGAAATTACTGAATTGACTTCTTTATTTAACACTAAAACTATTTGAATTGAATGGAAAAGTATGCAGCTGTTTTAACGTTAAACTAAGACAATAATGTTATTGAAATTATAAAAACACTTTCATAGGAAATTACTGAATTGACTTCTTTATTTAACACTAAAACTATTTGAATTGAACGGAAAAGTATGCAGCTGTTTTAACGTTAAACTAAGACAATAATGTTATTGAAATTATAAAAACACTTTCATAGGAATTTACTGAATTTACTTCTTTATTTAACATTAAAACTATTTGAATTGAATGGAAAAGTATGCAGCTGTTTTAACGTTAAAGTAAAACAATAATGTTATTGAAATTGTAAAAACAATTTCATAGGAAATTACTGAATTGACTTCTTTATTTAACACTAAATCTATTTGAATTGAACGGAAAAGTATGCAGCTGTTTTAACGTTAAACTAAGCCAATAATGTTATTGAAATTATAAAAACAATTTCATAGGAAATTACTGAATTTACTTCTTTATTTAACACTAAAATTATTTGAATTGAATGGAAAACTATGCAGCTGTTTTAACGTTAAACTAAGACAATAATGTTATTGAAATTATAAAAACACTTTCATAGGAAATTACTGAATTGACTTCTTTATTTAACACTAAAATTATTTGAATTGAATGGAAAACTATGCAGCTGTTTTAACGTTAAACTAAGACAATAATGTTATTGAAATTATAAAAACACTTTCATAGGAAATTACTGAATTTACTTCTTTATTTAACACTAAAATTATTTGAATTGAATGGAAAACTATGCAGCTGTTTTAACGTTAAACTAAGACAATAATGTTATTGAAATTATAAAAACACTTTCATAGGAAATTACTGAATTGACTTGTTTATTTAACATTAAAACTATTTGAATTGAATGGAAAAGTATGCAGCTGTTTTAACGTTAAAGTAAAACAATAATGTTGTTGAAATTATAAAAACACTTTCATAGGAAATTACTGAATTTACTTCTTTATTTAACACTAAAACTATTTGAATTGAATGGAAAAGTATGCAGCTGTTTTAACGTTAAACTAAAACAATAATGTTGTTGAAATTATAAAAACACTTTCATAGGAAATTACTGAATTTACTTCTTTATCTAACACTAAAACTACCGAGCACTGAAAACAATTGGAATGTTCCAGCCGATAGAACCGACAAGGCTCTATTCGTTTAGAATTCGTGCAATTTTTATTGCAATATGTGTTTGGATAAAGAAACTTGTCGATACAATTTCCATGTAAGGACCGTCATCATTTCAATAATTAAAAAATGGAAAATGTAAGACCGGTCGTTTGACCGGCAGCGGTAGGTTTAGTGTTAAGCACATATTAGAATGACAACCGTACAAAGTTTCGGTAAATTCAATCTTCTCACTTCTATAAGGCATTTCACTTTTATGTGTGTGTTGCTTGGTAGGTTTAGTGTTAATAAACGTTCTGATTCTATAATGATCTTCTAAAAAGTTACACTCACGGCGATATCAATCACGCAAAGATCGATGCAAGAATCCATTATCTTAACCCTTTGCACTCCGAGCTATTTTAACTGGAAAATTAAACATTTCTACCGATCTAGAATATTTCCATTCCCTATGGTTTTCGAATTTTATGGATATGAAATTGGTACCATACCTCGTACAGTACCTAAAAGTTCAGTAATTGATTAAACACCAATATATTTAATAATGTAAACATTATTTTGAATAATGGTACAGCAATTTTTAGTGGTGCCTCAGAGGGGACAACGGAGTGCAAAGGGTTAAAATATAATGGTTAAAATATATAGTTAGGGAACCAACATGGATACCGAATGAAAATTCTCGATTAGCGTTTCAAGATCCTAAATCGATATCCTAGTATGTTCTTATAAGATTAATCATCCTATGTCAATCTTTGATCATGATTACTCCACAATATTAAACATAGTCAACCTGGAAACATTGTCAGCTCGCAGAAGAGTATCCGACCAGAGCTTTATTTTTAATTTAATTAATAACCATATAGACTGTCCCCTCTCCTTATGCAAATCAATTTTTACGCACCTGAACGTGCTTTGAGATCTCGAGCAGGCTTTCAAACCCTTAAAGCCAAACCTACCTATGGATTAATTAATCCAATAAATCGCATTATTGCAGACTCTAACACTCTGTATAATCGTATGGATTTTTTCATTGAGTCTTTGCACATGTTTAAAAAACAATTACGCAGAATTGTAGGATAATACCATATAGTTAGTACCATTAGTTTTTGTGCATGTCCCTTCTATGTTACTATACGAGTAATCCTTTATTGTTTTCTATTGTAAAGATTTATGTAAGAGGGCTTTGGTCCGTTTATAATAATAATAATAGTAGTTTTCTGGTTAAATACCCTCGATTCGCACGATCGCCGCTCGATTCTCGGTTTCCGCGAATCGAGTCGGATCGCGTCACGGAAAATCGTGGACCCGCACCCCCGCGGACTAATAATCCCGCGTATCGATTCACCGGTAAAGGTTATCGCGATAACGGTCGCCGGATGTTTGCGTTGCTCTATCGTTTCTCGGTACCTGCTCTCGATGTCTATTCGATACTCCGTAGGATAAGCCGCGGGATAAGCCGTTCGACGAATCCGTCTGCGAATCTGTCTCCACGGCCAAGATCAGATAACAATTTCTCCTCGATTCATTTGTTTCAACCATTCGTTCGATCGTGTTCAAGTATGTACAAGGTGTGGGCTAAAAGTTTGCGAAATATCTGCTTTACTTTTACACCGAAGATTGCTCCGGCAATTTGAACATGGACTAAAGTAAACGGTTGTAGTACAATTACGCTACTCGAAATGTCAAGTATCAAAAACAATTTAACACTGAACCTACCGACCATCAAAAGTGACTGATGTGTATAGTATTATAATAATAACTACATTAAATTCATTTATATTTTGTGCTATTTTTACTACTCCCTCTTTCCCATAATAATAGTAGCAAAAGAAAATAAATATAGAATGAAACATTTATTATCAAAAAACTAGATTACATTAAACAATAAATTAAAAATATTACTCCTAATTTTTATTTTGAGTGTTCAGATAGTTTCTGGATTTTTCAATAATTTCTTTATTGCATTTTAAACTTGTAGGTGGGATCCCTTAGCTGCGAAGCTTTGCTTTCCCCATATGTGTGAGCTTAAAATTATTGAAGCCATCGTTCTTCATTGCTTCCAGCATAACTTGTTTTTTTTTCATTTACTTTTACAATGGGCTGATATTCAACTGAAACAAAACAATTGATTTCGATCGGCGGATGAAATTTAAAAAATAGTTATAATTAATAATATTTAGGTTAATCTAAAAATTGGAAAATGTTCAAAAAATGAAAAACATTGATTTTAATTGAAGGCTTCGCAATTTTGCTCTACAACATAACTTACAGCTACATTTGTCAATAATTCTCGTTTAAATTTTCACTTGCTACTATTATTATGGGACACAGGAAGTATCATGTACAGGATGAGTCACCTCTAGTGTTATCACCTCAAATATCTTTGTTATTTTCAAATATACATTAAATGTCTTGAGGACAATGTTGAATAGTAAAATGGAGCTCACACGACACCAAAAAATGTTTGTTTTTATGTCATTTTTTTAGAGATATCATGGTCACCTTCATTTTTTTAAATGGAACCACCCTTTACTGGAGTATAGGTATACTGGAGTAAAACAATATATTCAATAAATTCCCATGAATACACCTTTACAATTTCAATAATTGTCAAATAAAAAATCTTAAACGGTCCGGGGCCTTCAGAACTTTCAACGCTAAACTTACCGAGCAGCTTTAAAAATGACTGGCATGTGTAGCCTTATAAAAATGACCGTAGAATTTATACAGATTTTCTGTGATTTTTATCAGATGTTCCTGGATACAAAAATCTGTATAATCATTTCCAGTGAAAGCATCATTATAATTTGACCGGTGTTGGCTGGTTTAGTGCTGGGTTAACCCTTTGCAGTCGGAGCTATTTTAACATGAAACTTAAACATTTCTTCCTAGCTAGAATAATTACACTGTATACGATTTTTTCATTTTATGAATATGAAATTGACATAATACCCCATACAATACTTGAATGTGTAGTAATTGATTAAATACCAACATGTTCAACATGTTCGCTACCACCGACAGACACTGACAGTTCCCTTAAAAACAGTGAAATTAATTTGATGCACTTGGTTGTTTAAAGTCATAGTAGAATGCATAATTTTCAGAGAATCTGTGACTTTCTTCTGCTAAACTGTTTTAATAATTCCCAATTGGGTACGTTGCATTTAATAAAACTTTCGAACAAGGAAGGTAAGCAACGAAACAACAAATGCTGGTAGCAAACGTGTGAATAATGCAAACAATATTGTGAATAATGGTACAGCAATTTTCAGTGGTGATTCCGAATGACCCTTCGACTGCTAAGGGTTCAAATAGATAAGATTTCGTTGTTCGTGCGACGTATCCGCGTGTCGTACGTGCAGTATAATGGTTCAGTGCGATCGTATAGGCGATTTGGTTGTTAGGCGTTTCGGTGGGAAGAAGGAGCGAGAGAGGATAAAGAGAAAAACTAGCGCGGCTCGGTCGAACGATTTCGGTGAACGGGACGTGACGCGCAGCTGGCAGAAATCGACACGCCTACGGGGACTCCGGTTTAAAGAGGAAAACAGCGTAGAATGGATATTTGGCCGAGGCACTCGAGAGGTCGTTATCTCTTTCATGGTGCGCGAAAAGTGGACGATTCGGGCAAAACACGAGGCATTCTTCGTGGCGCGCGTTCAAAGGGGCTCCTCCTCGAAACGAAAAATACCGATGCCTCCGATGTTGTGGCATTACGTGCCTGTCAATGTACAAATCACAGCCCATTTACTCCATTCAGGACTGCGCTCGTTTAACGACGCTACGGACGCTACGAGCGCTATGGACACGAGCCCGGCCATAAATTTTCACGCGGACACCTCTCTCTTCCTCGCTGTTTCGTTCTCACCAACGTGCTCTCTCGAGAAGGGTCGACGATACTTGGAAAACCGAAAGTTACCGCTGCTCCGCGTGGCTCAATTTTCCAAAGGGGTATACACAACGTTTATTGTCGCGTCGCTCTTCTCTCTCTCTTTTCCGTCCGCTGCCCAATCACGAAATCCTTTATCGTCGCTCCGACCGTATCAATCCGTGCAACAGATAGCGTATCTCGGGACGATAATGAACGCGCGGCAAGTGGCAACAGCGCGAAATTAATTTCGACTCGATGGAAATTGAATCGCGTTTTTCTCGCCGCGATCAATGAGGTTCCGGTGGAAGGTACTCGTTCGGATCGCGATCGCGCGACATTCCGCAAACCAGCATCGAAAATTGGATCGCGGCGAATAATGCGATTTCCCGTGGTACGTTTCCACGGTTGACGCGTCGCATCGTCGCGACCGAAGGTGAGCGTTGCGCCATTTGTTTCGTGCCGCGGATTGTGGCACGCGACGCGACGGATCGAGGCGAGCTATCGTTCGAACGCGCACCGTGCGGAAGAAGAAAATGCCTGGGAAGGTTCCTCGAAATTGCCAGCATTGGATATTATCATCGGACGCGTGATTTGAAAGCGAACGATCCCGAGCGGACCGGTATCGACGCGAATCGAAGTCGACTCGTGCTCAGGCTGGTTGTATGTACGAAGACCGGTTACTTTGTTCCATTTAAATGCGCCGATATAAATCAGCCGGCAAGCTGCCCTTTCCATCGAGTGATTTACACGGTGAAGCGACTGTCGGATAAATTAGTAAGGAGGGGTGCGGTGCGGCCGCGAAAAACGCGGTTCACGAGTGTCGCGTTCGTTCGTTGACACGTTTCTCCAGTCGGCGAGCGAGCATTGTTCTTCCAGTTTCTGGAAACCAATCCCAGTTATCGCTCGAGTCGCTCGATTGGCAAATCGATCGGCACCGAAAACACGCGGACAGGTGCGAACGAATATGAAGACGCTAATGCAAATCAGCTGTGTAAGCTAGTTCCTGAACGTTCTATCGTTTCGTTCGCAGCCGGAATGCAAAGTACAAAGATGCACACAGTCCAGCGCCTCGTTCGAAAGAGTCGCGACCGACTCCAAAGTGGAAACCATTGCACCGTTGCGTTATCGTTGGCCGTAGCTCGAGCGTCGCGTCGGTTCGACGAACCAGGATTTGGCTCGGTATCGGAGAACGCTGAGGAGCGTCGAGCCGGGCGCGAGATAGAAGCCTGGTTCGAAAGCCAGCCGAACGGAGGAACGAATCGAGAATGGCGGCGAGGGAGTGAGAAGGAGAGAGGACAACAGGGTTCTGGACCCCCCAGCGTTCAATGAGAGACATTTCTCATCATTTTCCATTCAGACCGTCTGAGTTATAAGCCCGGTACGTCTTCCATCCCCGTACAATCGTTCGATTTATTATAACCGCGAGAAGCCTAATGAATTTAATTTCATATTTCACGGCCGGTAAGTAGCCAGCCACGGTGTGCAGGCTCGCCGCAACCCGTTCGCATACTACACGTTGAAGTTAAGGCGTCGCGTCGGGCCGCCGCGTTTACCCGCCGATTTAGGTGTCTCTCCCCCGCCCTCCTCTACCATACTTCGCCATCCCGTGCCCTCGCCCAAGACGAGGCAAAAAGGGAGGCTGTTCCATTCCCGCGCGATTCACGAGCCATATGGAATCGAGGTCGTATCTCAGCCGGGGAGGAAGAAGCGAAAGAAGCGAAAGAAGAGGAACCGGACCGGCGCGGGGGCCAACCGACGACCGTCCGCCAAACGCTTCGCTCTTCGAGAGGGAAGAGTCACCTTTACGGTCGTTCGATTGGTCGGTCGCTCGGTCGGGCCACCAGAGAGAACGCGACGGTTTAGCGCTCGATATTTCTGCAGAGTTGTTTCTCGATTTTTAGCTTCGCCTCGACCAGTCCCCTCGCGTATATTTCGAACGCACGACAATGCATATATCCCGAGCTAATGTTTCTCGTCGAGCCACGCTGTATGCCACGCAGTGCCACGCGAAACCAAGCGAAGCGACCAATAATAATCGAAATAAAGTACGCGCGAGCGGTTGTTTTTTATTGCCGGTCGATTTATCGCACGCTCCGCACCGAGCCAGATAGAAATCGCGATCGCAACGCGCGCGAGTCGACCACCGTTCCACGCGGCTGAGCGATTGCGATTCGAGTACCTACATGCAATAAGTTTCCGTGGAAGAAACGCCTCGGCTAGTTTTCCACCGTGAAATGCTTCATTACGCCGTCGCTCAACCCGTCGAACGCTCCACGTTCCAAATATTCGCACGTGAACTTTACAAAAACCGTATTTTAAAAATCGTATAGAGCACGGCCGGATTATTTCTTTTCATTTTCGAATATATTCCGATTGCGACTTTTTTCACCTCTGCGAATAGAAAAGGTCACATCGGCCAAGGTCAAATTTTATTAAAAGGAAACTTCTCTAGCGTTGAGTCGCCCCTTCTTCGGTGTGATCTCTAGGCTGCGGATCTTTATGCAAAATCAAGATTTTGTATCTGAATTGCATCAAACTGGGGTGAAATAGAACATTATTTTCTTGTTTGATACATTTGTTAGGCTGCAAATAATACAACGGC
This sequence comes from Lasioglossum pauxillum, assembly GCA_933228785.1. NCBI lineage: Eukaryota > Metazoa > Arthropoda > Insecta > Hymenoptera > Halictidae > Lasioglossum > Lasioglossum pauxillum. The sequence continues at coordinate 36,783,439 of OW121705.1, read as the reverse complement.
ATTTTTCAATTCTTCCAACCATTTCACTGTTTTAAATTACATCTACTTAATTTTGTCATGATTGCATAAAATCCGCGGTCGAGCGATCACTAGATCTTTATGTAAAGTAACAATTGTCTGTTACATCTTGTGAATGTTATTTCGTCCTTCAATGATTTTGACTGCGGATCTTTATGCAAAATCAAGATTTTCTATCTGAATTGCATCAAACTGGGGTGAAATAGAACATTATTTTCTTGTTTGATACATTTGTTAGGCTGCAAATAATACAACGGCATTTTTTAATTCTTCCAACGGTTTCACTGTTTTAAATTACATCTACTCAATTTTGTCATGAATGCAGAAAATCCGCGGTCTAGCGATCACTAGATCTTTATGTAAAGTAAAAATTGTCTGTTAAATCTTGCGAATGTTATTTCTTCCTTCAATGATGTTAATAGAAGAGATATCATATATTAACACCTTCAATTTTGAATTTCATCTCCTCAATTTTGTTATATGTAGATGCATAAAGATCCGCAGTCTAGTGATCACTACAATTAAAATTGTCCACATGAGTTGCAACAAATTCGAGTGAAATAGAAATATATTTTCTTTGTTAATGTGTTTAACCGGTTGAAACTAATATAACAGTATATTTAAATTCTTTTAACAGTTTTACTATTTTCAATTACACCTACTTATTTTTACTTATTATTTCTTCATGAAATCCGGTGTTGTCATTTCACTGACAATGTTTAACTCCTGTGTCTTGCAATTGATGCACAAACTTTTTATTGTGCATAAAGATCTGGAGTCTCAAATTGAATCGCATCGACCACAGTGTGACGAATGGCCTTTTCAGCTGGACAAAATTCTAAATCGCCTATTTTTCTATATTTATCAATTGATATGTTTACAGTTGTATAAAATATGAATAATTATTAACTTTTTACAACATTTAGTTGGTTTTTGTTAATTAAACAATATGTTTTAAGTGATTTATAATTAAATATAATATACAACGAAGTTAGTAATGGATCTATGTAACACAGAATGATTTAACAAGTAGTAGATATTATCAAAGAAGACGTCATTTTTAATTATGGACAAAAAGAATGTTAATATAATTTACTAATTTACTTTTTGGAGATTCAGACATACGGGAAAGAATTATTCTTTGGTTTAGTATAAGGTTTCAATCTATAAATAATCTGCTGCATATTATTGTTTATTATTTTAATATAATAAAAAATTAAAAGTATAATAACATAAAAATATAAATAAAACAAAAGAAATAACAGAGATCAAAATGAAAGTATTAAATAGCAACGTTCGGTTGCTAGAAACTAATAACTTATAAACTAATAACTAAAACTAAGCCCGGCCCGGGCTGTGATTGTCACGAGCGTGAACGCAAAACGACGTAACTTCATTGTAAAAATTAGTATAGTATAGCAACGTATAGCAAGCCAATTTTGGTACTACAATAAACTAGAGAATCTCTACTTTATAATAATGTAAAAATCATCGCGCGGGGCGACGTGGGGCATATACCAATTCATTAACGAAGAAGAGTAACATGGACGTTTCTGTGGAAAAATAAGTACCGTCTTTGACACATAATTTACAAAAATAGAGGAATGTTATCGATAATTTGGAATTACTAAAATGAAAATACATGTTTTGAGATGCTATATCCATCATACATAGGAAATTTAAATACTCCTCAGTACATTTTAACATATTTCTAGCGCGTATGGCAATGTGCCCATTCATTTATAGGTTAGGCGTCCACCTTTTAGGTGAAGTTTACACGCTCTGTAAACATACAACAAAAGAATTTTAAGTTTTAATATTCAAGGGTTTTAATACATGGTTATCTTAGATAATATTGGCACAGTTAGTTCTTGTTTATTTGAAAGTTAATTTTGCCCAGCTAAAAAGGCCATTCATCACTGTGCGACAGTCCGAACAGCTTCTCGTGAGATTCGTCGTTGCTCCTCAACGACAGTGGCTCCGATATCGGATGATTCTGTCGACGTCCGACGTTTTGCCTCTTTTCGCACGCTCAAAAAAAGAGACAGACGCGTCGGAATCGTCCGATATCGGAGCCACAGTGATTGCGGCCTTACACGCACATACCTATTTCTGCATTCTCCTCAACAACGAGCAATCGCGTTCAATTAAAAGTGTCGTCGTGCACGAACGATTTGTTGTGCAACCTTGAAACTTGATCCGAACGCGGCCCCGCCGCGCCGCATCATCGTCGATGCCACACAAAAAAAATAATTCCACGAACTTTGTCCACGCCTGGTAGAGTAAGAAAGAATCGCTACGAATTCGAAGATCGTCGCGAAGTTACCATTGCGACAAGATTTGTCGCGGGAAGAAGGTCGCATGTTTTTCCACGACCCTCGCTTCGTCCGTAACTCTTCCCCGCGACCACCCCCGAAATAATAACGGGCCGCGGTCTTTTCGTCGCGGTACACTCTCTCTCCAGTGGAACGATTCGCGGCAGTTAAGTTATTAAATTTATCTCCTCGAGCCGAGCTAAAAATCCTGGTGATTTATTATTTTTTGCTGCTTAACGACGCGGCCACGGAATATGGCCGGGAGCTGGTCTCCCCCGTTTCTGGCCGCGATCTCTTCCGCTCGAAACGGGAAACGGGTGCATAACGTCGCGACGCATCTAGCAAGCTTTTTTCCGAGCACGCGGCCGCCCGGCCATCGGGCGGACTCGACGCGCGATAAATTTTCGCGGTCGTGATTCTCTCCGGCTCGCTCGCAGGATCCTTGGACGAGCAAACGATCATTACCAGCCGGCGCTTGCTTGTTCGCTCCGCGAGAAAAAACTTATTTCCGTTATCTTACCGCTCCCTTCTCCCCGTCGTCTCTATCCGAGGAATCGCGGATCGTGGACGAAAAGTTTCGAGATCGTCGCGATTACGGCGGAAGTGTCGTTTAATCCGCGCCTCGTTCGTGCGGACGAGTTAACCCCTTGCAGTACTATCTATTTTGTGGTTGCAGCGATTAGAGATTCTTCATCGTTCAGAATTTCATAGAAAAGAACATATAGTTTATATTTTTGGCTATGTTCTCTTCAAAGGCTAAAGCAACAACAAAATAGAATTTTATTTCGGTTTACAGAAAATTAATAACATTTATATTTATTAGAGTCTGTTAACACTAAACCTACCGAGCTTTCGAAACGTGTAGATGTTCCTCAGCAAGTTTCTGTTGTGTTTGACAAGAATTTTTATTCGATAGTTGTTCTAATTTCTCGTCCTGCTCTTTTTTCACTGCGTTCTCCTTCATTGAGATCAAAATTTCCGCTACGAAAACTTTGGAACTACTTCTTGCATGTTTTATAGGTTACTGCATTTTCATCTAACGCAGAACAAATCATTTTCGTAGCCTCAGCAGCATTTTTCCTTGGCTCAAATACAAAAGGAATACAGTGTGTTTCTTAAACTCCATGGTGCAAAGTATTGTTTTTGGAGATTATGTATCAATTAGCGTAAATGTATGTCATGCGTTTAGTAGAGTAAGGTTAATGCTTTAAAACACCAAAGCGGCGCACAGTGGAACCTTTCGTCCAAATCGGAGACAAAATCAAAGAACTTTCGATAGAAATGAGGTAAAGCGATGAAATTTTTTTTAAATTATAGCTGAAACTTGGCAGAATATGGGGAAAATAGGGAGATTATGGTACGAACGTTTTATAAACTTGAGAAAATTCGTTAAACTCTCACAATTTCAAGAAAATTGCGGTTTTTTTCAATAACACGGGCGGAACAAATTTTTTTTTAACATGCTGCACATCATTTCCTGTAGATTTTTTCACGCTGATTTTAAATCTGGTCTCAAAATTTGTCTACGACCTCAGGATTTTACAAGAAATCGATTTTTGTGAACGAATTGTTTAATGAATTTTCTCAAGGTTATAAAACGTTCGTACCATAATCTTCCTATTTTTCCTATATTCTGCCAAGTTTCAGCTATAATTTTAAAAAATTTCATCGCTCTACCTCATTTCTATCGAAAGTTCTTTGATTTTGTCTCCGATTTGGACGAAAAATTCCACTGTGCGGCGGGAGAAAACTGTAATTTGAAATGCAATCACAATTGAATATATGTAAAGGCACCGAACTTATTTATTTGTGCACCTAATACATTATATTGTAATAAATCTCGTAAGAGATTTCCTAATTAACCCTTAGCAGTCGAGGGGTGACTGAGAGAGAATCTCCACTAAAAATTGCTGTACCATTATTCGCAATATTGTTTACATTATTAAATATGTTGGTATCTAATCAATTACTACACATTTAAGTATTGTATGGATTATTCTTGGTCGGAAGAATTAATTTTCAAGTTACAATATCTCTGAATGCAAAAGTCAGGGTGGGAAAGAAACATTTCAGAAGCAACCGAATCGTACGAAACCGTGGAAATTTACAGCATGGATTTACAGCGCACGGATTCGTTAACGCTAAACGTGCCGAGCTATAAAAGCCACAGGCACGTGGTTGCCTTATAAAAATGACAAGAATGAATTTATTTAGACTTCGCGCGGTTCTCATTACAATATGTGCTCTAATAAAGACATTTATTAAATCATTTCTTATGGAAGCATCTTTACAATTTGATTAATTGTGAAATAATAAAAAATAATAAAAAATCATAAGTAAGGAATTAAGTGGGTTAGTGATAATTAGTATACTAAAAGAGTAGGACAGGGTAGGAATGTGTGAGACATAGAAATGAATGAGAGAAGGTATGAACCGAATGTGTGAAATAAGATAGTTATGTACAGTGTTCCGATATTGCCTAAGATTTTTCGTACGATGGTTGGCCGCTAGAGGCGCTACGCGTAAAAAGCAGTAACGTATCTATGATGAAGTAGTGGAGCCCTGCGCCTTGCGCCTTGACACAGTTATATTGGCGCGAAAGTACCGAAACAATCTGTTCCGGACAAAAAAACTTCGGGACGTGTCCTACAAGTTACAAAATATACACAAATACACATGTTATACATCCATTTTTCAGAATCAAATCATACAAATCTTTTCAAATTCTGCGGGGTGCTCAAGGTACTCCATTTTATCGAGAATCTTACATTACTGAGGCTGGCAGCGCCTCTAGCGGCCATCCATCGTACGAAAAATCTTAGGCAATATCGGAACACTGTGTACAGATTAGGGATGCCGATTATTTTGAAAAAGATCGATTTTTCTGAATCGATTATAATCGAAGCTTCAAGAATCGATCCACTAAAAAATCGTTCCCAAAATAATCGATTTTTTTTAGGAATGTCTAAAAATGATAAAAAAACGAAGATCAAAATTCGGTTGGACTCTTTTATTAAAGAAATAAAGTAATAATAATTATTAGACTGCGGATCTTTATGCATTTCTAGCAAAATTGAATATATAAAAATCGCAGAAGTTGACAAATTTATTACGTACATACTTGTTTCGCGCATGTCGTTGCGCGTTAGCCAATGGTCGCGTGGTCGGCCGAGTACGAGTAGGGAATTAGCCAACGAACGAGTTCCGTCAGAATCATTATGCGCAGTAGAATTGTCGCGTTTTAGGAACATTTATATAATTACTTTTGATGCTAGTTGGATCTCTTTATGCGGTCTCCACGTACAGTCATACAATTTGTCATAAATATCGATTATTTTTACAATTTTAGAATCGATTATTTGTAAAAATCGGATATTGAAGAATCGATTCTAAAAATCGATTTATTTTATAAAAATAATCGATTAAAAATCGGCATCCCTAGTACAGATAGGATATTGTAAACCAAGTCACATTTCTTAGCTGTAAGGCTGAAATAGAGCAAATTATTATCACTATTATAAATAAAAAATCGTGGTACGTTTAGTGTTACCGCTGGAATGCAAGAGAAGCTATCGAACTGTGATCTGCTCGCAGAGGATGCAGTCGGGTCCTGACGCTTTTGATTCGTGCGACTCAGCTTCCGCTTTCCCGGGATCCAACTGGAAAGTTTCAGGGTTGGACCTCGCGTTATGCGAGTACGCGATCTTTCGGCCGCGGTTGTGGCCGACCGAGATGCAACAGCGACACGGTTCGCTTCGCGTACACTAGCCTCTCGCGAACGGAAGAAAAGGAGAGTGGCCGTGCGAAGGAGAAGGAGAGGAGAGATCCCGGGCGAGAGAAGCGATCTCTTCGCCTTTCCTCTTCTTCTTTCTTGCACTTGGTAGCAGAGGTCGTCGAAGCGGAGTCTCGAGGCGGAAGACCGACCGCTCGACCGTCCGACCGATCGACCGAGCGGACGAGCCGAGCCGAGCGGAGCTGGAACGGGACGGACCGTGTCGGGAGTCGGGTCTGGGACCGGGCCGGCTAGGCGAGCAGGCTTCGAGCAGCCGAGTAGGCAGGCCGATGTACGCGCAACTTATACAACCACGGATTCCCTCGAATATATCGAGAGACGAACGAAGACGGAGAAAGACGAAGGAGAAGAAGAGAAAGAGAGAGAGAGAGACGGCGACTGCTCGTTCTCGCGCACGAACCTTGACGCTAATGGCATGCATTACCGCTAATAATAGTTAGAGGGGGACAGGGAGAGCCGAGAAAAGGAGAGGGATAGAATCGGAGATAAACGCGAACGAGTCGATGGAACGAGAAAAGAAAGAGAAGAAAGAGATGCGAGAGAAGGAGAAAAAGAGAAAGGAGACACGCCGAGCGCGCGAGCCATCGGAAAAATTGACGCGTAATTACGGCCGGCTCGATAGAAGCGACTGCTCGATCTCGCTTCCTGCTCCCTTCCCGAGATTCGTCCTCGTCGCTCGAGGATCGCGAGCAGAATCTCTCGTGAATCTCTCCACGATCGAGACCGAATTTCCCGGATTCGAAAGTCCCTCGAAACTCTGCGACGGCCTAGCCCAGACCAAGCGGAGAAAAGATTTCCGCAGAGTTTCGAGTAAACAGCCGCCTGCCGATAATCCGTATCGTTCCCTACCGTGTCGCCTAGCCTCGTCGAGCCTCGCCGTGTCTTCCCGTGTCTCGCGGAGATAACGCCGCTCGCGCTCGCGCGGAACTTGTACGCCGATAATCGAGATTACTTGCAGAGTTCCTCGAGCGGGAAAAGACGCGAGAGAGAAGAACACGCCGAAACAGAGGGGAGCCGCTACCCATTGCCAATATCCAATAGCCAATACCGTTACCATTACCGTGTGCAGCGCGAATATCGCTGTTGCACCGTCGCGCATCGCGTCGATGACCCTTGCCGCTCCTTTGCGCCGATAGTTGAGTTTATTCGCCCTCTCGTTCATGACGTTTTATCGGGATGCGGAAAAATGCCTGGGAAACGACTCGCAAGTTTTCGAGCCACTCACCGCCTGCTTTTCTACGTTGAAATTTCTTTTCGATCGTCATAGAATACTTCCGCACGGTTCTTTTTCCGAGAAAATGACGGGTGGGAAACAACGAGACACGGAATTAGTTGCCTTGGACGATGTTCGCACCTTTTACGAAGAAGATGCCCCGTCGTCGTCGAAGGAAATTTTGCGGAACGAGAGGACGATTATCCTTCTCTCTGCGATTGCTATTCTAATGTTAACCCCCGTGTAGTCAACCAAAATGAATAGATTATTTAAAACCTTTCCGTATTGAACATGTTTGCACAAATTCTCATTACAAGACTACAAATTAATATATTGGCGAGTAAAGAATGGACTCGGAGAAATTTTGTAATATCTTTTAGAGGAACATTAACAAATTGTTGAAAGTGTTGTAATTCTGTTGTGGTAACAGTATTATTTTAGCTGAGATGAGCAGTATTAAAATGTATACAGGGTGTCCCAAAATTCGTGAACTTCCCGAAAGGGGATGGTTCCTCAGACCATTTCAAGCGACATTTTCCTTTGCAAAAATGTTATCCGCGGCTTTGTTTAGGAGTTATTGACAAAAAACACGGACCAATCAGAGCGCGACCTAGACGCGAGTTGCCACGAGTTGCCATAGTCGGCCCGGCGCGCCAACTGTCTATTGGCCGACTGTGGCAACTCACGTCTAGGTCGCGCTCTGATTGGTCCGTGTTTTTCGTTAATAACTCCTAAACAAAGCCGCGGATAACATTTTTGCAAAGGAAAATGTCGCTTGAAATGGTCTGAGGAACCATCTCCTTTCGGGATGTTCAGGAATTTTGGGACACACTGTATACATTTTAATACGAAGGAAAATTTTGCTTCAAATAATCTCAGGAACTTCCCATTTCCGGAATGTCAGGAATTTTGGGACACCCTGTAGATTGGTTTTACAATGAGCTTTATTATAACACACGTGGACAGGACTTTCCAGTTGCTGGTCGTACAGAGACTAGTATACATACTTACTCGGTCAGAGTATACGCAATACGCAATTGAAAACAATAGGTGTCAGTACGAACGATCGGTGCATATGATAACTGTTCTAATCTACATTATCGACAGACTGGCCGTTATTACAATCAACAGAAATAACCCTAGTAGCACAAAAATATTGGATAAATATTTTTTAAGCCACACTTTTTAATATGAGAAAAATATTTCTTCCTAACTTATATAAAAAAGAATATTTGGTACTTAATGTAAAATAAATATTGTATGTATATTTGAATATTAAAAACAGATTGAATATCTTTTTGATATTATATGAATGTGTATACAATATCTTGTGCTGCTAGGGAAATAAAGTCAACACAAGGGTTAACCTGTACAGGGGTGTAATTGGACCCCCTAAATTTTTCGAGCAGAATAAAAGAAAAAATTCGTGAGATTTTATTGATTTTTCAAAGATAAGAGTATGCAATATTTCGAAAAATTTGAAACATCGCAGATAGCACGCCTAGAAAACCTTTGGACACTTTCCATTTGTCAACTTCTTATTTCCGTTGTTATCAGCCAGAGAGAAGGTTGAAATCGTTCATGGACGACGAGGGGTGCGTCTCGAACGTTAATCCGAATTATGTATCGCGACGCCATAAACGTATCTCGTAGGAAGACCAGACCCGGTAGATTCGGAAGGTTATCTAGGACAATGGTCCACGATGGTCCACGATGGTCCAGAACGATGGTGTCCCTCAGCGGAATCGACTCGATAGGAAGATGCGAACAGCGAGTAGGCGGGTAGGGAACGAGTGCGATTACCGGTGGTGAACCGCGACTTTGCCGGAAAAGATTCGAGGCAGGAGAGAGAATCTCTTTGCGTTCGGCCCGCGATAAATCGAACCAGGCGTTGCTTCGAGAGACGGGTTTCCTTCCAACCTCTACGGTGTCTCTCGATGTCGGTTCCGCCCATCGGTGATTTATACGCGGCCGAGATATACTGCCGAGCACCCAGCATACGCACCCACCCACTACCCTGCGCACCAAGAACACCCGAAATACGTAAGGAGGAATACCTACCGAGGGTTGGAAGACTAAACCGTGCGCGCGCACCGGGAACCTTCAGAAAAATTCGTCCTGCGTGGTCTCGATGCATCGATGCTGCAGGCACCGATCGGTCCAAACGGCTGAATTAGATTTTATCATTGGGTACACGTACGAGTTACACAAACGCATTTAACCAGACTATGACAGATTGTTGTTTTCGAGATTCCTAAACTACAGTCCCTGCTCACTTTATTAGACTCACCTGAAGAATTGGTGCTGTTTGAAATCCTATAAGGAATTCAACGCTGTTTTCAACCTATGGGGTAATGATTTTATACTACAAGGTTGCCTTATGGGTTGCCTATCCAAGTGTAACATTTTCTTGCAAGAGCAAAAAATCTTACCATGGCCCGGCAACTCACCGGACATGAATCCGATTGAAAATGTCTGGGAGTGCCTGAAAAGAGAACTGGCCAAAGAAAATATAACGACAAAGACCAAGTTGATAGAGAGAAGAATCTATCACTGGCACCATAACGTTGCATTAAAAGAAATTGCACAAACTTGCATAGATAGCATGTCCAGAAGAGTTGCGGCTTTAAGAGCAGCTAAGGGCGGATTAACAAAATATTAGTGTTTTAAGAATTATATTGATCTATTTGTGTTTGCATCCATTGTTTTTGTATAATATATATATATGGAAAATTCATTGGTCATCATTAAGTGATTTTGGATAAGGCTACTATACCCATTATTCATGGTAAAACTGAAAATATCATGATTATAGAAGCGAGTCTAATAAAGTGAGCAGGGACTGTAGATAGTTGTGTATTAAGGGAGTGTTCTCGTTTCTCCAATGATCGAAAAATCAACTTTATTTCATTCTCTTCAAGCAGAGTTGGGCAAAAATTTAACCAACGATTGACGAATAAATTTCTACTTCAATCGTTAATCGCAATTAACAATTAATCTCCTATTCAATATTCCCATGTGTCTTTTCAAAAAACTGTGGTGACCCAAGGTGGTCCGAAACCCACCTTTATAAACTGTAGGCCCGGCTGAAAAGGCGATAGTGGTGAAAGTGGAAAGATAGGGAGTTGGGAAAATGGATTTGAAACCCTGAGGGGACCAAATAATTTTAAAAGAATTAATCTCCTATTTTAGTCGTTAATTGCGGTTAACGATTAAATACTTATTAATCGTTAATTGCAATTAACGATTACATTCGAAATGGAATACGGAATCAAAACTGAATGAATTTTTGTTGAGATATATTTCTGTCAATTCTCCATCTCCGCTCTCCGTCTCTATCTCCCTCCTTGTTACAATTTATGGATAGACCGTGTGGCGATTAACTTCATCGATCGATCGAATTAATCGCCATTTTTCGATGATTTCTTCTTTCAATCAACGATTGACGATTAACTTCATCGATCGATTGAATCAATCGCCGATTTATCAATGATTACGTTTTTAATCGTACACATTAATCAATCAATCTTGATTAGGATTTTAATCGATTAATGCCCAACTCTGTCTTCAAGTATAAGCGTTCTCAGCGAGGAGCGAAGTTGAACCTGCGAAATTAGCTAATATCGGTAAAATGTTGAATTGTCACACTGTTTCCGCATTGATTGGAATTTTTTATTGTCTCTGGTTGGTTCGATTCGGAAGTTTCCCAGAAGACAGAGGGCGAGGTGAAGAACGAGAGAGAGAGAGAGAGAGAGAGAGCGAGGGAGCAAGTTTCCACGGACGCCTGGTAACGCGATAGATTGGACGTAATTAGGGGCTTAATAAAATTCGCTGGCAATCTAGGAGGAAGCGGCTTGCCGCCCGAGGCGGATTCGTTCCACGACTAGGGCCTGGTTACTCGTAACAAACCGCAGACACCCTGACCGGCCTCGAGCGCATTGTGTGCGTGCGGGCGGTCGCGCGATTGTGCGAGTGCGACCTACGACTGCGAATGCGAATGCGAGCGCTCGCGTCATTCGCGCAGACCGCGATATAACCTAATAGAATTATTTTCCAAGTACGAGGGGTCGCGGCTCCCCCAGGAAGCGACAGCAGCCGCAACAGCCGCAACAGCAGGGGTCGCAACCTAAAGGCATAAGGGATGTCGCCCCGTGCTCCGATACACCCTCCGCTCCCTCGCCACTTTGCTCGTTCCGTGGTTTTACGGGCAGAGATAATAACCACCATCGAACAAATAAATAACGTTGAATCCGGGAGCTTTCCGCGGATTTTCGGCTACCTTCCTCGCGAGAACAGACAACCAGGCGTCTTAGCGCGTGCGCTAGGAGAACCGGCGCGATTCTCAGCGTACAATTTCTACGGTCGCGGCTAGTTAGCTAGAATGATCGTGCACCTTCCGACGATTTCGATCCGCGACTGCTACGACGACCTTTCTTCCCGGCTACCATCTGCTTCGCGTCACCTGCGATATCGCGTTTCTTTCGCCGCGCTGGGCTGCCGATGTACACCCCCGTTCAGAAGTCATCGCGAAGAATCGGTATAAGACGCAATCTCGTTGAACGCGTTTGCATCGTTAGTGTACACGTGCACAGTTGTTCTTGATCGAGGTTACTTTTCGAGTTTAATACAGATTTTCTACTCTGCGAGGTGTAGTGCGCGTCGAGACGCATTCGACTACTTGCAACAACCACCACCTTCGCACGACTACAAACGATCAGAGTCGGATTTTCGAAAATGTTTGATTCTCTGAATGATTCTCGAAATCGATGAGAATCGGATGAAGGACGATAATATTCTCCTAATCACTATCGTCACGAACGATTACACGTATCTCAGACTAGAACTTCTAGAACGACTCGTTGCTTCGCCAGGGATTGTTCCGATGATACAGCGGCTATTATAATATATTATCTGATATCGTCGTACTATTCGCTCCTTCTATATCGTCTCGACGAAGAGGAACTACATAGATCGTCTAGTCGCTCGATTACAATCGCGAATTGCTACGGTGCGCGATTTCCGGTGCGCGTGCAACACCGTGCCAAACACACCAAATGCCACGAAAAACGATAAACATCTTAAAAATAACACAGCATACCGCATCAGTTTATAGATAATCAAAATGCACGATGACTTTATGAATTTTTACATTTTTTCCAAAAGACAGAAAGATCGAAAGGCCCAGCGAAGATTGAAGAGCCAAAACGTGATCTTTATCCCTTTGCAGTCGGAGCTGTTTTAACTGGAAAATTAAACGTTTCTTCCGATCTAGAATATTTCCATTCCCTATGATTTTAGCACGTTTTTATTAGCTCGCTTTCTTGTTTATCTGTTTGTTTGTCTGTTTGTTCGGTGGCAAATTTTGCAATTGATTTTTTGAAATTTAATGGATATGAAATTGGTATAATACCTCATACAATACCTAAATGTTTAGTAATTTATTAGATACCGATATATTTGATAGTGTAAACAATATTTTGAATAACGGTACGGCAATTCTTAGTGGTGCCTCGGAAGGGGGACTCGATATATTCGAGTACTCGAATTTCGAGTCGAGTCATTACTCAATCTGTCGAGCCGAGTCGAGCGTTTGAATTTTCCGAGCTGCTTGAAATCGACGAACTGTCTGAAAAAAATGCGAGCTACTTGAAAAAAACAAACAGCTCGAATATTCGAGCCCTCGCAAAACTTCGATTTACTTGAAAATGAACATTTAGCTCGTCATTTTTCCAATTACTCGGACACAGTAAAGTCGCGATTCTTGTCAAACAGCCTGTGTTCTGCACGGTCAACTACGTGCGTTACGCACGGTAACTCGCAAGCTGAAGATCTGTTTGAGCTGAACATTTTCAGTTTCGAGTAGCTCGAAGTTTTACGAGGGCTCGAAAATTATTATTATTATTATTATTATTATAAACGGACCGAAGCCCTCTTACATAAATGTTTACAATAGAAAACAATAAAGGATTACGCGTATAGTAACATAGAAGGGACATGCACAAAAACTAATGGCACTAACTATATGGTATTATCCTATAATTCTGCGTAATTGTTTTTTAAACATGTGCAAAGACTCAATGAAAAAATCCATACGATTATACAGAGTGTTAGAGTCTGCAATAATGCGATTTATTGGATTAATTAATCCATAGGTAGATCTGGCTTTAAGGGTTTGAAAACCTGCTCGAGATCTCAAAGCACGTTCAGGTGCGTAAAAATTGATTTGCGTAAGGAGAGAGGGACAATCTATATGGTTATTAATTAAATTAAAAATGAAGCTCTGGTCGGATACTCTTCTGCGAGCTGACAATGTTTCCAGGTTGACTATGTTTAATATTGTGGAGTAACCATGATCAAAGAATGACATAGGATGATTAATCTTATAAGAACAAAACCTAAGAAATTTATGCTGCACTCTCTCTAGCATGATTTCGTAATTTAAGCTATTCGGAGACCATATAACTGAAGCAAATTCCAACTGGGGACGGACAAGGGTAATATATAGCAATCTAATTGTGTGTATTGAGTGAAAATCAGTAGAAAAGCGTAGTATAAACCCGAGTGTTCTTGAGGCGGAATTAACAATATTATGAATATGTTTGGAAAAGTTCAAGGTTGGGGAGAAATGAATTATATGAAAAGTTTGCGGAACGCCAAAATTAATAATCCAAAAAACATATTCGAATATATATTCGATATTCGAGTAGCTCGCATTTTTTTCAAGCAGTTCGTCGATTTCAAGTGGCTCGGAGAAATCAAACGCTCGACTCGGCTCGAGCAATCGAATCGAGTTTCAGCTCAGCTCGTAAATTACGGGTACTCGCACACCCCTAAAGACCCTGTATCTCGGAGATATCGTAATCACAAGTTCCGCACGAAAAACCCGCAATATTTTGTCGTTTTAGGCCAAAGGAGTGTGGCCCATCGCGCGGTGTAGCGAGGTGTTGCGCGGCCCGTCAAAGAACCGCTCGAGAACGAAACGTTCCCGTTCTCATTCCCGTTTCCGTCCTCGTTCTCCTTTCCGTCGCGTCGCCGTCGAGTCGTGCCGAAAATGGCATTGCTCTCGCGAGCGCCGGAGAAAGCAATTTCTGGATCGCAGCGGCGCGAAGAGAAGATACTTCCTGGCTATAAAGTATGCGCGTTATTTTCTCGGCGAGTTATCTTGCAGGGAGGGTGAGAAAGGCGCGTAGCGAGGGTGGACAACCCTTTGTCGCGCGGGCAAAGTATCTTCGCGACGTTTACGTTCTCGCGCGTCCCGCTTTGACAATCGCCGGAAGAGACGAGGGAGCCTTTAAAATTGGCGTCTGCCGCGCCCGGGCGATAAACTCGATTTTGCCAGACAACCAGAAGATACGAGTTCCGGGCGCGGCTCGATCGGACGCGCGCGTAACTCTCGAAGCGTTCGGACAACCCTCCCCGAGACCTTTCAAAACCTCTCGAAACTCGGAAGAAACGAAAAGAAGATGAAAGGGGCTGCGGCGACGCGTCTCGTTGCGACTCGACTCGACTCGACGCGGAACGAGCAGAGCCGGAAGAAAACCGGAGAAGATGGATAGGCGAAGAGGGTGGGAGCGAACGGGAGAGAGAGTGAGAGACGGAGGAAGAGAGGAAGAGAACGGGAGAGGTCGCGCGGGAACGAGAATGGTTGTAGAGCGCGCTGCAGGCGAGGCCTGACATTTGGTTACTGACATTTTCACCCCGGGGTTGACGGCGGGCAACCCTTTGGCGTTACCCGCGCTCAATCACTCCATTGTCTCGAGCGGCGCTCGTTTTATGCTCGCGTCAACGCTTCATTATGGGGCCCCGGGTCCGGTCGACTTGGCTTCTATAGCCCACGTGCTCGGCACATTGTCTATCCCAAGAATATATTACGCGCCCACGCGATCCACCGCGCGCGCACCGTGTCGTCTATCGTCTCTCACCTTCGTCTATCCTTCTCCCTCTCTTTCTTCCCCTTTGTCTCTGTCCGCCCATCGAAACGTTGCTCGCACGAAAGACGGCAGGATCGACGAAACATCCAGAAGAATTTTTCGAAACGTTGTTCCGAGCGTGCCGGCTCGAAAAGCCGTTCCGGTGCGCAGCACGTTGCAACGATTTCCGCTATTAATTGGTACGTGAAGTCGCGCTCTCCTGTTCGATTAATTGCCGGGGGTGCCGATCGAGCGCCGCCCTCGTAATAGACATTGTTGTCGCATTGTTTACGGTAACCAGCAAATTTATCGAGGGACCGCGACCGAAATGCCGCGTGCCACAACGGGCCATAACGTGGCATAGTGTACAGCAATTCCTCTCGAGACCACCCTGCTTCCTCTTGTGTGCTCCGCGGTAAATAATTTACACTTTTTTTACATTACTTTATTTGCAATGACGCTGTAACCATCGCTCTAGAGATGTGCTAAAACCCGAAAATGTGGGGAAGTCGACCTTAGAACGAGTCGGAAACTATTTCGGGTCTCGAAAATGTCGGCATTCCCGGGAGTTTCGGGAAACCGAGCAACATTTCGGAACTTGGTCCTCAGGTTTGTTAAATATGAGACTGCGGATCTTTATGCATTTATGAATTTATGTTGGGTAAAACATGAAGCAGTAAAAGATTGGAGAAATTTAAGAACGTTGGAATATTGTTGTTAATGTAACAAAGTCATTGGGGGATGAAATCAATTTTTGTTTTACTTCTGTTTCCCACGATTAGTACAGAACATTTTTATTTTGCATAAAGATCCGCAGTCTAAATGTAACTATGACTCCAAATTTTGTTATTTTTGAAGGATTCTCAAATTTTTTTTTCTTTTTTGTTATTTAACGTCGCTTTGTGAACTCTTTTCCGGAATTATTTCACGACGGGACCTACAGTTTTTATAAGGTGGGTTCCGAACCACCTTGGGCACCACAGTCTACAGAAGATTCTCAAATTCTTCAGTATATAATAATAAAAACTCTGCTGATGACGTGCTGATGATGTGGCATAAAAAACTCTTTTTCTAGCAAAACAGAGTTTTAATTCGCACAGCACGAACGTATCAACATAAACAAAAAAATTCTCGTTCCCGTCTCGACATTTTCGGCTTTCCGCACACCTCTAGTGACAAGCGTTGCAACGGTTTAACGAAAAGCGGCGGGGAACAACGATCTCGCTTATCCGGCGCAGAGGGAAAACGTATGCGACGCGGAACGCAGCGAATACCTGATAATCCCGTGTCGAGAATAAATGCCGTAAACGCGCGGATTACCGGGCGTTCGCTGGTCGGTCACGGCTTCGCGAGCCTGCCAAAAGGTCGAAACTTTGGGAGCGGTTCGCAAGGAGCAAAGCAGGAAAGGTCGCGGGCATATCGGTAGTTCGCATCCGGCGTTCGTTCATGGAAAATGTAGAAAATCCTGGAGGATTATACTCGTTTTTGATCAGGACTGTCGCGCGTTTAGGTTTCCCCGATTTGTCATAGTTTTTAGCGGGTTCACGACCGTCGAAGGTAATTTTCTGCAATAATCTGGATATTTTCATGTTTGCTTCTCTTACCATCGAGTTGATTGTAAATTAAATGAATTGAGAATCGTCTTCAGAGCTCCATCATAACTTTGTACATATAATTATTATGTAATTATTAATTATATTATTAATTAATATAATAATTATGTACATATTTCCTTATAAAAATGACAAGATTAATTTTATTCAGACTTTGTGCAGCCCCTATTGTAATATGTGCTCCACTAAAGATATGCATACAATCATTTCTTATAAAATTATTTTTATTATATCAATAATCGTAAAATAAAAAGTGAAAGTTAAAAGTTAAGGAAGAAACGCCGCATGTCACATACTACTTTCGCTTCCATATTGCCGTTTAAAGTTTTGATGCGTATGAATTGAACACAGGACATCGGTCATCGGAGCCTTTCGAATTTGTTTTAATGACTTTTTTTCTGGTAAATACGTAAATCATGTACTCTAAATCTCAATTAATGCACAAACTGAAATTCTTAAAAAAACTTTTGACATGCGGCGCTTTTTCTTGCAGCCAGAAATACGTTCTATCTAACCTAGGAGGCGTTTCAAAGCGCTCGGATTTCTGTCATAAATGTCCGGGGTTGCACCTCTCTCTGTCCTAGATCACTGATTTCACAGACTTGTCAGTGTTAGTCTTTCCCGATCTGACGTCGGCACCAATCCGAACTCGCACCTCGCGATCGCAGGTAGCTCGAGGATTCGCAGGTACAGCGAAGGTCAAGTTCCTGGCCGCAGAAGCTCCCCTTCTTCTCTCGCGACTCCTGTTCCTGTTCCTGTTCACGTTCCTGTTCGAGTCGCGCAGTTCCTGTTGCTCTCTTTCTCTCTCGCATCGACCGTTTAGTCGTCCGTGACCGTTCCCGCGAAACGGAAGAATAGGCGGACTCGTTTCGGCGCGTCTCTTTCCTTCCCTTGCATTGGACCGGGTCGATCCTTCTTCTGGATCGTCGCACCTTCTCTGCGGCGCGCGTAACACCGTGGACCGGTTTCGAGAACAGCCTCGGGGGCTAAATGTCAACAACGGCGTAACGGCCCGGTTAGAGGATTACCCCCGGTCTCTGGCCTCACCGCACAACGCCGCGCAACACCGCATCGGACGCGCTTCGGCCTCGTGTCGTCGAGGGTAACGCCAGACAAAAGGTCGTGCACTTTTCGCGCGTCATAATCCGTCCGAGAGGGTTCGCGCGGCCACTCTCGCTGCGCGATTCTCCTCGAGCATCGGTATCGAGGCTCCCGTCGACGCGACGCCGCACAGTGGAACCTTTCGTCCAAATCGGAGACAAAATCAAAGAACTTTCGATAGAAATGAGGCAGAGCGATGAAATTTTTTTAAAATTATAGCTGAAACTTGGCAGAATATGGGAAAAATAGGAAGATTATGGTACGAACGTTTTATAACCTTGAGAAAATTCGTTAAACAATTCCTTCACAAAAATCGATTTCTTGTAAAATCCTGAGGACGTAGACAAATTTTGAGACCAGATTTAAAATCAGCGTGAAAAAATCTACAGGAAATGATGTGCAGCATGTTAAAAAAAAAATTTTCCGCCCGTGTTATTAAAAAAACCGCAATTTTCTTGAAATTGTGAGAGTTTAACGAATTTTCTCAAGTTTATAAAACGTTCGTACCATAATCTCCCTATTTTTCCCATATTCTGCCAAGTTTCAGCTATAATTTTAAAAAAATTTCATCTCTCTACCTCATTTCTATCGAAAGTTCTTTGATTTTGTCTCCGATTTGGACGAAAGGTTCCACTGTGCGCCGCGTCGACCTCGACGGAAAGACGTCGCGAACGAGAATTTCGGCGTCGTCTTATCACGACGCTCGAGCAAATCGTTATACGTATCCAGCACTCGAATCGATGCGGTATCGAACATTTCATACCGCGTGGGTCGCACACGCCCAACGTCCAACGTTCCGTTCGAGTCATTTCGAATTGTCCCTATTAAACGCTAGGATACATATTACACCGTGCTGCGACGCACAGTGGAGTATTTGGCCCGAAAAGTTGGCCAAAACTATTGCAACGTTATTTATGGTCTCAAGCTCATAATATTATACATCGTTGAATTCGTCTTAAGATCAGCTACAACATTACGAAATAAAAAATACATTTTAACATTTAAAAAATCAAAGTGACCTTGATTAATTGTTGTAAAAAAATATTTTCGAAATTCTATATATCGAAGTTTGTAGATGTCGGAACACTGTTCAACTTTTGTTCAAACCATTTTTTTAAATAAAATTATTTTATTTGCTTTTATTACGCTAAGAGTTCTTGTGAATGAAATAATGCCATTATATTCTGCAATTCAAAGAATGTGTAGGATAGAAACTTTGCAAACAAATTTATAATTCTATATAAATATATTTTTCTTTATATTATTTTATTTTAACGTATTACATTAATCCTTACTCATCTATTTCTGAATCGTCTTCTATGTCTCTACTACTTGTATTAGATTCTTGTTCCTCTGAAATTAAAAGTTGTAATGTTTCGGGTGAAAACGGTTTTCCTTTTTCATGAAATTTTTTCGGGAGCCAGATATGAATGGGTCCGATGATAGTAAAAGTCTATTCAAAACGTCCCGATTTGCAGGCCGCACGAGGAAGTGCGGCGGGCCGCGGGTTGCTCATCCTTGGTCTACATTGTATCGAGCGTTACCACAAAAACCGTTTGGAAATTCGCTGGGCGCGAACGGGCAGCCAATTTTTGTCATGTAATAAACTAGAAACCTTGGCGCGTCTAATGACACCAAAACAAGCACTTGGACGCACTTGGAAGCATACTAAAATTCTATTTGAATTCTTTGAATTCTAATGTACTTCACTGAATTATTGGTCAGTTTTTAACAGCACTAATCTCAAAAACACAAGTAAAAAAGCGCATAATTTTTAAATGAAAGTAAAGTACATACTTACCTAAAAAAACATCTGTAAAGGGAAAAGTTGGCATTCATTTCTTTGCGGTGTAGAAAAATCATTAACGACGCACAGTAATACAGAGACTAGTTGAGAGAAACAGGACTACGAAAACTCGCCATCTTTGATAAAGCATAACACTTCATGAGGGAATAAAATTTAAAAAAAGGTATTGCAATATCATTCTGTATATATTTAACTATCTCCAAATTTTTGAATTGACTTTTGACCAGCTTTTCGGGCCAAATACTCCACTGTGCGACGATAGTTTGCCGAGATAAAGGTTTTCTGTTCCGTATTCCATCGTGAATGCACCTTTATCTCGACAATTACGATCTCGCGCGAGATGTAAATATTCGCAGTATCGATTCTGGGAACGTATGGTGTCACTAGAACGATTCGTGCGACTCGAAAGGGAAGCATCGAACAATGCAAGGACAAAATACGCTACTATTTTCTCGCTTCTCGAACAGGATGGGCAAAAAGGTGAGAGAGCAAAGGAAGGGTTCGGTCTCGGGCCCGAGTTTGGGTTAGCCGGTTGTCAGACTCGAAGGCTCGACGTTTAGCCCCGAATACCTTAATGGGATTGGCATTGTCGTCGTTGACGCGACAATACAGGTCCTAAACGGGCGCTTATAGGTGTCGCCGGTGCCATAAGCAGCAGCTGCGAACTGCTGGTGCGAGGCACGCGCGTCGCGTTGTTTCGATGCGTACCAACGATACGGCCGAGGCGCTTCCTATCCCCAAACACGAGCTTTGTTACGGTAATCAGCGCGTTTCCTCGAACCTCGCGATGCCGTATTTTCCCTAATGTCCGCGCAAATTTCGAAATCTGCGAAGAAGAAGAAGAAGGTGATCCGAAGAAGGCGATCGTGTCGCTGTTCGCGCGACATTTACCGACGTCGCGGTACCCGTCCGTTTCTTCCGAACGGAAATCAGAGGCGCCGACGAGTACATCAAACCGTTGATTACCGTCGCGAGGGCGATTCCGCGAACATACGGCCGGGAATCCTCGGTCGATTCCGGTAATTACACGAGCCAGCAGCTGTCTCGTACCATTAAAGAAAGTTTTTCTCTGAAACCCCTTCGTTACCACGGACGAGATGTCTCGCATCTTCCATTATAATGCGAGATTCGATTGCGAGGCATCTCGTCGTTGACTGTAGCATCGCTGTAAGCAAATTTCTTTTGTTTTCATTTTATTGCAACGATGCCAGGTACCTTCTACGTACTCGTTATTTCCGATTGTCCTACGTCGACGACGAAACGCGCGTCGCAAACTTTCTCTCGTCCAAGTACGAGATTATGGTGGACCTAACATAGTCGATCATCGAATTTGGCAATCTGTCGGTATAGTAAGGACCGTTGAACAGGAGAGATTATACCTATGTTAACACTAAACCTACTGAGCACTAAAAGCGATTAAAATGTGGTACCTTCTAATTTAAATAAATATACATTTTTTAAAAATACCACGTTTTTAAAACGGACTAAAAAGTATAAAATGATTTTTCCTGGCCCCATACAGATTCCTAACCCCGTACTTTGTGATTGTGAATTTTTAATAGCTATGAAAATACTTTGTAAGATTCAAAAGTTTTAAATAATGCCTTTTTTATTTTTGCCTGCAACCTTGTAAATTGTAATTTTTGGAAAATCTTTTTTGCATATCAGTGTGTAAATTAATGCTTCTAACTGATTATAAAAAATCAGGTCGTTTGATACAATTATAGAAAAGTTATTAGTTTTTAAAAGGTGTACGAATACTTTGTACACTCACTGTAGTAAGGAGTGTAGAGAGTAGCTGCCGTTGAGAAAACTTGCACAACAGTTCATATAATTTGCAGTGGAATAAAATTGTTAGTGATTTAGGTGAACTATTCATGCATCAGTTATCTATCGCATGCACCCCACGTTTTTCGTTTTAAATCTTACAAGTATTTTCACAGCTATTCAAAATTCACAATCACAAATTTTCAGGACTATCTGTACGGAGATAGGAATCTGTATGGGGCTAGGAAAAATTATTTTATACTTTCTAATCCGTTTTAAAAACGTGGTATTTTTTAAGAATTTATTTTTATTTAAATAATTATTTTCTGCCTTTTTGTCTTGTGTGTGTGACATTTTTCAATCGATTTTAAACACACACACACATTTTGATGAGATTATAACAGAGACATGTAGTAAATTGCAGACGCAGGTTCGGTAGTAAGGTTCGTCGGAGAATCTCGGAGTAACTGTTCTTTCACTTGCTAAAGAAACATTATAGTATAATAATACGTAGTAACTTTGTAAATACCGCACGGAGCTCGAACGCACACACTGACGCACACTGAGCTCCTTCGGTGCGAAGCGGGTCAGTGGAGTGGGGATGAGTCAGAGTGGGAACACGTAGTAGAGTGGGGAGCGCTGTCGCGCGGAGTGGGGATCGCTGAACGCGATCACTTACTACCGAGCGTCGCGCGGGGAGGTGTAACGGTTAAATTTAATAGTTTATATCTCCTAAACGCATAAGCTTTTTAAAAAAGTTTTTTTAAAACATTGTATTTTCATCCAGTTTTGAGCTATGTTTAAAATTTCAAGTCTCTAGCTCATCGGGAGTTAGTTTAAAATCAATGGCAAAATTTGTACCGAACAGACAGACAAGAAAGCGAGCTGATAAAAACGAGGTAAAAATGACAAGGCTCTATTCATTTAGATTATGTGAAACTTTTATTACATTATATGCTTGGATAAAGAAATCGATCCAATCAATTTTCATATAAACAACTTCATCATTTCAATAACTGTGAAATGGAAAATATAAAACCGATCAATCGACCGGCAGTGGTGAGTTTAGTGTTAAAGTCGAGCAATCAGAGTAAGTACGAGATTATAGTGGAGCGGCGAGGTGAGCGTACAGCGATGCGATGATTTTTGTTTCCACGTGCACCGCTATTCTCTCGTCACCGCTCCGCTATGTACATACAGTCGCACTTAATTACATTGGTTGATTTCGCCGTGATGTTCACCTCCTTGCTATCCCCTGTCTTCGCCGCTGCACTATATCTGCACTCTAACCGTGTCATTCGTTTACTTGAAAAGTAGGTTCTCCGATCGCGCATCGTGCGCATTGATCAAAAGCCGAATGAACTTCCCGTGGCAATTTACCGGTTGACTCGTCGACGAACGACACGCAGAATATCGTCTCGGATCCGCGAATCCGCGGATTCGTCTCGGAAGACGCGATCGATTTGTTCCCGGCTTGACGCGACGTGACTCGGCTCGGGGATCGGCTTACCTTGCGTTCTTTCGCGATAATCCGGGGCGGTTTTAGGAATCGACGAGGCGAGGGGGAGCCGGAGTCTCGCGAGCGAGCGTTTCGGTGCTCGCGCGTACAAATAAGGCGACCAGAAAGGAAAGGAGAGGTGGAGAGAACAGCGAAGCGGAGAGGAGAGGAGAGACACGGAGAGGGATCACGACGGTGCTCGACACAAAGCATCCCCCAAACACCCTTTCGGAGTCGGAGGTGACGTCACCGACAATGGAAGGTCGAGCTGTGATTAAAGATCGAGAGACTCCGTAAAAACTCCTTGAAAAGTGTTGGAAGGAAGAGTCTAGGATGGAGCGGCGCGGCGGCGGCGGTGAAGACGGTGGTGGGGGCGGGTGGGGCAGGAGGGCGGGCAGACCTACCGGCGTGAAATATTGCCTCCGCGGCACCCGACAGCTATATGACGTTTCCGAAGGGCATGAAAGAATCCCCGCCACCGTCTTTCTCTTCGCTCCTCGCCTTCGTTCGTCGCCTCGCTTGGTCTTTCCGCTCGGTTCGCTCCGTTCCACCGCGCCGCGAGGACACCGAACTACCCTCTTCCCTCGCGAACCGTCTTCGGTTCGTTTCCTTTCCGCGCGGAAACTTTTAACGGAACGCACGCACGAAGCTGCTTCGTGTACGATTAACCCCTCGCGGTCCGCGGCGAAACGGAACGGAAGTGCGAGAGGAACGATGCGTCGCGTAAACGAAGAAGCCTCGTCGATGAACGTACATCGTCGATGCGCGGTTATGAAATTCGCTGATCGTCCTCCCGCGAGAATGCGTTCGGATCGGCGTCGATGCGACTACGACGAGGACAAACACTGCGCCAGAAGGGAGTCGGTGCGGTTTAAAATCGGTCAATTTACGGTGACGATGGTCAACGAGGCGCCAGGGCATTTAGCCGGTTGACGCTTGCGGAACGGAGCGGCCTGTCTGAGCCGGGACGAGTCGAGACGAAATGAGACGAAACGAGACGGGACGCGATGGGGTAGGAGAAATCGTGATCGAGTGGCGAAGGGGAAAGGGATCGAGGAGCAGAAACGCCACTCAACGGCATTATTCGAATTGATGCGGTGAATTGGCGCTGACGACATCGGAGAGCCAATCCGACGGTTTGTTTATTGGTCGCGCGTTGGCGGATTCCTTGCGGTTTGCTTTAATTGAACCCTCGTCGATCGTAAACGAAACTAATGTGTATTCTCTTCTGCGAGCCATCGAACCGGTCGATGAAAAATCCCCGTGTCGAACGAACAAAGGTCTCTACGCCGTGACCACAGTCTACTCTTTGTGTTGGCGCGTCGCGTCTCGTCGCTTCACTTCGGCGCCGCGCGCCGAGGCGATAGAAGCTATCGTCGAATTCCTTCGGGACCGCCACGTGCGCGTAATAGCCCATTACGCGTACGCATGGGAATAACGCGATTTGCATTCCTAGAAGGGACCTCGTGGTCCGCGGAGGGCTAGCAACCAGAAGGAACGGGGGGACGAACTCCAGAGATAGCTAGGTTGATCGACAACCAAAGCGAGGCGGTCGTAATACTGCAACTTTCTAAAATACGTTGGTCTTTGATTAACCCTTATCTTATGTAGTCAACCAAAATGTATAGAATATTTAAAACCTTTCTGTATTTAACAGGTTTGCACAAATTCTCACTGTAAGACTGTAAATTAATACATCAACGAGTAAAGAATGGACATGCGGAGAAATTTTGTAATACTTCTTAGAGAAACATTAAAAAATAATTGAAAGAAATACGGTAAATGGGTGCCCGGTTGACCACGCAAGGGTTAAGCGGCAAACGCGTGTTACATGTATAATGTAATGTAGTCAACCAAAATGTATAGATTATTTAAAACCTTTCTGTATTTAACAGGTTTGCACAAATTCTCATTATAAGACTGTAAGTTAATACGTTAACGAGTAAAGAATGGACATTCGGAGAAATTTTGTAATATTTCTTAGAGAAACATTAAAAAATTATTGAAAGAAATACGGTAAATGGATGCCCGGTTGACCATGCAAGGGTTAAGCGGCAAACGCGTGTTACATGTATAATGTAATGTAGTCAACCAAAATGTATAGATTATTTAAAACCTTTCTGTATTCAACAGGTTTGCACATATTCTCATTATAAGACTGTAAATTAATACATAAACGAGTAAAGAATGGGCATTCGGAGAAATTTTGTAATATTTCTTAGAGAAACATTAAAAAATTATTGAAAGAAATACGGCAAATGGATGCCCGGCTGACCACGCAAGGGTTAAGCGGCAAACGCGTGTTACATGTATAATGTAATGTAGTCAACCAAAATGTATAGATTATTTAAAACCTTCCTGTATTCAACAGGTTTGCACAAATTCTCATTATAAGACTGTAAATTAATACATTAACGAGTAAAGAATGGACAATCAGAGAAATTTTGTAATATTTCTTAGAGAAACATTAAAAAATTATTGAAAGAAATACGGTAAATGGGTGCCCGGTGGCCACGCAAGGGTTAGGGAACGCGCACACTGGACCCGTTTCGGCCGATATCCGACGTTGTGTCTCTTTCTCGCACGCTTGAAAAAAGAGACAGATGCGTCGAACATCGTCCAAATCGAACGAAAACGGGTCCACTGTGCGCGTTCCCTTAAGCGGCAAAAGCGTGTTGCATGTATATTGGACATTCGAAATCGCGTGTACGAAATCTCATTTCAATTGCCGGAGAATATCGCGTACATTCGTCGATCGGTGTCGATCGAGTGTCGCGAGAGTAGTCTCTCGAAAACCGCATAATCTGGGGTTAGATTGCGCGCACAGCGTCCCGTGAGGGTTCGGGACGCGTCGATGACGAGAGAGCGAGGCGACGGCGTATTATCCGCCGCGTGGGTGACAAAACAATGGTGAGCAGCAAAGCGAAGGAAGGCGGAAGGTTTCGCGCGTTGCCGGTGTGCCGGTGCGGTGGGGTGAAATCAAGGGATACCCCGTATGATTAGTCCGACATTTGCACGGGCAGCGTCTCTCCAGTTGGCACGCATTCCAATGGCTCCCCGAGCAGAACAGAGCAGAGGAGAGAGCAGAGTCGACTCTAGTCTCATTCGACTGCGTGTCTGGTTGCCCGAGGGCGGTTTTCGCGGCAACCCCGGTCGGTCGTCCCTTAAAATGCTCCTCTTCCGACGGCAGCCGGCCGACAGCCGTTCTCGCGAACCTTGATTACAAACTTTTTAACCGCAACGCGCGCTTTTAACCATTAACGCGAACGTCGCTTCGCGTCGCGAGGATATTTCGGCGCGGAAGCGTGTCTTCAAAATTCCAGAATAAGAGTACGGATATAGTGGAGCGGGGAAGATCGAGGATAGCAAGGATTTGATGAGAAAATAGTAGCGCACATGGAAACAAAAATCACCGCACAGCTCTTCTCTAGGGTAAATTAACTTTACGGTAAAATTTACTTTACCGGACTCAAAATTAGTACCTTTCTCCTACGAATTATGATGTATTTGGCATGTAATCCAGTAGATTTGTACCCGGCGCGGATGCAGATCGAAGTTTCGATCCTCTAGGATCAATGGTTCAGGAGTTATGCTTGCTTAAAGTTGAGCAATCTGCAGAGTTTTTGACAGGGAAGGGCGCCGCCATATTGGTTTGTAGTGACGACCGCGAGCCGCTTATCTTGCCGCCCCCTTTCGACCTAACCAACTCAGTAAGCGGCGCACAGTGGGGTATTTGGCTTGAAAAAGTGGAAAAAACTATTGTAGCGTTATTTATAGGCTCAAGGTTATAATATTATATATCGTTGGATTCGCCTTAAGATCAGCTACAACATTATGAAATCCAAAATACATTTTAGTATTTGAAAAATCAAATTTACCTCAATTTTTTGAAAAAAAAAATTTTTTTTAAACTTTTATATATTGAAATTTGTAGACGTCTGTATACTGTTCCTTTTTTGTTCGAAACATTTTTTCCTCAGATTATCGAGAACCCCTGAAAGAGCAAGGCGATAGTGGAATATTTGCACTATTATAACTTGAAAAATATTTAAGAAAAAAATATTTTAATATACTGTTTTGGAAAGCTGTCAAAACAAGCTACAAGAATATGCAACAAAAAATAGGGAGTTGTATTTAAGAAATGGAAGATGACCTTCACGTGATTTTCAAACGACTATCCAAGGTCAAATCAATGACACCATTTTATGCCCCCCTCTAAACCATACAACTTTTGTCTGAAACATTTTTCTCCAAAATAGCTTCATTTCCCAGATATACGTCTGTTTCACGTTAAATGACTCACCCGATATATTATAAGAATATTTTAAAATGATTACCATTAATTTTCATCGGAAAATACGTAAGAAATTTCTTCCTCGGATAATGTTTCTTCTTCATTTGAGGCCAAGCGTAGCCGAACGTACGCGTACGCGAAACGCTGCTAAACACTTAATTCTAAATAGGCTATAAAATTTGAATTCGGACATATTCGGAATCAAACTTTGTTGGCTTATAATCACGAATCTTTACCGAATGTAATGACACCAAAAAGAGCACTCAATACGGCTTTATACTATAACAAAATTGTCAATAAAGTTTTGTAATTTTTAAAAAGCTTACAGAATGATTGGTAACATTCAAATATTAATAACTATACTAATTTAGATGATAACAAAATAAAATCTATGGGAAAGTGCTCTGTATACCTACCTGAACAACTTTTGTAATACAAGAATTTACAGAATTTCCATTCAAACACATGAAAATCGCCAATGAACAGACGCTGTCTTAGAGACTGTTTAAGAACGCCAAGCGCGCCTTAAAATCTCTCGACTTTCGATGAAGTTTACTACTTCACGGGTGTACAAATAGAAAAAATAATATTGCAGCCTTATTCTTCAGACCTTTAACTACAACGAACAACAAAAATTTTATGCCATACGCAAAAATTTAGAAATTGAATTTTTTCACTTTCTCGGGCCAAATACCCCACTGTGCGGCGTGCGACCGTTACTAGAAACCAATATGGCGACGCCTTTACCTGTCAAGAAACTGGAAATATGCTCAACTTTAAGCGATCATAACTCCTCAACTATTCATCCTAGAGAATCGAAACTTCGATCTGCATCTACTGGTCCAAATCCACTGGATTACATACTAAATATATCATAATTCGTAGGAGAAAACTAACCGCTCCACTGTACTCTCGTATTAATTCGGAAGACCCATCAAGCCTAGTACGTTCGCTCTTGCAACCCTCGCGATGGATCAGACCGAGGATCTTTACTTTTGTCGGAATGTGAGTTTTTCACGCTCTGCGCCACGACAATGGCCAATGAGGAGGCGCCTTCTTCCTTGTAGTTCCTTTTTCTCGATGCCACCGATAGTCAGTTTGACCTCTGACCAGACAACCGACTTTCATAAAGAGGAAAATATACTTTCTCTTTCATTATTAAGATACAGATGCGTTATTCTCAATAACTGTCCACATAGCTCACAACTGGCATCAGCATAAATGGAAATTTCTCCCGATGCTTTTCACAAATTGATCACAATGTCGCTATCATCGCATGTTGGAACACCGTTCTAAACGATTTTCCCGATTCTGTTTCAGACGCGTGCGGATTGTCGGACGTGGCGCACATCGAGTCCCTTCAAGAGAAGTCGCAGTGCGCCCTGGAGGAGTACTGCAGGACACAGTATCCGAACCAGCCGACGAGGTTCGGCAAGCTGTTGCTGCGGTTGCCGTCGCTGAGGACGGTGTCGTCGCAAGTGATCGAGCAGCTGTTCTTCGTCCGGTTGGTCGGGAAGACGCCGATCGAGACGCTGATCAGGGACATGCTGTTGAGCGGCAGCAGTTTCAACTGGCCGTACATGTCCACGATGTGACATTCTGTCTGGCGACAGCTAGCTTCCGCGTAATACTGTCGCTCTCCGTCTCGTTCCGCGGCCCGACCGAGCTGCGACCGTCGAGCAGCGTTCCGCAAGCGAGTTCGGAGCCGAGATCGGCCGAAATCTAGGAAGCCGTGCGTTGCGGCCGCGAGACAGAACGACCGAGAAAGGAAGGGTTCGTTCGCTGTTCGCGTAGGAGTCGACGACGATGGGACGGACGAATCTCGAAGCTCAACGAACCGACCGCGACTATTTTTTGGACGAGTTCGGAAGCTGTATTTCGAGCGCGAATCGGCGCGCAGGCGAGCGCGAGGCGAAGGGTCGAAGGGAATCGAGCGGTGTCGTTAGCCACACGGTAAAAGGTGCGCGAGAGGGTCGAGCGAAAAGTGGGCGGAGGAGACGAGACGCGTGACGGAGAAACGGGTTCGAAAGAAAAGAAGGGCGGAGTGAACGGAACGGAAGATGCGCGATAAAGACGTCGCTCGCTCGACCGGCCGAATCGAACCGGGCCGAGTCCAGCAGGCGCCAACGACCGGCATCTCGACCTCGGGTCCGAAAATCGACCGTCGCGGCTCGATCTCTTCCTGGCGAACGCCCGCAGTGGCCCGCGATTCCCGCGATGGCGACGGCTCGCTGCATTTTCTCGTCGATTACGCGAGCAAACGAGCAGACGGGGCGAGAGCGAGACCGCGAACAAGAAAAAGAACGAAAGAAGGGACAACGGAAGGTCGTCGCGCGAAGAAATCATAAATTAGCATTTGTAATCGACGGCGTTGGATCTGGAAGATCTTTCGTCGGTAATCTCGCATCGATCTCCGCGTCGTGTAATTGCCGCTAGTCGAGTCATGCCGAAACTCTTAGTCATTCGTTTCGACGTCTCGTTCTCCGCGTGCGTGCCCGCGTTCTCAAGAATTTCTCTTTCTCTCTTTCTCTCTTTCCCCTTTCCCATCCCTGTCCCCTCTCGTCCATCCTATTCCGAGCGCGAAGCCGTTTCGAATCGGTCGATTCGTCGCCGACTTTAACACGATACGTCGCTTTCGAAGAAACTGTCCCGTATCGCCGTCCGTCTCGTCCTCCCCTCCGTCTCGTTCCGTTACCGACAAAGTCGATCGGCGTCTTCCCCGATATCCGAGCTGTTCATTTTTCTTTTCCGAAATCTTTCCTCGCGCCGTGTCCGCAAGATTTCGTCGTCGTCCGCGAACCGACGCTGCTTCGTTGTTACTTCGTTTCGTATTATTATGTAGAATGTTATTCGGGCGAGCCTTCTGTGTTTCTCTTCCCTCCGTTCGTACTACTCGCGTGGACGACGACGCGAGCGCTATCGGGAGCCGAGAAGATGGCAGTCGGCAGTCGAATCGAAGTCGCAATATCGAGAATGTTCAAGTCGGAAGAAATCGTATGCAACCCGACCCGTCGGCTTCGCGACTCTCGATGGCGCGCGAGCGATTGCGTAAAAAGGCAGGATAGAGCTGAACGGTCGCGTTATTTATCAGAGAATTATTTTGTTTTACCGCGCTCGGGACGATCGGCGATTTTCGGACGAAGAGCGCGGAACGTACTCTTCGCCGACGGGACGCTCGACGAGGCTAGATCGTTCGACGGTGGCGCGAGTGTTCCTTCGTTCGCGATACGCTCGCGACGCAAGTTTGAGAAATTCTTCGAAACGTTATAAGAAAAAAGATAGGGTCTAGACGCGCACTCACCGGTGGACGCGGTGTAGCCGGAGACTCTCGGAGACTGCGGGACGACGCGCGGGTAAACATATATTTTTCTTTCGGGAGCGTAGGTTTGTATCTACTTGTAGGAAGCGACTGGCCGCCCGTCGCTCGTCGCTCGGTCTCCGGCGGGAGTTCTCCGTTCGGCGGAACAGCGTAATCGCGGAATCGCGCGGAGTCGGCGAACGCAATGTGATATAGGAATATACGCGCGTACAAGGCGCGTGCCGAGAAAACTAGAATCCGGTTTTCCGAGACGGTGCTTTTTTTTACTCTATAAATACTGTACAATATACCTCCGAAGACGGTGCGTTGTATAGCGTTGTACGAGGAAAAGGACGACGGATCGTGTAAGAGAAGCGAAAAAAAACACTACGTTTGAATACTACGTTACGATAAATGTGGCAATGTCGAGCTAGTTACTTAGAGAACCACTTAGGGGTATATGGGATATTTCTAATATTTTTAAGCAGCGATCGTTTGCGAGGAGACTGCGTCCGCGTATCACTGCGAGGGGCGCGACGTCGACCCGATTCGATCCGATCAAAGCGAATCGTTAGTCGTAATCGAACGCGTTCGATCACAGGACCGGAAACGAGCGCGCCGCGAACCAGTCGAACGAACTTCGCGATCGAGACGACGATCGCTCCTCGTACCGAACAATTGTATTATATCGAGCGCGAATCGTGTTATCGTTGGATGTACGTAGGCCGAAAAGATATCTATACAAAGTTATGTATAAAGGTGCGAAACCATTTTTGTATAAAACGTGTACATAATTAATATATACATATATTATATATATAAATACAAATATAAATACGACTATGATAACTCTACAAGTACGAATACGAATTTGAATACACGGAGGTGCGAACGCAGAGATGGAGCCGGAGTTGGAGGCGAGAATGAAGAGGAATTACAGCGAACGGAGAATCGCGAGGAGCAAATAGTTTCCGGTAAGTACGCGTAGGAAGGATCCGGCAGGACTCTCGTTCCGGTGTCCCGAAAAGGGTACCAATTACAGTGTTCCCGCGATTGATGCGACTTTCGGGTATGCGGATAATGTGACTTTTTCGCGCTACAGAGAAATTAAGGTATTAGGGTGTTTAAATTGGGGTTTTATTATTATTATTATTATTATAAACGGACCGAAGCCCTTTTACATAAATATTTACAATAGAAAACAATAAAGGATTACTCGTATAGTAACATAGAAGGGACATACACAAAAACTAATGGTACTAACTATATGGTATTATCCTATAATTCTGCGTAATTGTTTTTTAAACATGTGCAAATACTCAATGAAAAAATCCATACAATTATACAGAGTGTTAGAGTCTGCAATAATGCGATTTATTGGATTAATTAATCCATAGGTAGATTTGGCTTTAAGGGTTTGAAAATCTGCTCGAGATCTCAAAGCACGTTCAGGTGCGTAAAAATTGATTTGCATAAGGAGAGAGGGACAATCTATATGGTTATTAATTAAATTAAAAATAAAGCTCTGGTCGGATACTCTTCGTATCCTTCGTATCCTTCGTATCCGTCGTATCCATTGTTTTTCTAAAATAAATATATGGAAAATTCATTGGTCATCATTAAGTGATATTTGCATAAGGCTACTATACCCATTATTCATGGTAAAACTCGAAATATCATAATTATACAGGTGAGTCTAATAAAGTGAGCAGCGACTGTATACTTTTGTTCGGGTAGCTCCCATCTCTGCAGACGGAGACACCGAGAGAAGACAAACGGGGCCAATTTTTTTTCTCGTACCCTGCTCGCTTCGAAGTCGGGGATTCCTGCACGAGCGTGTTTCAACATAAACAATCGTCGAGCGAATTTTCCCGACACGCGACAGTGATTTCTGGCCGAAGCGGCTCGGCTCGACGCGACAACGACGGGCGACGGCTGCGTCTGGGAGCGCGACCCCGCGTGCCCTCGCTCCCTCGTTTTCATCCATCCTCCACCCTCCGCGAGGAACGCGACTCGTTTCTCCTTTCGATTCTCTCCTCCTCTTCGAGACTGACCGCGCCCCTCTACCGGTCTGTTCGCCTAATCTTCCGCTTCTCGCGAGTTCGTCGTGCAGCGATAACAACCGTTACCTAGTGAGCCGAAGCTGGTTGATATAGCGGTAACCAAAACTGCTGATCGAGCATACGCGATCATCGAATTTGGCAATCTGTTGGTATAACAAGGACCATTGAGCAGAGCGGACTTGGAAGAGACTTTTATAACTGGACCGCGGATGTTTATGCAATTTTCAATTTTCGTAGGCAAATTTTAAGAAAGTGGCGATTAAATAAAACATTATTTTCAGTGGTAGTAGCCTTCGTAGATCTTTTTTTTTTGTTTGATTGTATTACGTCGCTTCTTCAACTGCTATGGTTATTAAGCGACTTATTAAGCCTTTGTAGATCTGAAATAAATAAAAATCGTACGGAATTCCATCGAATTTTATGTTCTAGAATTTCTTGCAAATTTTCAGATGTCGTAAATGCAAAAATGAGTAAGTATGAGAAATACAAATACTGTGATATAGTGTAATCAAACGAATTTAAGTATGCTATTACATTATCATCGACTCATTCAGATTATTGAAAGAAGGAATACATTTTCATTTAATTTCACTTGCCAACGATTGAATTGGAAAGTCTTAGTCTAGTTATAACTATATATACAGTAGCGGTTTTCTGCAATAATTCGTGAAAATCTGCAATTTTTACCATCTTTAAACGTTTGTATCTCATTGCAACGTCGATCGATTTTGACGAAATTTTCAGAATATGTTTAATTGACACAGATCTACAAAACGTATTTTTTAAATTTTCAATATAGGCCCACATAAAAAAGTTAAAAATTCACTTGTAGTATTTTTTCAACAATTCCGATCAATTGCAATTTTTGAAAAAATTTCTTTTCACATCCTTTAGTAAACTAATTGCTCTAGCTTCCCAAAAAAGTTCAAATCGTATAGTACAATATTAAAAAAGTTATTCATCAAGTTAGTACAAAGTATTCGTACACATTTCAAAAACTAGTAATTTTTTTATAATTGTACCAAACGACCTGATTTTTTATAATCAATTAGAAGCATCAGCAACGAAAATTTAAAACAGATGTATTCTAGATCCATGTTCTTTATACACATGTTGGAAATTTCATCGAAATCGATTGACGCAGGAAAAAACAACAGGCGTCGAAAGATGTACGATTCTGTGGATTTTAAGTAGAAACTGATCAAAAGTCGTGGAAAACTACGATTTTCACCATTTTTAACCGCTTGTAGCTCGTGTGTACATTAATCGATTTCAATGAAATTTTCAACATGTGTATGACTAACATATACCTACAAAACATACATTTTAAATTTTCATTAAGGACCCAAATAAAAAAGTTTTAAAAAATACCTTTTTCATTTTTGCATTTAACCTTGTAAATTATAATTTTTGGAAAATCTTTTTTGCATATCATTTCGTAAATCAATGCTTCTAATTGATTATAAAAAATCAGGTTGTTTGGTACAATTATAAAAATGTTATTAGTTTTTAAAAAGTGTACGAACACTTTGTACACCCACTGTATGTTAAAGTGGAGCAAGCAGCGTAAAGCAGGTAAATAGTAGCTGCAGTAGCGCGTTCTAACTAGTCGAAGCCTTGGGCAAAGTAGAATTTCGGGGCCCCTAACCCCAACTAAATATTGGGTTGGCAAGAAAGTAATTTCGGTATTTCAAGATGAAATGAAACCCAATCTTAATATTTAATATGTAGCTGTCGTAGCTCTATGAAAATAGCCAATAACTTTATTAAGTTTTCAGAAAGATGGCAAGAGATCATCAGACATAATGAAAAAAATAGTGTCGATTAAAGTTCATTGCTTAAAGAAATTTTTATTTCATCTTAAAATACCGAAATTACTTTCTTGCCAACCCAATAGTATTACGAGAAAAACGTAGAATTTGGATCTTCGTTCGGAGCCCCCTTATGCATGGGTCCATTTGCCCAAGTTGCCCATAGGGTAATGCGCCACTGAGTAGATGCGTTTCGCCGAAATTGCCATAAACTAAGAGCGTAACGTCGTGAACATGTTCGTTTGAACATAATGGTCGTCGACGATCCGCGGTGGACAGCGGGTAACGGCACTAACGGCAACGAATCGAGATATTTGTCGAAGTTTCCGCACCGTCGGATCGGTTTGTCGCGGTCGTTGGTTCGCGTTGGTTGTCTGCGGTAAACAGCGTTGCTAGTCGCCGCGAAATGCGCATAAATCGCGGATAAATCACGGCGTAGAGAAAGACGGACAGAGATGGAAAGAGAGAAAAGAAGAGCGATACCAAGCTGGCGCGCACGGAAAGACAAAAACCGAAGGAGACGGGGGGCCGAGAGCGGGTCGCGCAAGATCGCGAGCGATGCCACCGGGCATGGGCGGCGAGAGCGGAGCGTCTCGCGCAGTCGGGCCGGAGCCGGATGCTTAGAATTTCGATAAATCTAGCTTGGCAGGCGAAACGAGGCAAGGGAGAAAGCGCGAGAGAGACCCGGAGAAGAGAAGAAGAGTTTTTTTCGGGCTCTCGATGCGTGATTTGGCCGGCGTTCAAACATTCCGCTTCTTTTCTCGACGCGGTAAACGACGCTGGTTCGACCGGACGCGGACGAGAACGGGTTCGCGTTTCACCGATCGAGCACGAATCGGGCTCGGGACGCGACATCTCGAAAAGAGAGCTAGCTAGAGTTCGGCGATCCGTCGCGCGGAAACGTTATCGGTGGGCTCACGTGTCACCGACCAGTGGGCCGAGGGCCATTTCCGGCGTGGAAAGTTTGCGGTCGCGGCCCCTCGAGTCGCGCGCCTCGCTAACGCTGGAAAACGGCAAAGGCCACAATCGGAAAGGAGATTTTGGAGCGGGTCCAGTTTGCGCCCTCCCTTCACCGAAACTTGCTGCTCTCGAATCGCCGTGTTTCTCCGCTTTATCGTTCCCGTAGAAGAGATACGGTCGCGGATCTTGGGTCCCGGCTTCGGCCTCTGTTTTCGGCCACCGCTTCGGATTCCCGTATCCCGTTCGGAACATCCGCCGTACATCGAATTCTATCGTATCTCGTCGGCCGACGTTACACGTCGCTCCGTTTCACGATCGAGGTCGTTCAATCTACGCTTACAAAGACGTACGCGTTCGCCGTTTATGGCTGGACGCTACGTCTGCGCTGAAATCGGTTGAAGGTCATTCTTTGACATATTGTCGATCGAACAAAAAGATCGTACGTAGGGGAACGAAGATAAGTTTTTGAAACGAGCCGACACTCTTTCGAAAATTGTTTCTCGAAAAACGAAAAGCATCGACCACGTAATCTATCTACGTTTGCACGCTTATGAGGACTCCCATTGATCGATGCGTTCAAACAGCTTCGATGATACGGTCGTGCCCGCGCCCGTGCCCGTTTCCGACGATCAAAGGGAACGCGCCCCGGTAAACCTCCCGAGCCTTCCGTTCCTTGATGAAGTAATGCGCGTTCGTTGTTGTTCAATTGGTATTTGCGACCCACGCATACATCGCAACGACTTTGTTCTTCCGCTCCGGCTTCCGTCGACGCGACGGACAGAAGAGTCTTCTTCGCGAACGATCTTCCGAACACGAGCACGGCGTATCGGGGCTTGAAAAGTTGTCGGTCGACTCGTCGAAGAGCAGGAGAATCCATTCAACCCTTTCGATTCTTTCGATGACTAGATTCCGGACTTTTATGTCGCGCAATTTTATTATTTTTCTTCTTTCGTATTGCTCTTCACGGCTGGATAGAACGTACCTGGAAGCACCTGCTATCCTTCGAAATGACGATGTCGACAGGGTCGCTTCCAGCTTCGCGTGTCTTCTCGATAGCAGCAAAAAACCAGCTATGTCCGCGACGTAACTAGCCTGCGTGAAGTAGCGTCTCGTTCGCGATTAAAGTGCCCGCGCGGACGGAAGCTTATTGGCGAAAAACACAGCCACATCGAAACGGTTGAACGGATGCGATCGTTTGCTCGATAAGAGAAATACACGTGTTAGAATTTAGGTGAAAATTCGCGGACGGTTCGTTTACGCTTTCCAACTTTTATTTTCGGACACGACGGAGTTGCAGGGGCTAAGCGCCTCGCTCGTCTTGGTCCCTCTTTTTAATTCAATCCGCCATAAACTGTTATAACTCTGTCCACGAAGATC
This sequence comes from Lasioglossum pauxillum, assembly GCA_933228785.1. NCBI lineage: Eukaryota > Metazoa > Arthropoda > Insecta > Hymenoptera > Halictidae > Lasioglossum > Lasioglossum pauxillum. The sequence goes on along the minus strand of OW121705.1, from coordinate 36,746,601 downwards.
GTCCTGTGGAATTAAGGCGAATCCCGTCGCAGCCAGCCGTCGTCTTGTTGGCTCCTAGTAATGGATACGTCGCGGATCGCTGATCGCGCGTCGCAGCGATGCTCGTGATAGTCGCGATGCTCGCGAGAAACAGCAGAGAAGGAACGGAAGTGGTCTCCCTTTCGTGTCGGGGTGACACGAAAGCTCGCGGCTAGTCGACCAGAAGACCAGCAGACCACCGGCGTCGCACCGCGAGAAACCCGAAAGAAAAGGAAAGAGAAGAATGGGAAAAGATTTTTGAACGCGCGCAGTACGTAGGTCGCGGCGCGTAAGCGAGAGGCGGAGCTATGGCTTCGAAGGGGTCAGAGGGCAGTACCAATCGCTGCCTCGTGATAACCACTCTCGCCGGCTACTCCCGATACATGGAACGACGGAACCATGGAGTCGCTACATGCTCGCTCGCTTGCACTTGCACTCGCACTCGCACTCGTGTTCGCATTCGTGCTCGTACTCGCGCGCGCGTGCACACATTTCCGACCTTTCGATCGCCTTCTTGCGAACTTTCAGCGCATCAAATTTTAGCTACTTCGTCTAGACTCCCTAAATCCAGCGAGGCCGTTCATTGGGAAAGAAGATTTCGTCCGTGGATTCTCCGAATTCAACATTTTCGTCATATTTCGAAAGTACAGTAGGACCTTGATTAACCGGATCGCGATTATAAACAAATATGTATCTAAATATTGTTATATTTTGAAGGGAAATAAGTTGTCAAAAATAATAAATTTGTTTTGGAATATAATGTACATTTTAATTATGTCCCTTGGGCCTTAATTTATCCGGGCTGTTTGTCTCCCGATCAAGCCGGCTAATCGAGGTCCTACTGTACTGTCAAAAGTTTGATTCAAGTATATATTTCCGACCTTTCAATCGCCTTTTTGCGAACTTTCAGCGTATCAAATTTTAGCTACTTCGTCTAGACTCCCTAAATCTAGCGAGGCCGTTCATTGGGAAAGAAGATTTCGTCCATGGATTCTCCGAATTCAACAATTTCGATATATTTCGAAAGTATAGTAGGACCTCGATTAACCGGATCGCATTATAAACAAATATGCGTTCAAATATGATTATATTTTGAAGGGAAATAAGTTGTCAAAAATAATAAATTTGTTTTGGAATATAATGTACATTTTAATCATGTCCCTCGGGCCTTAATTTATCCGGACTGTTTGTCTCCCGATCAAGACGGCTAATCGAGGTCCTACTGTACTGTCAAAAGTTTGATTCAAGTATACAATCGTTCGGTAAGTATATAATAAGTATACAATACTCTGTCTAGACTCCCTAAATCCAGCGAGGCCGTTCATTGGGAAAGAAGATTTCGTCCATGGATTCTCTGAATTCAACAATTTCGATATATTTCGAAAGTATAGTAGGACCTCGATTAACCGGATCGCATTATAAACAAATATGCGTTGAAATATGGTTATATTTTGAAGGGAAATAAGTTGTCAAAAATAATAAATTTACTTTGGAATATAATGTACATTTTAATCATGTCCCTCGGGCCTTAATTTATCCGGACTGTTTGTCTCCCGATCAAGACGGCTAATCGAGGTCCTACTGTACTGTCAAAAGTTTGATTCAAGTATACAATCGTTCGGTAAGTATATAATAAGTATACAATACTCTGTCTAGACTCCCTAAATCCAGCGAGGCCGTTCATTGGGAAAGAAGATTTCGTCCATGGATTCTCCGAATTCAACATTTTCGTCATATTTCGAAAGTACAGTAGGACCTCGATTAACCGGATCGCGATTATAAACAAATATGCGTTGAAGTATGGTTATATTTTGAAGGGAAATAAGTTGTCAAAAATAATACATTTATTTTGGAATGTAATATACATTTTAATCATGTCCCTCGGGCCTTAATTTTTCCGGGCTGTTTGTCTCCCGATCAAGCCGGCTAATTGAGGTCCTACTGTACTGTCAAAACTTTGATTCAAGTATAGAATCGCTCGGTAAGTATTGGTCGAACCGTTCCTTCGTCTCTGTTACCAAATTTTTCTTGTTGAGCGGTTTTAAACCTTTATGCTACTACGTCTCCTCGGAAAACAAATTTTTCCCCGTCTCCCTACCTTTTATTTTTTTAATAGATATGATAATATCGACACATGTTTTAAACTGTTAAGGGGGATCTATACCCTCGGATTTTGGGGTATTTATCAATGTTATCAACCTCTGTGCAGAAAAAAAGTTTGGTAACATTGATAAACACGCAACTGCATAATGAACACGAGATGGAGTTGCTTGCTATTTCCATATTCTATTCATCTCGTCGCAAATGCCGTTATACAGGGCAGGTCGCACTAATATTAGTGCCACCGATGAGAATATGTACCTCGTCTGTGTCAGTTTTGCTATGATTCCACATTGACAGCAGTGAAATGTTGCACAATATCGCAGCACTGATTGACAGTCCTTCTGACTAGGCACCATCTCGTGTAAACTAACTGAAATGAAATTGGCTCTAGATTGGCTCTACATCAGAGATAACCTCTGTCTTCATGAACCTAATATGGGGAAATCTCTGCTAATGTGAATGAAATCACGCGCGGCGATTTTTTGTCCTTATACGAGCATATTTTGAGCTACACAAAGGCTCATTTGATAGAGGAAGGTTCATCACGGCGCGCTCTGCTCATCATATCAGTCAGAAAAATCTCTTTGAGACAGGAAAATACATTGAAACCTGCGGTTATTTTTCTAGATTTTTTCTCTACTTTGGGCACTCATATTATTAGATATAAACATAATCTCGTTAAATCAATAGCAGAGCGCGCCGGATTTAACCTTCCTCTATAGAATGAGTCCTCACCCAGTCCAAAATCCGCTCAAATAAGGACAAAAAATCGCCGCGCGTAAACCCATGTTTCGACCCAAAATCTAGTAAGATTCTAGTTCCTTTTTAGTTACTTCATTGGGTATAGATCCCCCTTAAGTTTTATTTCTTTCTAGATGTTATGGTATGAAAATTAATTTTTTATTCACATATTTTGGCGCCTCCCAGATTGGAAACCGTTGTTGTAGAGCAAACTATTTGGTCAGTCTGCAAATTAAATGAAAATCGTATTAGCTAGTAACATTCCGTCGCTGGTTTATATTGTGTAAAAGTACGTGTTACTCTCGAGAGTCAAATTCGTGAGTGTACACGGTGTATTGAGGGTGCTAGCGGAGAGCTGCACGAAAAATTCTCGGAGAGCAGTCAGTTGAAACTCGTAAATGGGCGCGTTTAATTTTTCCATCGACGAGCAGCTATCAGCTATATCAGTGGTCGGCAAACTCATTAGTCAAAAGAGCCAAATATCAGCAGTACAACAACGATTTAGATTTCTTTCGAGAGCCAAATTTCTTTACCCTGTTTTTAGAAGTCTTAAAACTAGGTACACTGAATAAACCTTGATATCATACTTTATTATAATAAAATAAGATTATAATAATAAAACTAGAGTAGAAATTGCTCTTTATTTGAATTTAGATATAACACATTGACTGATTGAAAATTGTATAAAACTGCTACTAAATTAAAAGAAAATAAATTAATTTTAAGCACGTCATTCGTGGAAAAGCCGCACCCAAGTAGCCGAAGAGCCGCAGTTTGCGACCACTGAGCTATACGAACAACATTCGTATCTAGTTAGTTTTGTCTGTCATTGTGTATACATACAGGGTGTCCCAAAATTCGTGAAAATCCCGGAAATGGGAGGTTCCTGAGACCATTTGAAGCGACATTTTCCTTTGCAAAAATGTTATCCGCGGCTTTGTTTAGGAGTTATTAACGAAAAACACGGACCAATCAGAGCGCGATCTAGACGCGAGTTGCCATAATCGGCCCGGCGCGCCAACTGTCGATTGGCCGACTGTGGCAACTCGCGTCTAGGTCACGCTCTGATTGGTCCGTGTTTTTCGTTAATAACTCCTAAACAAAGCCGCGGATAACATTTTTGCAAAGGAAAATGTCGCTTCAAATGGTCTCAGAAACCTCCCATTTCCGGGATTTTCACGAATTTTTGGACACCCTGTATATTTATGCATATACCTAAATAGAACAATGGGCGGGAAAGTATGGTCTGACGCAGAAATCGGAGAATCCTCAATTTAAAAATTTTTATACAATCGACACAGATTTTTCAATTTTTATTAAAGAATAAATTAACCAAATTATTATTATTATATATTGTTAAATATATAGAAATTAGAGTTCACGAGTAATATTGTTTGCACAATATACTCATTATGATTTAGTCCAGCATGTTCTCGTTTTGAAATGTTTCTTTTTTTTTTAATTTACTTACATTGCAACAATTGCAGCAAACTTTGGGGCATCCATTCTGTTCACGAGCATTCTTGTAACTAGACTGCGGATCTTGATGCATTTATGGCTTCTGAAAATTTTCAAGAAAGGGTGGGATATAAGATTCGACAGAATTTAGTACAATTTGTATAGTTTTGAGATCTGCAAAGACTACTACCACTGGAAATATGATTGTGTTTTATCCCACTTTCCTAAAATTCGTCTACAGAAATTGAAATTTGCATAAACATCTACAGTCTGCTTATAACACGCGTGAAATTCAAATGGCCACATACTATACGTCGGAGTTGCCTCTCGCATCAATCTCCGGGAGCAAAAACTTTCTGAAATACTTTCAAATGGGACCGTAATTTGAGAGTACTCTCGAGAGCAACCATCGACAGAAACTGTCAGATGGACACGTACCTTTAGGTTGAATAGAATATAATTTAAATATAGTCGCGCGAATTTAGGATAAAGATTAGAAATTTTTGAAAAATGAGACTCGTACCGTTCCGCGTCTTAGAAACAGAGATTCATCGACGTGATTTCATTGGTCGAAGAGGTAATCGGACGTTTCGAAACGACCCGTTATCCACGATCCGCGTCATCCTATGCGTCCGTTCGGCGAGATTCGTTCGGATCGCGACTAAAGAATTTCGTGTTTACGAAACGGATAGGCCGATAAATAGAGAGAAATGAAAAGAGCGAGCGCGCGCGCGTGTGTGCTCATTCGCTTATTTGTTTATTTACGAAGATGTAAACGCAATTACCTATCGAGCGCGAAGAATCGCGGTAACAAGATTGGATCGCTTGAATTCGGTTTCGTCGCGCAACCAGGGCCGAACGATTTATCACCGGAATCAATCCAATCGCGTTTTCCGAGAGAGCAAAGCGTCTCGATGAACGACGCGTCACGGCTCTCGCATAATAGTTCGATTTGTACTCGTCGCTTTTCGAAAACGACGCGTCCTTCGGTTTTGTCGCGTATCGATTTCATTTCTCGTGCATTTTCCTTCGTTGTAGTCGATCTTTCGAATACGGCAACCTTCAGGCCGATCGTAAAATACTTATTTCGCGCCTCGCGACTCGAATTCGAGCCTTCGTTTTCAAAACAAAATTGAATCACCTTCCAAATTCTGAAAAATTCTGAACAAGTACGGAACATGTCTTGAAGATGTTTGAGGTTTTTGAATGAAACGAAATGAGCAAGACCAGAGTAAGATAGACGATTTTTCATAAAAACGTTGGGTTGGTAAGAAAGTAATTTAGGTATTTTAAGGTGAAATAAAACCGAATTTCTTTATTCAAGCGATGAACTTTAATCAACAAAATATTTTCTTATTTATTCTATTTGGCAAAAGATCATCGAACAAACGGGAAAATATCTTATTCATTAAAGTTCATTGCTTGAATAAAAATAGCTTGGGCTCTATTTCACATTAAAATACCGAAATGACTTTCTTGCCAACCCAATACTACTTTGCGAATCGTTGCTCCTCGAGGAAAGCGGAAACATGAATATGCTGAACTCTCGGATAGCGGCATTCGATCACAGTGGACATCGGCGGCGCTACCTTTCGATCCACCTAATGCCATCGACAGGCTATATCGCGAAGCTGAAACCCTTCTGTTGCACCGATCGAACTCGCAGAAAGCGGGCCCCCGTGCACCGACGAGAAACCACCGACGAGATATCTCGTCGGTGCTGCCTGCCCCTGTATTATTCAGCGGGACGGGTAAGCGGGCGCGACGGGCGCGGGGATAACGTGGAGCTTACAGTGATCTGAAATACCAATCGCTAAAAGTTCTACCACCGACGAGATACTCGTCAAGTAGAAGAAGAATGATGTACTATAGAATGCTCACATTACCCAATCTGTAATTGCCTTATAACACTATCACCGACGAGATCCTATCTCGTCTCTTTATCTAAATACAACCAGGCGATATATGACATTGTTCACGCCCGGGGCGAACCAGCTTGAATAATACATACACTTTGTTCTAAAGGAACGTAAAATAGCAAGATGTTATGGAAGACAATAGGTATAGGATAGAATTTATTGAAAATCAACATATTTATTAAATGTGCAGCTATTAGCTCGATATTATCCTTTATTTATAAGATACTAGAAGATCTTACAAATAGAGGATAATACCGATTGCCCAGGTCTCACCACGAGGAGGTTGCTGCACAAGAGACCCGAAAGGGAGTCGGAACGAATGCAATATTCCTTCCGGCTCCCTTTCTAACAACGACGGACTTATACTAAATTACGCAGATATGTCGAGTAATTATTGCGGAGCAAAAGGTTTGAATCGGAGAAAAAGTCTCCGATCCACGGGGGATCAAAGACGAATCAGGCAGAAGGCTCTGATTCTTTCAAAGTGAGAAACAAGAGCGTGACGAAGGTGACGCGGCGCGTACAATGCTTGCAGCCCAGCACCGGTCAGAGCCGATACCCGACATGTCCTCACCAAGAGAGATGGATCATGAGAAGTGTTCAAACGTATTACCATTTCTCTGCCAACTACCTGCCACCAGGCAACGCAATGCGTTGAGGTGAACCCGGGTAGGATGACGAACAGAGCGAACTCTGCCAACTACCTGCCACCAGGCAACGCAAAGCGTTGAGGTGAACGGGTAGGATGACAGAGAGAATGGCAACACGAGTGGACAGATCTCAATGAACCACCTCTCTCAATGATTCGACGCCGAATACCGGCTCCAACCGGTCAGGTACATGCAAGCAAGGTCCGACAGAGCAGAAGGCTGTATCGCAAAACGAGAAAACGAGCAAAGTGAAGTTACGGCAATAATTACTCGACATATTTACCACGACAACATACAATCTTAATAACTAACGCACGCAAGCCGAGCAATTATTGTGGACCAAAAGACTAAATCGCAAAGGGGGAAGAATCAAAGCAGAAGGCTTTGATTCGCAAAGCAGAAACATGAACCAGAGCAGATGGCTCTGGTTCGGGGGTGACGCTAAGACAATAATTGCTCGGCAAATAAAAACTAACTTAAGAATATGCCGCAGTTTTCTTGATTTGTCCTCTTCTTAGTGTGTCCTCTTCTTGATATGTCCTCTTCTTGGTGTGTCTTCTTCTTGGTGTATTCCAACTAAAACAGACTAATAATAATTAGACATAACAATATATTACCCCGCACACGAGTGCAATCCTAAGACCCGCTCACAAGAGCAAACCTAAGACCAGTTCTCGAGAACAAACAAACCCCGCACACGAGTGCGACACTAACCAGCTCACGAGAGCCCAATTAACCCCGCACACGAGTGCGAATGAAACCAGCTCACGAGAGCCCAACTAACCCCGCACACGAGTGCGAATGAAACCAGCTCACGAGAGCCAACCTAACACCAGTTCACGAGAGCCAAACTAACCCCGCACACGGGTGCGGCCTATAGGCGATTCGGGTAGCCCCGGGGACGCTACACCCCGCACTCACTCACAGCCCCATTCGTGAGTGAACCCCTGGGGGACCTCCGATCGGAGGAATACCAATTTTAAACAAGATGTAAAAATTGTTAGAAGCGGGCCTTGTCAAAGTTCCGAAGCCAACAATTCAAAATTCAGAAATAACACGAGTGCGAATAGAGCAAATATAAGCCCGCACGTAAGTGCAATTCTAACCATTCACATGAGTGCGAATGCAACCATAGAAGCAGTTCATAAGAGCAATTGTAATCCCGCACAGAAGTGCGAATACAATCAGTTCACAAGAAGAATTGTAATCGTGTACATGAGTGCGAATACAACCGGAGAACCTGCTCATTAAAGTAATTGTAACCCAGCACAGAAGTGCGAATACAACCAGCGAACCAGCTCATGAGAATAGTTGTAACCCCGCACACGAGTGCGAGAACAACCAGCGAAGCAGCTCACAAGAGCAATTATAGCACCGCACACGAGTGCGAATCCGATCAACTCACGAGGGTTATGGTAACTGCTTACACGAATGTAGCCTATAGGCGATTCGGGTAGCCCCGGGGACGCTACACCCCGTACTCACTCACGGCCCCATCCGTGAGTGAGCTCCTGGGGAACCTCCGATCGGAGGAATACAATTTTAATAAAGAAATATAAATTTGAAGAAGACTCATTATCGAAAGTCTCGATGAAAATTTCAATTAGTATATTAGAGATAATAATTGATGGTATTCGTTGAATTAACAGTTGAAGGACAGGTTTGTTGAAATTGGGCCAAGGGTAGACGAAGGAAGCTTTGAAAAATATTAGTAACCAAACTCACCGTCGATCGTTGAATGAAGAGTTGAAGGTAGGCCAGGGTAGCTGTGGATGACCTCTTGTCCACCTCTGGTCCACCTCTGGTCCACCTCTGGAAAAATTAGATGGCAAGGTAGTCAAGGGAGTGCTCGTTAACATCATTAGCAAAAGGAATTGTTATAAACATTAAACAGTCAGAAATAATAAATTTATCTGTGAATTGTATTGAATAAATTAATGCGTGCGAATGTTCATGGTTTAAAAGTTATTCCGTATCTCGAATACTATTAGCCACTTTTACTAAAAAATTAGGTGGTCAGATAACCAAGGGATTGCTTGTGGACATCGCTGTAAAATAAAATTGTTATAAACATTAACCAGCTGGAAATAATAAATTTATCAATAATTTTCACGACGATCGACATCGATCGATATTCGGTGGAGGTGGGGAGCGGTCGAGCGTCGAGCGTGGGGCGCACGCCCGTGCTCGGTCAGAGAGTTCTGTCAATCAGTCAGTCGGGCCGGGGGAGCGGCGTGAGCGGACGTGCTGCGGGACCGGAAGGATGCAGGAGGACCGGGGACTTACCAGAGGTGGACCAGAGGTGGACCAGAGGTGGACAAGAGGTCATCCACAGCTACCCTGGCCTACCTTCAACTCTTCATTCAACGATCGACGGTGAGTTTGGTTACTAATATTTTTCAAAGCTTCCTTCGTCTACCCTTGGCCCAATTTCAACAAACCTGTCCTTCAACTGTTAATTCAACGAATACCATCAATTATTATCTCTAATATACTAATTGAAATTTTCATCGAGACTTTCGATAATGAGTCTTCTTCAAATTTATATTTCTTTATTAAAATTGTATTCCTCCGATCGGAGGTTCCCCAGGGGCTCACTCACGGATGGGGCCGTGAGTGAGTACGGGGTGTAGCGTCCCCGGGGCTACCCGAATCGCCTATAGGCCGCACCCGTGTGCGGAGTTAGTTTGGCTCTCGTGAGCTGGTGTTAGGTTGGCTCTCGTGAGCTGGTTTCATTCGCACTCGGGTGCGGGGTTAGTTGGGCTCTCGTGAGCTGGTTTCATTCGCACTCGTGTGCGGGGTTAATTGGGCTCTCGTGAGCTGGTTAGTGTCGCACTCGTGTGCGGGGTTTGTTTGTTCTCGAGAACTGGTCTTAGGTTTGCTCTTGTGAGCGGGTCTTAGGATTGCACTCGTGTGCGGGGTAATATATTGTTATGTCTAATTATTATTAGTCTGTTTTAGTTGGAATACACCAAGAAGAAGACACACCAAGAAGAGGACATATCAAGAAGAGGACACACTAAGAAGAGGACAAATCAAGAAAACTGCGGCATATTCTTAAGTTAGTTTTTATTTGCCGAGCAATTATTGTCTTAGCGTCACCCCCGAACCAGAGCCATCTGCTCTGGTTCATGTTTCTGCTTTGCGAATCAAAGCCTTCTGCTTTGATTCTTCCCCCTTTGCGATTTAGTCTTTTGGTCCACAATAATTGCTCGGCTTGCGTGCGTTAGTTATTAAGATTGTATGTTGTCGTGGTAAATATGTCGAGTAATTATTGCCGTAACTTCACTTTGCTCGTTTTCTCGTTTTGCGACACAGCCTTCTGCTCTGTCGGACCTTGCTTGCATGTACCTGACCGGTTGGAGCCGGTATTCGGCGTCGAATCATTGAGAGAGGTGGTTCATTGAGATCTGTCCACTCGTGTTGCCATTCTCTCTGTCATCCTACCCGTTCACCTCAACGCTTTGCGTTGCCTGGTGGCAGGTAGTTGGCAGAGTTCGCTCTGTTCGTCATCCTACCCGGGTTCACCTCAACGCATTGCGTTGCCTGGTGGCAGGTAGTTGGCAGAGAAATGGCAATACGTTTGAACACTTCTCATGATCCATCTCTCTTGGCGAGGACACGTCGGGTATCGGCTCTGACCGGTGCTGGGCTGCAAGCATTGTACGCGCCGCGTCACCTTCGAACCAGAGCCTTCTGCTCTGGTTCGCTCTTGTTTCTCACTTTGAAAGAATCAGAGCCTTCTGCCTGATTCGCCTTTGATCCCCCGTGGATCGGAGACTTTTTCTCCGATTCACACCTTTTGCTCCGCAATAATTACTCGACATATCTGCGTAATTTAGTATAAGTCCGTCGTTGTTAGAAAGGGAGCCGGAAGGAATATTGCATTCGTTCCGACTCCCTTTCGGGTCTCTTGTGCAGCAACCTCCTCGTGGTGAGACCTGGGCAATCGGTATTATCCTCTATTTGTAAGATCTTCTAGTATCTTATAAATAAATTATAATATCGAGCTAATAGCTGCACATTTAATAAATATGTTGATTTTCAATAAATTCTATCCTATACCTATTGTCTTCCATAACATCTTATTATTTCACGTTCCTTCAGAACAAAGTGTATGTATTATTCAAGCTGGTCGCCCCGGGCGTGAACAATGTCATATATCGCCTGGTTGTATTTAGATAAAGAGACGAGATAGGATCTCGTCGGTGATAGTGTTACAGATTGGGTAATGTGAGTATTCTATAGTAAATCATTCTTCTTCTACTTGACGAGTATCTCGTCGGTGGTAGAACTTTTAGCGATTGGTATTTCAGATCACTGTAAGCTCCACGTTATCCCCGCGCCCGTCGCGCCCGGTTACCCGTCCCGCTGATTAACACAGGGGCTGGAAGTCTTTAATAGTATCTCGTCGGTGTCGTCGGTGCCCTGGCGTGAACACTCTCATTTCCTCTCTGATAGCACCGACGAGATCTCGTCGACACTTAAGTCTGTGTTACCGACACTTAAGTCTGTGTTATCGACATTGCATCTTATGGACTTTTTTGTCTATGCTCCGGGGGCTCTAAGAGCCCCCGTACCACTTCGATGTCGTGTTCACAATGGTACCGATGTTTCGCATATTAGTAAAAACCAGAGAGGAAATGAGAATGCTCACGCCTGGATTTTGACACCGACGAGGTATAGGAGTAGACCAATCACCCAATGTATTTTTCTGTCTCACGCTCGTAGGGCTCCAGAGCCCTGTTATCATTCCTGGTTTTCTTACGCCCTCCACGCTGACGAACGATAATTGTTGGAACTAGATCCACGAAAGCGATAAAATACAAATGGCTAACGAGTTGTGTCTGTGATGTTATGACCATAGTTGGGCAAAAATGTTATGTAAATAAACATTTTCATTAAACAACTCGTTAGCCATTTGTATTTGATCGCTTTCGTGGATCTAGTTCCAACATTTATCGTTCGTCAGCGTAGAGGGCGTAAGAAAACCAGTTGTTATTGTGTGAGACACGGAACCTCAAATCCCATATGATGATTGGTCTACTCCAGTCTACTCTTATACCCTGTCTGTGTCATTAGTCAAGTTGGAATCGATTTTAGAATGTATTTCCGTAAGAATTATACTTAGATGATTATTATTTAACAACAAGTTTTTTATTTTACAATTATTCTTTTACACTGTTTTACACGCATTACATGCATGAAGCCATTTTTAATTAATTACAATATTAAATTTTGCATATATAGTCAGCCATGCTAAGAGCAACATGATTTTCTTAGTAAGTACTATTCCCCTGTAATAAATCTTTAAACAGATTTTAATTAAATCAAAGGTGTTCTACCAATCAGAAACCAGCGAAAAGGCATTGAGAATGTCTCTAGAGGAAATGGCGGGATCCAAAGGACAGATGGCGCTTCTATGATCGTTTGAAATTAAACCGAAAAGTCGTTACATACTTGTTCAGACTTGCTCGATCCTGGTTGTCCCGCCAGTGGCACGAAATGGATTTTGTCGTTGATGTTGTCTTTCCTTTTATACATCGTGTTAGTGAAGCCTGTTAGTTGTGTGTTTTGTATATTTTCTGGTGGTAACTAAACGAGACAATTAATTATTTGCTTTTCAATTGGAATAAAAAAGGTGAGTATCCTGGCGGACAGTCCTTTGATTTTATCTAATTCATCGTGGTTTGTTACACGCTGTTCCTTATTAACATATTTCTGTATATACATTGTATTGTGTTATCGAACTACATTGATAATTAATTTTCGCGTCGCTAAGATCGCAGTGAAACACAATATTCAATACTCTCTGTTAAAAATATTCGTTTACTCAAATTAGATCTGTCAGTTACGATTAATATTTAGTAGACAGGATGTGGTGAGTCCTTAAAAGTGTGGCTCGTAAGTTTGAAGTCACTTTTAATACTGATAAATTATAGCACGATATTTAATTGAATCTTTAAACTATAACACAATGTTAGAATTTCATTATTTTATCAAAATATTACTATGTTTATGTTGTGTTATAAGTAGTCTTTTTTTATTATTATTATTATGTATACTTGTTACACCAATATTTTATATATACACATCTATTGTTAAAATAAAAAATAATTATTGTTATTTATTACTAAAAATTTAATATTTTAATGTTTTTCAGATTTCAAACATGGCTATGAAGTCCAATGAGAAAATCAAGACAATGGTTGCCAAAGAAATGTTAGACATTCATAATCACTTTATGGATGTAAAGAAATCTATTAATGGTAATATGAAGAGCACCATAGAATATTTACATACTTTATTAGCTCAAATACCCGAATCAGTGTCTGGTCCTCTAATCACAAAAACCCCAAAGATATTAAGAAAAAAGGGAGTGCAACGTATAGAGACTATCCCAGAGGATGATGTTGTCTTTATCGATAGCAGAATATCGGATGAAACATTTAATATTAAAGCAGAGAGTCAAGACGGTTCATTGGAACTGACACGTGGTCGATCGAAGAGAAAAGCTTCGGAAAAGGCAGCAAGCAATATCAGAAAACAACAATCATTGACGCTTGCAACAAAGTTGAGAAGACCCTCAAGCAGTGATAGGGAAGATGAATCCATAAAGGTTTGTACAGTACTCGAATTGCTTGAACTATACTATATCACATTTATTTTAAGTTAAAACAACAAATTTGCAGACCACACGCACAAGTCGAACTAAGAGGAAGAAAAATGTAAGGAGTAGCTCAGATGAAGAATCTCAAGGTCCTACAAAACACAGTAAAACAGAAGAAAGTATCCTGAGAGACACAACCATAAAGATTGTAACGGAAGAGCAAGTAGATAATAATAATCGTACTTTAACTGAAGAGGTGATGATGGAAGAGGAGGAGAATAAACCACCAACGAAGACCTCGTTAACGTCGAAACCCAATAGGAAGAGAACGCTTTCGTCGAGCAAAAAGAAATCGAACAGTGACATTATAAACGACACGGTTATCGCGCCATCAACCAACGGACTCGACGATCGTTCTTTGTATGAGGACGCGATCGAGAAAACGATGCCGATAATGAATTCCACAATGAATCTAAACAGCACTCACGTTATAAACAAGATGATGAACGTAACAGTAGTTCTAGAATCTTTGCCAATGGCGAGAATGAACGAAACAGCGACGCTGAACGAGTGCAAGATAAACGACACACAGAAACTTAGCCAGACGAGGGAAAGCAAGTCGCAGTCCGAGTCTAAGTCGCCTAGAACGTCGAAGGTTCGATCGCAACCTGAATTCAAGTCGCCCGAACCGATGGTGCGTCGAACACGTAGCACGTCGAAGACTGGGTCGGCTAGAACGTCGCCTTCTTCGAAACCCCTGCAGGACAGGTTGCAAGAGATGAAAGAAACCATGGCAAACAAAGAGTTCGATGATCTGATAACGGAGGACGAATCGTCACCGGAGATCAAGAAACAGCGACCCCTCTTGAAGATGAAAGAGATTCGGAAACGACATAAGCGCATAGTAAAGTCCGTAACGTCGAGCGAGGACGAGATTTTCAACACACCTGCAAAACCAACTTTGAAAGGAGTGAACTCGGGTATGACTTTGCAAGAGATAAAGAACACGTACAAATCGAATGCGTTGTTCAGTCCTTACGCCAAAGAATCGGTTAAGAAGAGGGTCGAAGCGTTCGAACATGCGGGTGGACTAAGTCCAAAACCTGCGATCGACATCAATGCACCGACTAGGTTGACTAGAACGAAGACACGAGCTTTGGCTGCTGCACAAGAAGATGGTGCCAATATCACAAAGCCCACAGACAAATCGGTTGCACAGAAGTTGGCGCGCAAGTCACTGGCGAAAGCTAAGAGGATCTCTTTAGTGAAACAAGCTAAGGAGACGGAAGAATACAAAGAGGTAATTGATGTTTTGTTGTATGTATAATGCCCGATGTTTAACCTGTTAGGAAAATAACAAAAAGTTTGAATCATCGCGTATCATCGTCCATCATACTGATCGATACAATCGACAATGCATCGCCATCCCTGATGGTTTAATACAGGGGTGGCCAACCTTCTGCATACCATGTGTAAATTTTTTTCACATACGAGTTCAGATGCGCCATACAACTCGAGCACTTTTTATATCTTCTTACATTCATTGTTGCGGTTGGAAAATAGGAATAGGGGTACGGGTAGGGTCTGCTTCGGTTAGGGGAGGAAAAGGGATAACTCAATCTCGCAACTAAATTAATTAACTTAAGCCAGTTGAAAAGACACAGAAATACAGAGAAATTATCTTTTGAACGAGAGGACGATCGCTGTCATGAACACTCCAATTCCCATCCTATACTTGTAAACTGTCAAAAAATTGCAACGAATTGATGAGTAAGAAGGCTGTATTTTAACTGAGAGCTCTCAGGTGTTGCAAATATGAAGATAGATTCATTTATGGTGCCTACTTCAAAAGAATAAATAGAGGCGCAAGGATCCAATGCGCCACTTGTAATCATCCAATGCGCCACGTTTGGCGCATGCGCCACAGGTTGGCCATCCCTAGTTTAATAGAATATTTTAACTGCTTAGGCTGTTGCTGATATAAATGCTGGTAACGAACGTGTTAATATAGAAGGTATTTTAATATTGTCCTTTCAGAACAAGATTCAGTCTGTTAAGAAAATGCAAAAACTCGCAGAGAAAGGCACTCTACCTTCGCAGCAGAAGATTACACCGTTGAGAAAAACAAAGATTCAACTTCCGATGTCTGTTAGTCGTATTCCACAAACGCCATCGAACTATCCTATCACACATAATGTAAGAATTGGAACATTTCTACAAGTGAAATTCTTTAAAATGGAGTATTTTGTAATGACGAATTCAATTTTTATAGACCAAACCATTGAGTGCAATGCGTACAAATATCATTACATCAGTGGATTCATTCATCCAGACTTCGAAACCGACGAACAAACGCAACTCGTTGGATAAATTGGAGGAGAAAAAGCGTAAAATGAACGACGAGGATGCGAGAAAGAAACGCGAGGAGACGCTGAGACTTCAAACAGAGGAGAAGAGACGGTAGGATACTACAGATTAACAGAATTTGAGGATAGTAATACATTATTTTCTACTGATCAAAGTAATTAAACAAGTAGAAGCTCTTCTATTTGGTTACTGCTTCTTGAAATTGATACAGGCAATTTTTATTTCTAATGATGAGTGTTAGATTACAAATGAGTATTACAACGTATGTGTTTTGTGAAAAAGGAAACGACAGGAAAAGGAATTAAAGAATAAGTTGGCGAGAGAGGCGAAAGAGAAATTGGAGGTGGAGAAACGTCAGAGAGCTGAGAAAGACAGAGAAGAGAAGGCGCGTTTGGCGCAACAAATGCAGGAGAAGCAACGCGAGGAGTTGGAGAAGAAACGCATGGCTCAGTTGCAACGAGCTCAGGTATGTATCACGTTTAATCCTTATACAGAGTGTTCCACAGTTGACTCGATTATCTCGATTCATTTCTAAACCACGCTCTTTATTCTGAGGAATATGCAAGGATCAAAAATGTTTGGAGTTGTTTAAAGTTACGTGGAACCTTACTCGAAATGTTCTTATGGATCGTAGGAGAAAGAAGAGAGAAGAAGATTAGAGGAACAGCAACGTTTGCAGCGTTTGCAGGAGCAAGAAGAAGCGGAAAGAATATTGGCTGAACAAAGACGTCGGGAACAGGAAGCCGAGAAACGGAAAGAACTTGAAGTGAGGGCTCAGCAACATAACCACGCCGAAGCAGTGAGAATAAAGAATCAACTGCTTCAAGCACAAGTAAGTGTATTAGCGTCTCTCTCATAAATGATGAGCATGAGGAAACCATGAGAGAGAGAAAAAATAGTACACTTTTTAACAAAATAAAAATATGTTTTAATATTAATGGATTTGTTTAGGCAAAATACGCAAACAAATATAATCAGGGTCCAACAAACTACGTTTTGGACAGTGAACCTGACGAAGACGAGTCAGACAATGAGAACAATCCAAAACATGCCATTCCATACTGGGCACAATGTAAGTTCCATCTCATACGTTTATATAAGATTATAGGATACGTGCAATGTGATCACTAGTTTTTTGATGTTTCGATGTATTAAAAATTTAGTTTGAACATTTGAATGTCGGTTTAATTTAACGTACAAAAATTAAGAGAAATTCACTAATTTCAGCACAAGTGCGGAGAGGACAACTTATGATGCAACGATACATCCCGACGAAAGCAATCCTGAGATTCTTCGACTCGAGGAAGTGCACACCAGACTTGACCGTGTTGTTCCAAGGTATAGACCGAAGTAGATTAAAGCGTACGTCCAGCGCAATCTGGAAGACGCCGCCCCGTTATTCCATGATGGTGGACGAATAAAAGGAAAGTACAGTTCATCGAATGCAATGTTGTTAATTACCGCGTTAGGCCTTAAACCGCAAGTGCCTATTAATACCATGTAATGCATGTACAGTGAATCCTCTATCGACGCAAAAGCCTCGGGGAAGTTCGTTTGTATCGATCGTAGAGGGACACTATTTTATTGACCTTCGAAGGCCGAGCCGAAGAGAAGGATAGCGCATGTAAAGAGAGACAGCGCGCGGCTGAAGCGACTGCGACTCACCGCGGCTCTTTCTTTCCCATAAGCTTTCCTTCATTGCGCCCGAAACGTTCATCGTCAATTAATCGCACGGGACTTTGAACTGTGCCGACGACTGCGACTCTCCGCGTCGCATTAGTAGTGGTTCACACCGATATACCCGAGCCGAGATCAGATTACTACAGTGGAGGGGATACTTTTCTTTGCGCCCATCGTGTAGCACCTTTTTACATTGATAGAGAATTTACTGTAATAGAAAAATGATGAGATGTTATATCATACTGACCGTCGGAACGATACAATCATTTTGAGATAATATTAACGATTGTAAAACTGCTGGTTCTTATTCTTTTAATCTCATTGTATTAATTTTACCAATTCGACCGACAGTCGTATTCATTGGATTTTATTTATGCCATATTAATAAAAAGTTATAGCAATGCGAAAGTTTTTTTTACCAAGAAATAGATTTTATTCGATGTAATTTTCCTTGATTAGTTATTTGCCTTGATAATTTCTAACGTTGTACATTGAAAAACATAGGAAACGTTCTCGGTTGTCAAGGTATCGTCTATACATTGCGACTTCGTTTTCTGTGGGAAAGACATTTTGCGGATACAGAAGTGTTTTGTAAACAATATTTACCGTCGATCTAAATCACTCACGTCAATTCCTTTTGCTTCTGTAAAATCGATGGTAACTTCGGTGTTCGGATATGCTCCAACGATTTTAATCTTAAATGTGTGTATATAGGTATCTAAAGGAAGCATTATTTTCGTAATAATATACTCGATGTATACTGTATACTTTGCAAGGAAACAAAGGATCATAACATGAGAAACTCTTGTTAACAATCTCACAAAATTAACACTTTTAGTCATTTAAAATAGAAACATGCTCACGTGTAATAACGAGGTATCCAAAATTGGGTAATCCATAAAATCCATCATGACTGTCTTGTCTAAAGCCGAGATTGTAAGTCTTCTTCCATCTATTACGGGGCGTTTGCGTTCAGCGATCGCGGATTTCACAAAGTCGGGGATATCATCCTTGGGTTCTTTTATTGATTCTCTCGTACCTCCCTTTAACAACTATTTAACGCAAAGGTAATAGTTTATAATTAGAATATGTATCTTTATGCAAAATAAAAATTGTCGAAGCACGAAAGGAATAAAAGCTTTGTTGAGTAGTTTAATTGAAGAAAGTCGAAGATTTTCAATTACTTTCACGGTAGTGAAACTTGAAGATCTTGCAATATCAGGCGGAAGTCTGTAGTCGTCGAAGTATTGGTGTGCTGGGATCGTAGGTAAAATTGGTGACCATGCTTTGAAAGTGCCAAAGGTTGATATATAACGTCCCCCTAACGTCCATAAGCGTATCGTGCAATCTGTACTGCCACTTAAAACAACAGAGATTTTCCGAGACACACAAAAAAAAATTTTAGCGAAACTTTTTACACTGAGCATGTACTAACAAAAACTTATTTTAATATGTTTTGAGATTGTTGAATGAAATTGATTTGAATAATTAACATTCTGGACGTCCATAACCCAGTCTAGATATATCGAATAAGAAGTAGTATATTCTTGTGGGTACGAAATTTGTAATTACCTATTCAAATGGTGAATAGAAATTAGTAGAGGTGTGTGAGAATTCAAAAATGACGGATCGAAAATTTTATTCCCGTTTATTTGATTCTGAATAAAATTTTCGGGTTTCTCGCACACCTTTAAAAATTAGTAGTGGGTAATAAAATTACCTAACGATGATACGTGCGTCAGAAATGATCTGCACAGATTTAATAGGTTTCGTGTGGCCGCGTACGGAAGTGAGCAAAAGCGGCAACGGTTGATTCCTGGTAGCTCTTTTCGCTCCTCCGTCGATTCTGTCTTTCCATAAAAGTGGAAACTCCAGTTTTAAAAGAGGCATGCATACCTCAGAGGTTTTTGGCATCAAATAGTTTGTGAGATGCCAAACCTTAATGTATCCTTTATTATGACCTAAACCATTTAGAGTAAGATTACTTTCTAGTTTTTTAACACAAGATAACACGTTCGAAAAGTGTATTGTATTTTCGTATGTTTTGCCATAGAGAAAATAGTTCTACAAGTAATGCAGATCATAATCTTTATGTTAAATTGTATAGCATTAATCTATGATCAATAAATTTTATTGTAAAAAGAAAATTTGCATACACGTTCTTTCTTTTACCTGTTACAAGGAAGTCGTTCTTCGGATCTGTTGCTAATGATAACGCACAGTCACCCTCCTTATGAATGACTGAAAAGGCTTCTAAAAATCCACCGCCTGGATGATGACTCCAGACTTGTATCAGACCAGAATCAAGAGAGACTAACAATGTCCCAACATTGGGCTTAGCTAATCGAGAATTTAGAAATAACATGGCTCGCACAGCAACAATTCGTATAATGTTCAATGCTGATTGTTGGTGCTTACAAACTTTATGATATTGTCTATAGATTGCATATATAATTATGTTTGTATTATGTGTTTATAATGTTAAAGTACTATCGTTTACCTATCCATTAAATTTTGTATTTGTTCACTTTCCCGATAGGTCTGCTTCCCACCACCTTCATCTTTTTTGTATCTTACATTAAATCTGTTTAATATTGTGCGTTTTCAATTAATTTGTAGGATAAAATCGTTGAAAAGATAATGTTCATGCCTTCACACCTAGCTGTTGGGTTCTGTACTTCGTATTTTCTGTATGGTTGACCCGTCTCCAATCTCCAGAGTATTATTTCTCCATTATGTGTTGCTGTTGCTAATACTTGAGGGTACCATATAGCCGAGCAAAGAATATCATCAGTATGATTCACTCCCCAGCTTTTTATAAATATATTTGTGTCAGAAGTTGCAAATTCTACGACTTGACGATTCCAACCACAGGACAAAATTCGATTTTCTATCCAAGCGAGACTTGTTATTTCACTAAATTAAGACAGTAAGAAGGATAGTAGCTCGAGGTATTCAGTGTCTGAGCTATTCAGTGAATTAGAAGTTAAGAGGTAACAAATCAATTAGCACAAACATGTACAATTTTTGTAAACGTAAAATAGACATGTACCTTTTTTTGTCGAGTGCCATGTTTCTCAAACAGGTACCCGTGTTGAAATTCCAAATTTTCAACGATCCATCTCGAGCACCAGTTACAAGTAACTGATCAGCTTGATCGAAGCAAGCCGCTGTGATCTCAACATCATGATACTGACCATATAAAAATTGACTATGTGCATGTGTTACCAAGTATAAGCGAATTCCAAGCCACGGGTCCCAGATTATTATACATGAATCTAACCCAGTGGAAACGATCTAAATATATAAAGAATGATGTATGTTATGGTCATACATTATTTTATGAAGTATATGAAATTTTAAATTAAGTGAAACGGTACCACTTTATAAAGATGATTGTACAGAACACAGCTAACTGGTTTTGTGTGAGTATAGCCATCTGATACTTCTTCGTTAATGACAGGATCACAAACAACCACAGCAATCATTACACTAGCAACGATCATTTTATGATTCAATGAATTGTAGATTATAGTCATTAATGTATGTTCACCTAACTCGCTTGGAAGACCATTGTACGTCTATAGACATTAAAACAAATCTCTGATCACATCTTAAAGCACTAAGACTATAAGTAGACTGCGATTTTCAATCGGTCGATTACAATGAACAAGAGTCAAACAGAAATTTCTTTCTACTTTTAATAATTTTAATAAACTGAGAGTAACGCCATGAAGCTCCTAAATTCTTTTAATCTATCTCCTGCTTCAAATTGCACCTATTCATTTTTACCATAAACGCATAAAATCCGCAATCTAATTATAAGTAACGTATACAATTTAGTGAAATTATTGTCGCTACCTGAATACAAGATCGTGCCGACACATCCCATACTTTGATGCATTTGTCATTCGAGAGAGAGTATACACGTTTACCATTATTCTGAATTACTAAACTACAAATAGCTGCGTGGTGTCCTTGGAGAACACAAGTTGGTCGTTTCGTTACGAATGGGTTCCATACTCGCACTATGCAATCAGGTCCTCCAGTCACTAGCGTTGAATTTTCTAGTTTTTTTTTTAATTTTGTAGAAACATTAATGATTAAGACTGTTAGCCTAGCATTACAAATAGTACCTTCGTTAACAGTGAAACAAGTTATTCCCATGTTGACTTTAAATTTATATTGCATTCTTGTTCCTGTGAAATCGCTGAACAGCAATGAACAAATGGAACATCTGCTGCTGGACATAAAAGCTTTTAGACTCCCATAGTAAGCTACCTGCTTTACCCAATCCGTGTGCATTTTTTTCAGTTCCACGACTTTCAGTCCTGGTACTTCATCCTGTATTTGAAATCAGTATCAATTAGATCATCACCCCCGAAGGGGTAAAGCCACTCTTAAAGCACGGAAAACAATAATTTTGAGAATTTTTTTACAAGAATTTCATGAAAGAAATGAAAACTCTATTTACAGGTCTTTATTTTGTTACAAAATTCTCAAAATTAGACTTGCTTTTCTAGAGTGGCTTTCAATTACCTCAAATTACTGTGCGATTAAATGGCATGCCTTTAGAACAGGCTCATAACGAACGAATAATACATCACGCTGAGGGTCTTGTTTAAATGGACCTCTATCCACTGGAGAGAATGAAATAACTTTAATGGATCCACTCATATCTCCAAGCACAATGTACGAGTCGTCCTTGATATTTTTACTGAAGTAGTAATTCATACAAGTGACTGCTGTTTCAAGACTTGATATCTACATGCATTGTTTCTGCCATGAAAGAAGTATCATTTATGAAATTAGTTAATGTGTACTGAGAATCTAACGAACCACCACTCGGAGATCAAATTTTTTGGCCACACTGTCATAGAATCTCAAATCACACTCGGTTGAGCTTATACAGACTATTTGCACATCTGGCATTACTATCATATCAGTTATTAAAGTTTGTTGTACTTTTAGGAAGGCTATAAGAAAAGCAAACGTTAAATATTTATAAAGACTGCATAAATGAAAAGTTAAAAAATACTAACCACTAGTCGATTGTACAGTACGTTCGTATTTCAGATCCAGCGACCAATAATTCATAATTCCTTCTTTAGTGATTGTTAAATAACATCCTCTTTGAAAACCTCCGGTTCTGTCCTAAAACCATTATGAAAGCACAGTATTAATATAAATGTAATTAGACTATAAGTTTACTTAAGCATTTTTGTTTGTACAGGGAGAATCTCAGGACAGAATACGATTTTGTGTATAGGTGTACGGTGGTTTGACTTTATCAGTTGAGGAGCATCTGTTATTGGAAGCCTCAATATCTGCTGATGTAGGGCAGTATCCTTTTTCTGGAATTCTAATAATAAATAAGAAATAAATTCATCCCATGTTACGTTTCCATCTCTTTTTCTGTTCATCTGTAATTGGTATATATAATAAAATGATATTCACATAGATATTAGTACTTTACTTTTATTCTCACCTTTTTAAATAGTACTTCAAACTTATCGTCAGGTATTGCAATATGTAATATATGTTTAAAAGCATTATTCAGTTGAAGAATATCCATTTCTTCATTTTGTGACATCTGCAAACATAAAATTTTGTAAAATAAGACACACCAGCTATCTTTATTTACATTATTTAATTTTGATTCATTACTATTATTATATACATATTAATAATTCCAACGGGTTGAATATTTTTAAAATATACCAAAAAGACTTCATGTAGACGCATCAAGGTTTCTTCTGTGCACTGCTCTTCTATACTCCTTGTCTTGAAGAAATCATCGAAAGCTTGTTGAACACTAAATAATAAATATATATTTATTACACTATGTAGTCTATAATATTTTGTTAATGTAATACAGAACGATACTGACCTAATACCATTTATGTGAATGTCTTTCATTGTTTCAAATATGAATTGAGTTTTACTTAATTTGCAAAACAATAATATAAAAAGTAGATAAAATAAATAAACTATGTAAATATACAAATAGTGTATTATGATCTCCTCCACATTTTGACAGAAGTAAGGTTTAAAAAAAATATGACAGTCCTTTATTATATTAACTACAAAAAGTTGCTTTCAATAAAAAAAAATATTATATTGTTAACATTTAAAAATGCATCGATTTTCATCTGCTGATATATTTTTATATGCATTTTTAATACAAAACATAAGTATAAATAGATACATATATACATTTGCTCATGTTTCATACATGGTCAGGGTTATGAGGAAAATAATCAATAACATCACCTGGAAAAATCGTTTGTCTACAATATGTACATATGTAGTTAGATGTAGACAAGTGCAATAGTATGATGTTCTAAAACATCGAGTTATTTTCTTACAAACTATAATTATAATTCTCATAACACTTTTTAAATGGAGCTATTCAAAGCTCTGAGTTTATTCAACAGAGGAAAGTATGAAGAATGTGCAGCAATATGTTCAGAATTGTTAAGAAAAAATCCGTTAGACCAGGTATAAAGAAAGTTTCATTAATTATCTCTTATGCAATGTTAATTATCGTACAATATATTTTATAACAGGGTGTATGGGTGTTGAAAATGCGTGCCTTAACATTACAAGTATACGTGGACGACATAGAAGGAGAAGAAGAAGGAATTGCTGAAAGCTTACTGGATAATTATACTATATCTTCTATGCCTAGACCTGGAACATCCTTAAAAAATCCTGGCACCACTCATATAGGACAACATCTGCGACCCAAGACACAGTCAGGTTTGATTTAGAAACTGTAACGTGCCTCTACATAATAAACTGCATGTTCTATTACAAACGAATATAAATTTAGTATATATTTTGTAGGAAGGCCACTCACAGGAGTTATACGACCAGCCACGCAATCTGCAATATCTCAGTCATTCGAGCAGACGTTAAGAACACCAAGAACTGCAATGACTGCCAGACCGATCACAGCAAATTCTAGTCGCAGTGTTAGGTACACTCTCTGAATTTCTCTCAGATTATCTATTAATAGGATTTTCAATCATTTCACTATACCAAAAGGAAACTTAAAAAATTTATTGTTGAAAACAATTTTAAAAGATCCCTAGCCATGGACTATAGTCTTAAAAAAATTATGAACAATGTGTTAACAACTTTGTATCTCACAGATTAGGCACAGCATCTATGCTAACAGAACCCGGAGGACCATTTATACAACTGTCTCGCTTAAACATTGCAAAGTATGCTAGTCAACCCAACATTGCAAAACCATTGTTCGAATATATATATTATCACGAACATGATGTTAGATATGTAAGTATGCTTCACTCAAGATATCTAATTAACGATGAAGTTTTCATTAAAAGTATTCTTAGGCACTAGACCTGGCAGTCCAAGCAACGCAAGTTTGTCAATACAAAGATTGGTGGTGGAAAGTTCAACTTGGCAAGTGCTATTACAGTTTAGGATTGGTAAGAGATGCTGAGCAACAGTTTAAGTCAGCATTAAAGGATTGCAAAACTATCGAATCTGTCCTGAGACTGCTCAGAGTGTACATTAGGCTAGATCAACCACTGACTGCTTTAGAGACCTGTAAAAAAGGTCTCGAGTATTTTCCTAACGATGTGAACATTCTTACTGAGATGGGACGCATATTCGACGGCTTAAACAATGCAGGCATGTCGTTAAAATATTATAAAATGGTTGTTCAGGAAGATGCTTCGCATACAGAAGCCATAGCCAGCATCGGCATGCATCATTTTTACAATGATCAGCCAGAACTGGCTTTACGTTTCTACAGGTAAAAGTGAATATACAGGTTGTCCACTATGCAATCAAACTCACCCTTTTGCAACTCAAGTTTTTCTACAAATTTGATTACAATAACGTAAGGAAACAAATTGATAGGAAAACTTGATTTGCAACATGGTGAATTTGGTCTGCAAAAGAGTAAACTTGAAATGCAAGAAATTAAATTTACTCTTATTCTTGACATAGACGATTGCTACAAATGGGTGTGTATAATGTTGAGCTATTCAATAATCTTGGATTATGCTGCTTTTATTCCCAGCAATATGACCACGTCATATCATGTTTCGAAAGGGCACTTAATCTTTCTACAGATGAAAACGCGGCTGATGTATGGTATAACATATCTCACATTGCTCTAGTAAGTATAGAAACTATTTCTAAGTACACCCTTCGCCCGATTTACACGGATTTCGAGTATTCTGGGGATCTTCCGTGTAAATCGGGGGATAGGTGTTTACCATTTCGATCTTGTTGTTTTTTATAGTTAAGTTCGTAAATAATTTCAGACAGTAGGTGACATAACAATGGCAGAAGAATGTCTGAAGCTTGCTATTGTAAGCGACAACAGACATGCCTTAGCGTACAATAATCTCGGAGTCATACAAATACGAAATGGTAATCTAACAGCAGCTCGAACGTACTTTCATGCCGCTGCGAATATTGCAAATTTTATTTACGAGCCTCACTTTAATAGTGCCTACTTAGCTTACGAGGTAATTATCTCGCTTTCTATAAATTAGCTTATCAAAATTTATATTTAAGAATGATCGTATTATAAATCTTATAAAATTCCATAGGTTGGGGACCTGCAGACAAGTTACACTGCGGTGCAAAAATCTCTGAGTGCATATCCCGGGCATTGCGATAGCAAAACTCTTCTAAAAAGATTAGAGAAATACTTTTCACACGTGTAAACTGTAACATGAATAGAGAGCAATTCTTTCGTGTTATAAAAATGATATATTTTATTTAATGTTTGATTTCAATTTTACAGCTAAAATTATGTACACAATTTATATGTATATGTATGTAAAGAGTAGAAATTTCGACTTGTACGAATCTGTCAATTAATAAATTAAGCATTTTTTAATAGGAATGTCGACTTGCGGAAAACTTGGTTAACAGAAATGCGATTTTTTTTAAATAAGGAATTATCCTGGAAGATTGTATAAATAGAATAATTGTAATATTAATCGATAAATTATTCGGTATCACATTGGCCAATTCTTTTTATCAGATTTATATATAAATATATAAGAATTTACTAATTCACTCGACTGTCATTCACTGTTTCATACTCTAATAGGTAATTGCAATTGACATACAAACTGGTGATTCCCTAAATTGCATAGTAATAAATGTATGTATATATATATGCACCTACTATTTTATCTAGAGAAAACTCATTATGACGCACGCTTAGATTCTACGAATTATAAAGTATATTGTAGGCTATGCTCTGTTGAATTATTCAATGTCTTCATTAATTTGTGCACAAATACTGAACAATGTACAGTCTTCTTATTATAAATGATGTATATTTTATTTTATGTAGTGTGAGATATTACCAGCCACGAAATTACAAAATAGAATAAAAATATTGGATAAACGGCTAAAGCTTTCCTTCCTACCGGTTGACTGTCACCAAGAAATGCCATCGATGCTAAAATATATTAAAAATGCGGGTGATAAAGAATACAGAGTACAAAGGATTGAAAAGAAATATACATAATCCTATACTAACCATATGTTGCCCATGCAAATCCAGTCATGGAAATAAAGAACCTTAAACTAAACAGGAAAGTTGTTTGCTCTGCCATTAAAATAATTCTACATAAAATTAGAGCTATAGCAGTTGGCAGCAAACAGTATCCTAAGACGCAAATACTTTGGAAGAAAGATCTGTAACATATCAGAAAAAATTCAAGAGGTTGAAATCAAAGCGAAAAAAATAGGAAGCACATTAACATATAGAATTGAAGTTAATTTGGTCAAGGATACAATTACATTAAAATGAACTATAACATTTGCATTCACTTACATATTGCCACCTAGTAACTTTGAATTCAGCGTAACAACCATAGACCCAATCCATACAATTACAAAAACCTCTGCAAATTCTGGTCCCCCATCATTCGAATTATCCGCTGCATCTGGAGACCCTTGCAGTATCCTAAACAACAAGAATTTTATAATACTCTAAAGTAGTAAGAACTGAGAAATGGATACAAAAAATGCAACACTTACATTGCCATGAACGTACATAATACTAACGGTCCCCAAAGATCCCCTGAAATATGGTAAGCTTTTTGTTATAACTTTTCACTGCGACTATTTATTAACTGTCTATTGCACTATTCTGTTTATACATTGATAAATGCTAAGCAGCAGGGTTGTGCTGCTTTCTGAACTATTGTCATAGTTTTCATAGTGTGCTCTTGCTATGTAGCACTAAAATGGTTAAAATTATATATATATACTTACATTCTTTTAGTAGACTTGTCTTCTCTTTAGGATACAAAACATGGAAAAACTTTTTACCCACTGCTCGAACATCTCTGAGCTACAAAAATACATTACCATTCTAGTAAATTCTCTCAATGTTTCTCTCTAACGTTATCAACCACAACACATCGACTTACAATTGTGTCTTTAATTGGTTCATCTAAGGTATTAAACTCAGGTTCTCCAAGATTTGAACTATGCTTTGATCCCACTGTCATGTCACCCTCCATATTTTGAGGGTCATCGTACTCCATGGTAACTTTGAACTTGAAACCACAGATTCACATTACAATCATTGTTCTAACCTCGACAAAGTTTCACATTTTGAATCGAATTGCCTCGAAGAACCAATACATTTACCGTCAGAATAGCAAAAAATAAATTTTGTTAATATAACACCAGATTTATGATACCGAATATAGTAGATCAACGAAGAGTTAAACACATTATATTTAAATAACATATACTCACATCGAGATTTGTATCAGCTGTCGCTGCCATGTTTGCTATTGCCAGTGGACTCGGATTACGAAGTAATTAACTATATTATATAGACGTTAGGCGATCGTATATTATTGTCATATCAAATTATATCACTCCCATGTGCACAGAACGTGAATTAATCCTTTAATTAACACATTCGTGCAACATCTTGAAAACGGACACTGAGTATGCACGAACTGTTGCAATTTCTTCTATCCTGGAATAGTGTCAGTAAAAAATCTAGAAACATAGACACGCATTACGTGTCGAACGTTCTTGATCATCGCATAACAATAAACTAGCTATCGAGGTCTTTTAATTATTTCCACGCGAAACACTTCGTCGGGTTGACATATTCGATGTCAAAGTTAATAGGTGGCGACAGTGTGTCGTGAGTATAGATTCGGAAAACTTGCGGCATAAATGCCGGTCGAAATTCGACGAATCGTCCTGGAGGGATGTAAGGATCATTCTAATTCAAGTACTATTTCTTACCTTGCAACGCGATTAGTATCAAACGGTGTACACCTTTCTATTTGAATTATTATTCCAAGTGTTTTCCGAGCCGATAAGATGCCACGCGTATTCGTTTATATAGTAGTCGTGTCAGTGTTGACATGTACTGCGCATGCGCAGCAGGCTGATCTGATAGCGACGGATCAGCCAATCAATGACGAGGCGGGAAACGACGAAAGTACGGTTTATGAAGAATTATGTATCCCTTTACAGTTAATTGTCTATTTAATTTCTTCTTCTGTAATTCTGTTACATTATATTTAAAAAATATCTAACTACATTGTAGTTTGTTGTCGGTTAAATAGGTAAATACGAGTACCTTAACCTTTTCTATTAGTCAGAAAATCATTTAGGTTTCAACGAGAAGAACATGCAGGCGCTATAGAGCGTCTTGAAAGAATAGACAGGTATGAGCTTCTTTACAAAATGATTATGGTGCTTGGGGAAAAAATGATCGACGTGATCGAGTCGAGTAAATCGTTGATAGAAGACGGAGACTTTAATCCAGACGATAGATCATTACCACGAAATGTTACGGTGCAGAGCGGTAAATTCAAATTTATCTTACGTAAATTCAAACTTGTCTAATGATTGCTTCAGATAAATATATACGAATACTGAAATTAGTGTTAGTAATTAAATATGTATATATATATATATATATATGTTTTAAATATTTTTATAGCGGTATCCACCGTGTTAGAAAACACAGCTTTATTTGGAGATATTATCCTCCATTTTCCGGAAGTGACTCAACGGATATTGAAAGCTCAACCAAAATGGAACACGATCTTAATTTGGTCTTTAAAGTTCACAAATCGAAGTAGACATTTAGTAGACGAGAAAACGATTGATTTAATTAATTTGGTGACTCAAGAGCTGAATATAACGGAACGTGAACCGGGATATTTTAATCCTTATCGGCGATCAGTCGAACCTCGAATGGAAAACAAAGGAACAACGAAGACAAAGAAAGAGAAACGGAAGAGAGGACCTCAAATGGCCAACATTGAATTATGAATACTTCTTATACATTTTTTGAAAGTTTTTGAAACATCAAATTAATATATTTCGTATTAAATTTAATGCTTGTGTCCTATTTGTATAATAAACTTAATTCGTTAACAATTATATTAGATCATAACAAAATACCTTTCATTTATTTAAAAAATTTTTATGAGACAGACTAATTATTAATATATCTTATACCTATTATACACAAAAAATATTTCGAGAACATAAGTTAATCAGTTTTTAATGATCTACAAATTGCACCATTAGGAATTTGACAAAAAGTTTCCAATGAGCAGTCAAGGTCACCTTGACTTTTTTAAAATGTCACTATGTATATCTGACTGCATAGTTTTCTAAGCGATTTCAAAACGAATTCAAGGATCTACATACTATGACCTTGCGTTGACCTTGAACTAAGAAATTAGTATTAAATGACGCCCCTCCCGAATCTTTCTTAAAACAATCGATACAGAAATGTTTTTATTCTTCAAACTCAATGAAGAAGAGTGAAGAATAAAAAAATATCAACATTTCAAAGGGAGGGAGAAGAATGCATGTTACAGTATGATCGTAAGTTGTGTGTTCTCCAAACGCCTGTAACTAAATTAATTTTGCGAATTCAGATAAATCCTTTTGTGCACATGTTCAAGAATACTTGTACTTGAAGAAAAACGCGACAAAAATTAATTATGGGAAAGTTCAAGTCCCAGAATACCGTGGGGCCCGGCAGATCGTTTGCAAATTCGCGAATAATAGATCGTGCAGGTTGAAAAAATGGACTTTCAGCGGACGTTTCACGCGGAACCGTGTGCGTGCACTAACGCAAATAAAAGCCATGATTTCTCGGCGGTCCTGGACGGTGGTAGAAAGTGGTCAGCCAATGAGCTAAGGAACGGTTCCTCTACCAATGGTAGACTACAGACTACCATCCGGTTTCCGAGTCCCCATGGCAGAAGGCATAGTGGCATAGTCCCCGGTTGCCAGTGCTGCGAGACCAGGTTCACCAAGTGCACCGCCGATGGCAAATCACCGTATCGCAACACGAACCTAATCGATCCGGGTGCTAGTGCCTTGTCAACGTCCACGGGTCCGTTGCGAAATCAAGAATAATCTGTTGCCGTTGCTCCCGGTCGAACGATGATCACACGGAGAAGACAACTGTTGATCTGCGCCGCCCTGATCGTCTCAGGTAGGAGAAGACACACCTCGTGATATACCTGGTGATGTACCTGGTGAATCAAGATATTGCGAGATCTGCTGGCCAAGAGAGATCGGATTCAGCAGAACGAACCCGTTCGTCAATGTAACACTCTCCTTTTGCTCCTGTCGCCGTCAGGGCCGCATAAGGCCTTTCGTACACCTTGGATGTTCTTCGACTTTGTTGCAATCACCTTTTGAAATTAGGAATTTTTCGAGGTTCAAACATATATTTTTTAGAATTTTCGTTGAATTTTTGGTCTTATGGAGTTTTTGAGAAATTGATTTGTTGCTATTGATTCGGAGAGAATTTTAGCAGGATTCAGCATTTTTGAGGATAGAAATATACATATCTTTCTCCTAAAATTACGATCTTCCCTAGAATTTTCGATCTCTTTTAGAATTCTCATGAAATTGCTTTGGGAGACTGATCAGTGGCTCGGATAAATCTGTTTCTTTTGTGTTCTCCATTCTTAAGGATAGAAACAGTTTTTTGTTCTGAAATTATGGGCTTCATAATTTTTTTGAAATTCTTTGTTGTCCGTGTTTCTTCGAGGAATTTTCGTAGGTTTCACAAAACCGGTTTCATTGTGCATATCATTTTTCAAGATAGAAATATTATTCTGGAATGATGATCTTTTACCATTTCTTTTGTGAAATTCTTTGTTGTTCGTGTTTTTTGGAGGAATCTTCGTGGGAATTACGACTTTCTCGTTTATGTTGTTTTTCATAGAGAACTTTTGTGAATCTGATAAATCCGTTTCATTGTGTTCGTAATTTCTGTGGAAAGAAGCATATTTTCATTTTAGAATTACGATTTTCTGTAGGACGTTTGTCCAATCGTTCGTTGAACCCATTTTTAGTAGAATTTCAATGATCTGATAAACCTATTTCTTTGTGTTTATACTGTTTGTGCACAAGAAATAAATATTTGTTCTTGAATTATCATTTTCTCCATTCTTAATTGAATATACTTCTTGTTGTAATTTTCGTGGGTCCATTTTTGTGCGTAGAAAAATATTTTCATTCTGATATCACAATAATTTTCAGGCTTTCTTGTAATATCGTCTGAATTTGTTGTTTTTTAGTCTTTATAAATATTTTTATTTTGGAACTAGAATTTTTGTGAAATTCTTCATTGATCACACTTCCTGTTGGAATTTCCACGAGTCCTTGACAACGTGCTTAGAGTGCTTCGACAGATATGGCGGCCCTGATCGCGATCTTTCATCGGAGAGAGATTGAGAGAGGAGAAATTGATCCCGGTTTGTTTGACTCGCGGAAGAGACGCGATTATAATTTAACCTTTGAGTTTCCTGTAGCTCGAGGTTTGTCGATATTTATAGACCTTCCGGTTTGGAGTCTGTATCATTCGTATACCCGCTCTACCTGTAATGATACGAAGTGATAAAGTATTTAGGTTTAGCTGGATCGGTTCATTCGGACTTTCAGATCGACCAAATGAAATTACTTGATTTCACTTTCAGAAGAAAGAAAACTGTAGTGAATTACTCCTCCTGAAATAGATCGCAATGATACCGCAATCCGGCGGAAATTACGTAAATTTGCTACCGATCTATGAAATTACAATTAGATTATAGAGCAATGATGTAATAGACTGATTGATTCAACGACCCGGGTAAAAATCCGAAGAAAATCAATTTCTCAGTTTATCCACGTTTCCGACCGTTTCTTCTCGAGTCTGTCAACGATTTTTTACGTGTTTTTTTGCACAGTAGTTATCAATTTAATCAGTGTCCAATCGGAGAACAGAACCGCCTGTAAACGTGGGAGTAATGAAACGGCCTTCTGCAGACATTCTCCTCTATATCCTGATTAGCAATTCCCAGCGAATTGTTCATTTAGCTCGTTATCCAGCTGCAGTCCTGAGAAATGCCAAACCATCCTTGAAAATCGTTATTTATCACTTGCTTAACTTTTACACAGAACAGTATTTTGCTGTTCTGTTTACGAAAAATATCTCGGACCGCTGCCTATCCGCATTTTAATAGTCGCGACAATCTACAGTGTTGATTCCGTTCGTTAACTACATTTTAGCAACGTTAGAAAGTTACCGGTAGAACAAGAAATATAAATGTTTTAAGTTTAACGTTTTAATTAAGACTCGATGTAAATGTACATAGCTGCGATCGAAAAGAAGCCATTTGCAAGAATTATAAAATTTTGCACTTTTCTTACAAATCAAAAAAGACAGCAAACATAACGAATTTATGTTTATACTGACCCATGTTGGTCATGTGGCCCACATTAGCCCACCATGTTGAGTGCCTTCAGCATATATCCTGTCATGTTTTTCAAAACATATTCTAGAAAAAATATGCATATAACTCATGTAATTTTGAAAATGTCTACTTGAAAAAAATCACACGTGTTCTACGAACATAAATATAAATATGTGAGCAAAATCGCAATATAAATGATTCAATAGCTTCTCTGAAAAAAATTCGTAAATATTCGTGTGCAGGAGCGGCCTCGAAAACCGGCAGTCTTCACAGTTGTGCATCGTAGAGTTTCAAAAAAAGATTAACTCTTTCAGTAAGAGGATTAATAAGGATTTCAAAGAAGTGGACTTAAAAATATGTAAGAAAAAGCGACGAGTAAGAGTTCGAATCGATCCAGCTATGGCCGCCACAAAAATAAGAACCACCACCCACTCGAGCCTTAAAAAAATCTGCAAAATCCGAAAATGTCAAGTTCACTTTCGCTTCTTCTTCGTCCGACTCTCTTTTCGACTGTGTCGTTGACACGTGTGCGAACGTTTTCGTGGAACGAAACGAGTGACTTTTCTCGAGACGTTGAAAGTGCCATTCGATGACGATGAACGCGTCGTAAATAAAGCTGACACAGATAAAACGGAGACGCAGCCGGAGGTAGGGACTCGATGGGGCCGTGGCCGGGCGACAGTGAAGCCCTCGGTAAATTAGGTTCCAACGGCGGTTTCACTGATGTTTACATAAGTTTTCGTCATTTACGTACACGGTGTGTGCGCGCGCGCCAAGAGTACGTGTGCATGGTACACGGCCGATGGAAACGTTGCACCTGAACGATTTACCGCAACGTCATTGCCAGAGCGGTACCTTCACTTTCCACTTTGCCGCTAAACCGATCATTTCGGCATCCATGCACGAGGAGACTATCAAACGGGTTTCCCGATCTTCCATTTTCAAAGTCAAACATTAACTTTCGTTACAAAGTTAATGCAAACGTCCATCAACCAAGCTTTTGCGTGATCGTGGGCTTGGCAAACCTGCTTTCTTCCATTCAACGATTCTGAAGATAAAAATATACTTTCCTTTGAAAATTCCGATCTTTAGAATGTTTGAAAAATTGTCAAGTAATCAGATAGTCTCCGATTTGCAATTTCCTGTAAATATAATTTTTCCAGGGTCCACGACCTTCGACGTTGTTCAACGATAATCGGTACAGGGGAATGTACGAACGCGACTACTGTTAGGAAATCTATAATTGATCTTATGTAAATACATTATTGTATTACACAAATGGCAATTATATTAGAGTTAGAGGTTGTAAAATGATCGTGAAACGTTCGCTTCATCTCGAACGGTTATAAGATCACTGGGAGCGTCTTCCGTGGATACTATACTTTCTCCTAGCGACTCATCTACACAGGATTTCAACACAGTCGAGTCTTCCTAAAGAATTAATTATACACTTGAATACCGCAGAGTATCGAACAGTATTTTTCCGATAATAATGAACACAACATACTTTCCTAGAAGAAGCTACAGACATCAGAGAGCCGATTGCATCCGGTTACGCCCTTTTACTATATGTCTGGAATAAAAAGTGTGCCTGTGATTACGGATTCCCCTCGTGATCGCAGAACCCGAGTCGTTTTCAGAACGCTGTGTCGCCATAATGACGGTGTAACCCGTCGAACGACTGAATGATGCGATCCCCTCGCAATTTGCATACCTTAAATTCCCACAATCATTATAGAAAAAGAGTCGGCTATTCCTCGAGAATGAAATTAACAAATCTCTGATAGCGTCCTCTTACGCGAATCTTCTCTTAAAACGAGCATATAATCTCCGTGGCCATTAAATGAATCGCAGATCTTTTGTACATTTACGTGCAAATTTGCAAACTGAAAGAAAGCAAGTCCACATTAATAAGGATTAAGGACGTTTCCATTTTGTTGTTAAGGAATTCCTCGATAACGAAGCAAATTCTCCCCTTATTCCGGATTTTCTAAAATTATCCGAGGAAATGGGAACTTGTTATGCTAATTCGCTTTCCTGAGAATGTAAAGGAAAATTTAGTAGAAGCTTGAGATTTTCAATAGCCGAAGAGGAATG
Source organism: Lasioglossum pauxillum (assembly GCA_933228785.1). Lineage (NCBI taxonomy): Eukaryota > Metazoa > Arthropoda > Insecta > Hymenoptera > Halictidae > Lasioglossum > Lasioglossum pauxillum. Next base: position 36,711,200 of record OW121705.1, on the reverse strand, counting down.
TTGCATTTGTGATGTTTGTGTTCAAATGATTACGATTTTAACACAAACAAAATCTGCTGAATATGTAAATGTGTTATGCATTTCTGTATCACCGAAATAAAATTCTACTTCTCTAAGTAGTCCTAGGTAAATCTAGCCACAGGTAAACCACAAAGATCTACAATTTCAAAGAGATTGAGACAGTACTCGAACGTCGTACCTTCAGTGATAGACACATGGCATAAAAATCCCAAATTTGGTAAAGGGGTGAAAAGAAATGCATAAAGACCCACGGACCTTTGCTATTACTGTCGACGGTGTTGGCTTAGCAATCGAAAGACACTTTCTATCCGCGCGTTCACCATTAAACGATTTACGAAATAGGTGCCTGCATCTTCCAAGCGTTAGAGAGTCAATGTTGATCCTTGATCTTGGCCCAGGCGATCTATACACCCGACGCATGGCTCTAACATTTCAATCCTTGCTTCCCACAATCAAATTTTTATAGGCATCTGTTTACTTCATAATATACACAGTGTGCAAAATTAAAGAATCAGACATTTGTTACTGCTAATGGATTGCTAATACACAATCGAAAAATTGATGGATCTTTTTAAAGAGTTCTCGTGTAACAGATTCTAAAATGGAATATTTTTTACTTAAATTGGAAATATAACATTTCGACAATACATTCTCACAAATTTTCAAGTCTGCTTCCAAAAAATGACGAAGATGTAGCCCATTTTGTGAGAAGCGTCATGTTTATAAAAGTGGCGTGCACGATAACTAATAAAGCAATCGAATACTGGTTCAACAATTGTTACAACATGTGAAAAAAAACGTACAAGAATATCCACACGAGCTCATTGTAACACACGAAGCCTCAACTTTCACGATTCTGAGTACATTTTTATTTTTATATCATGTAGCGAGCGGGAAAGTGAAGATATAATACCCTTCTTTTTTGAAAATTTAAACGTCCGTACGGACATTAAACAATTTTTTTCACGACCAGAATCATCAGAATTTAAAGATTAATGAATTAAATGATGGATTAAATGAACAACAATATATTACCCGTATAAAAAGACTTAAATACTTGTATAATATAAAATATAGGTAAGAGACACAGCAGTTGGATGCTGATTTATGTACAGTTTTATCGCAGATGTGTTTTTCAAAACACTTAGACTTTTATATGCAATAAAGAATCAGTTAATGAAGCTTGAGAGAAACGAATGGTAAATATCTGAATCTCGATTGAATCTTTCATAGCTATCTAATACGTCGCCACGCGTTGGAATTCTGACTGCCTCGCTTTCTCGACGGTCTTCTCCTCTCTGATACCCTTGGAATTTCTCACAGGTATTTTCTACATTACACATTTGCAGCTTTCTGTGTACGGTTCCACGTTGTATGCGACATTATCCCATCATATAACGAAAATCTCTAGGTACCATTGATATCACAAACTAGTTCAATAAATTTTGCTGCTTAGATACTACAAAAATAACAACTTGCCGAAATATAACAATCAAATTAATAATAAAACTAAAAACGTCGTTTCCAAGCTAGAACGAAATGCACCTGCGTTTTTTCAATTGTAAATATTGCAAGAGTTGATGCAATTGCGTCTGTCATTGCATAGTGTGCACAAACGAATTAATTATTTAATAATTTTCCGCGAAGGTATTCTCGCAATTTCAGTACTAGTGAAATAAAAAATCTAAAATGGGTCATTTTGATCCGTTCGGTAACTCTAGCGTTAATATTGTCTTCTAAATATATCTTACAGGGAAGTGAAATCTCATTTGTAATTTCATTAATAAGTTCCAAGATGACTTTCTTCTTCTGACCACTCTAGATTCGCTTTCAACGGGACATATAGCTGAAGAAGTGGTAGTAGTAGAGAGAAAGAACGCAACAAAATTAGAACGTGAATGATGAAGTATTCACTATGCAGAGAGATAAGCTCAACCTTGACCTTTAGATATAGGGTTTGATCGTCTTAATCGTCCGAGACTATGATCACAAATTTTTAAAGTCATTTACCATCATTAGACTGGTTAAAGAATAGAGAAAGATTTAAAAAATTTGAGAATATCGACACATTATTTACAACAACAGAGAGAAATAAATTCCTAGTTGGATGCTGTGTCCTGATCATTTTTATTTTGCATCAATTGCACGCTACTGGAGCCAAACAAAAATTTGTTTCTTCCTTTAGTAATTCAAATAAATCGTTGCTAACATTCTTTTTGTCTCATTACTGTCTTAAATTTCACCTATATATATGCATGTATGCATAATAAATGACAATTGAAATCTCAACGGATATAATTTGGTTTGCAGTATATGGCCAAAAAGGTACCAAGAAGGATGAGGAGAAGAAAGATGAAGAGTTCAGATGCCCCGAAGGCCAAGGCAATGGTAACTTCGCGGACCCAGCGACGTGTAGAAGATTTTACCAGGTAACAAATCAGAAGATTATACATATAGCCAAAATTCTAAATCGTTAAGGAATACTAAAATTATTTGTGTAACAGTGTGTCGATGGATACCCGTACTTAAACAGATGTCCATCAGGACTGCACTTCGACGACATCAGTAAATTCTGCACGTTTAAAAACGAAGCTCGCTGCGGCCCCATTGCTACAAGTAATTATCTTCTCGAGCAACTATCATCAATCCTATCTCCTTCTAGTAATTTGAAATCAATATAGACTCTCCGAATTTCAGCCCCAGCTCCAGTGACCGAACCGCCAACTGATTTAGCAGAAAGATGCGATACTTCACAGTGCCAGTTACCATACTGCTACTGTTCAAGGGATGGCACAATAATTCCTGGTGGCCTTCAACCCGACGAGGTACCTTGCTTTTTACTTTTAGAAAGATCATCATTCAATGTGTTGCTTATAGAAGATTTTCTTTCCAGACACCCCAACTAATCATAATGACTTTCGACGGAGCAATAAATCACAACAACTTCGACCATTACCAAAAGATATTCGCCACTGACCGACTGAATCCAAACAATTGCCCGTTGAAAGGCACTTTCTTCATTTCGCACGAGTATTGCAATTACAACATGGTCCAGAGTCTGGCACACGATGGACATGAAATTGCGACTGAAACTATATCGTAAGTGTTATATGTATTAGGTTGTTGCACATGAAATGTCCGATCTTTAATCAAGAAACATTACTTTCTTCTAAGTTAAACCTATTGATCAAGGTAAACGCTATTATATTAATCAAATTAATTGTCCAGATTGCAGAAAGGACTAGAAGACAAAGGATACGAAGAATGGGTTGGAGAAATGATAGGAATGCGAGAGATACTCAAGTACTTCAGCAACATCTCGACGAGCGAGGTTGTAGGTATGAGGGCTCCATACTTGAAACCAGGTAGAAACACCCAGTACAAGGTACTGGAGGACTTTGGATACATATACGACAGCAGCATTGGAATTTCTCCATTGAAAGTACCGATCTGGCCTTACACTCTCGATTACAAGATACCTCACGAATGTAAAGCAGGCACATGTCCCACTAAATCGTTCCCAGGTATTTAATCACTTTTCTTCTCGTGAGATCGAATGTAAGCGTGAACAAGTTCCTTCTAATCTTTGCTGATTTTCTTTTTCCCAGGTGTATGGGAACTCCCGTTAAATGCTCACTATGTTGAAAGCTACGAAGGAGGACATTGTCCTTACTTGGATCAGTGCGTACTTCATAATCATGATCCCGAAGAGGTTTTCGAATGGTTACAAGAAGATTTCAATCGATACTACGAGCAAAACAGAGCACCGTACATGATGCCTTTCCACACGAATTGGTTTCAGATAAAGGAATTGGAACGAGGATTGGCAAAGTTCCTCGACTGGGCAGTGACATTGTAAGTTAGAAGTGATTTTAGAGTTAGTCAGTTAAATCATGAACGACTTATAAATTTAATTTAAAAAATTCACTTATACCATACATTTACAGACCTGATGTATACTTTGTGACAGCCACGCAAGCGCTCACATGGATTACCGATCCAAAACCAATTAAATCTCTTAACAATTTCGAAGGATGGTCGTGTAAAAAGAAAGAAAATCTTCCTGGACCACCGTGTAATAACGCAAATAAGTGTGCTTTAGATTTCAAGCCTACAGAATCGAATTTTACTACAACTAGGTCAGTAGCTGTTGGTACATAAAAGATTTAATAGTTTTGAATGGTGATAGTAATAATAATAATAATAATAATAATAACAAACATGTTCATAGGTATTTGGAAACGTGCAGGGAATGTCCCAACAAATATCCTTGGCTGGGAGATTCTAAAGGAACTGGACTATTCAATGATAATTATAATCCTGAAAAAAAATAGAAACTTTTATAAGTGTAATAGAATGATTATTAGAGAGAGTTCAACTAATTTTCATTGATTTTTATCTACGTATGTGATACGTAAAACAGATTTGGCCTCTTTAACTTAATCAGTCTTTCGAATAGAATTCGATGGTACTTAAATGAATGAAAACAGTTCTTATAAAAAAATGATACAAAACTATTTTGTTACCTTTACTTTTTCTGAAACTTCGTGTAATACTAGTAATGTAATTTTCTATTCCCCTTTCGTATAGTGATTTTGTTGTACTTTTTTCAGTAACATAACTGTTTTGTCCATCTATAAATTAATTATCACTCACTGTTTACGAAACAATAGGTACCTAAATATAATTCGCGATTCCGAAGGGTGAAAAATATGATTAGATTATTAATTTTTCCCAGGTTATAGATCATTTTTTTGTAAACTAGAATGTTACAATGGATTTTTAATATAGGACTATACAATATAAGAATACAACGTACTCTTGTAAGGCATAACAATCATCTCTATATTTAAATTTCATGTTTACTATTACATGGAAATATTGTACAGTTTTAGAAGAGCATTAAAATTGTTCAACGAGCTGGTACCCATGGATGAAATAAATCTTTATACTGTTTATTTTCTAAAACAATAAATCGAATTGATTAGATCAAAATAAGTAACAACAGATATAATTTCTTAGTTCGAAACAACATACCTGGTGGGGGAAATCTTTCTGGGTAGGTTCTGATATAGTCTATAATTCTCGCATCCCTTTTATTACGAGTCCTGCCCACCGCACTTGTTGCTATAAGTGTACAGATAGTGGCTGGCAACATCCAGTAAAAGACTGATTGTGGAAAACCTAATCAAATAAAAGAATCTAATTATTTACATGATTATGCAATTAAGCGAATAAGAAAAGAATGAGTAGTCACTGCAGGGAGAAACAGTTTTAATGTTTCCTTACACACGCTTATCAATGACTCGGCGAATTAATAATAATGTGATCTGTACTTAAAATGTAAAAAAATTTACATAATAAACAGATATATAAAAGAATATATAATAATATTTAAGAATTTATCAAAAAAGTGTATGCATTGTACTAAGTTTTTTCGGAGTGCTCAAATGTCGTTGAGTCCATACCGACGAAAACGCATCAGAATCAATTTACATCATTAGACACAGGTTTCAACAATATTTATACTCTTCTTATTAATTCTTACAATGCATAGGAAGCAAAAAAGTCTAGGACTTCCTACTATAGAGTGGCATCAATTCTAAATTGGATATTGGAACTTGGAAGAGTGGTATTCCCTGTTTTAAATATACAAAAAAATTAACTTTCTGTAAATTTCGTGCTGCTTAGAATCGTTCCCAACATAAAAGAAATACGAATGCTTTTCCCCAGCGAAAGAATTAACAAGTTCATGTTACAACGACGTGTTTATAGTGTTCCTGACACCGCTGTCAATTCATATTCTTAAACGTTTCATTATATAATCAGAGCCACTGTTAGGTTAGAACTACGCGTATCAAACAAATTTGTTGCTGATAAACTTACCGGTATACCAAGGGACTCTACGATACATATTCCATATCATCGGTGTAGCGAATATAGCAGCTTCTGCAGCTATTTCTGCCCTGTGCATTTGAAGAAACGACGTCTTTTCGTCAGTCTTGTCTGTCATTAAATCAATCGCCCATTGTATCGAACTTTCGTCTCCCATTTTACTTATTATGTATTATAATATATTCTTAACACAAAATAATATTTTAACACCGGTAAATATCAACTGTCGACTCTTCTATGCTACCGATTGTAATTAGAGCAGCAAAGCTGGCAAGGCTCACTCAGCTGTGACCAATTTAGCGTGCGCCATCGTATTGTGCCGATTGTGCGCCATAGGGCCATCCCCCTAGGTCGCACTCTGATTGGTCCGTGTTTTTCGTTAATAACTCCTAAACAAAACCGCGAATAACATTTTTGCAAAGGAAAATGTCGCTTGAAATGGTCTCAGGAACCACCCCCTTTCGGGAAGTTCACGAATTTTGGGACACCCTGTATATGGTGTAAAGAGAAAAGCAGTATATAGCAGACAGTAGCAGAAGAAAAGACCCCCGGGGTGAGCACTCTCATAGGTGCTCATAATTCATAGGCTCTCCAACAGCTCTCCAATAGGCTCTCTGCCAGGGTAGTGTCACTCTAATAGGAGAACTGTTAGCAAAAGTTTAGTACCGTAACACAAAATAAAGATGTCACTACTTGCAAGAGTAATTCTCAAAGTGTCCGCCAGATGGAATTGATGACAACATTTTGGTGCATGTTGTAAACAAAAATATACGATTTCAATGAAATAGGTTGGAAAGTTTTGTTATTCCGGTTGAATTTAATTCTGGAGTCCTGGAGGCAACAAACTCGTTGAATGCCGTTTCAGCATCTCTCTGGGATTTAAAGCATTTCACACGCAAGAAGTTGTCGAGGTGCTTAAAAAAGTGATAATCGGTGGGCGAGAGATCTGGTGAGTATGGTGGATGAGGTATTTAGAGTTTTCTAGCCTAATTTGTTCAACTTTTGAAGGGTCGGTCGGGCGACGTGTGGCTGGGCGTTGTCGTGAAGAAGGATAGGACCATTTCTGCTGACCAGTGCTGGGCACACACCTAGAAGTTTTTCATGCATCTCATCGATTTGGTGGCAGTACTTTTCAGCTTTAATGGATGCACCAGGATTCAGGAAGCTATCGTAAATCAAACTGACCACAGACCACCAAATTATCACCATGACCTCCTTTTGGTGCAACTTTGGCTTTGGTAAGTGTTTTGAGCCGATCGTTGATTGCGCAAAGGAAGGGCAGATGACCCTCACGTTCTACGATATGTGATGTGTTATGCGATATGCGATGTGTGTTGTATGATCTCGATGTATGTTCTGCAATATGCGATGTATGTTATGCGATATGCAATGAATATTATACGATGTTGATGTGTGTTATGAGCAGAGTAGGGCAATAATCAACTAATATTTAAAAATAACTAATGGTCATCAAAACTTTCTGATTAATTAGTGATAAAAAATTAATAATATTAATGTATGTTAATCGCATAATAGTGACTGATGACTAAAGATGACTGATCATCAACTGCTAATTCACTAATAAGCTATAGCTAACGATTACTTAGAGCTGTGACTAACTGTCACTAACTAATCAAAAAGTTTTGACTAATGACTATTTTGCTATAACTGACATTCAAAAAAACTATTAGTAATTTTTAAATATTAGATGATTATTGCCCTACTCTGGTTATGAGATATATGATGTGCGTTATACGATGTAGATGTATGTTCTGCGATATTTGATGTGTGTTATGAGATATACGAGGTGTGTTGTACGATCCCGATGTGTGTTACGAGATATACGATGTGTGTGATGAGATATACGATGTCTCTTATACGATCTCGATGTGTCTAATGAGATATACGATGTGTGTTATGCGATATGCGATGTGTATTGTACGATCTCGATGTGTGTTATGAGATATACGATGTGTGTGGATGTGTATTATACGATCTCGATGTATGTTACAATATATACGGTGTATGTAGATGTGTGTTATACGATCTCGATGTGTGTTACGAGATATACAATGTGTGTTACGAAATGTGCGATGTGTGTTATACGATCTCGATGTGTGTTACAAGATCTACGGTGTGTGTTACGAGATGTACGATGTGTGTGGATGTGTATTATACGATCTCGATGTGTGTTATACATTGTTTTGCGCTTTTCTTTGAGCCTGGTCATTGTTAATTGCTGTGATATGCATTTGATGTAGTCTTATTATGAAAAAATTTGTAAATAATGTGTAACTTGCGATATTTGTAATGAAACAGTGTTATCGCGCTTGATAATATGGTTTCAATTTATTAATAAGTAGAAAGTTGTACATATACTGTTTGTAATTGTTTTAATGTTCAATAAACTATGTTTAAAATGTATTAAAATGTTTTAATTTGTTTTTTTTTTAAATAAAAATTATAAATTAGCAAGGAATGGGTAGTATGGATTTTGAATCCCCGCGTTTTACCCGTTAGTTGTGTAACACAAAATTCAGATGGCGCTGGATTTCCGTGCTAACAGAAAAGTACATTGAGTGACACTACCCTGGCTCTCTGCCACAGATTTTACCAGATTTTACTCAAGTTCATTCATGTTGAACAGACTGTATTTATGGTGTGAAAATGCATTATATTTGATTATATGGTAACACTGTTGGCAAAAATTTCTGGACAATTTCTCTGTAGAGCGGCCAGCAGCGGCCAGCAAATTGCGTATCTGTGCAAGCACGCGTAATTGTAGTGAGTTTCGCAGTTCCGTGGGAGGTTTCTGGAGCCAGGCGAGAGCGAATGTCGAATTTTCTTATTGTGGGACGGAGGTGCGCGTGTCAGGAGACCGCGGGAAAATGAATAATGACGAAGCAACGAGGAAGTGAAGAATGATCGAAGCAAAATGAGGAGAACGTATAACACTGCAGCAGATGTCGGAACGACGGACTGCCTCGAACAGACGAGACGTTTACACAAGTAATATTAAAACATGCGTGGAAGGAACAGTTTTCTGTTCCCGTGTACGCGCTGCTGGTTCTATTCGCAAAAATGTTCTTTTTTGGATATTATTAGATCCTATTTGACTCTCACCTTCTGCAAACATAACCTATATCATCCATGCACTATTTTCATTGGCGCGCTTTTGTAACGCAATCCTTCTTTCGTTTCGTCTAGGAAATTTTCCAATTGAGCAACCACGTTATAAGCGTGTAATTTGTCAGCATTTTGATTCATCCTTGTGAATATTTTAAGAAAATTCATTATGGATACATGGGAAATTCGTATATATAGATAATAAGCATGTATATTGCGGAAAAGATATGATTGTTTTGTTAGTACACTTTTAGATGCCTCTTTTGCTTTAATCAATGTCTATTTTTAACTTTTGTTTGCAACAAACATGGATACATGTACATTTTCTTCGATGTGATCGATAAATAATTATAAACATATTTCGAAGCTTAGGTTAGCTTTTTCGATATTGCGTATTCTTGGAAATCTGCGATAATTTCTAAAAGATTAATTAATTATGAATTAAAAATGTATGTGATGAAATTGTCGTAATATAAAACATGAAAATATTTTATTGATAGGGGTATAACAGATATTGCCAAAAGATTAGATGAACAAAAGAACCGTGCACTAACAATAACAGATTTATTTACCCCTTCAGGGGAAACACTACGGGTGAAGCTTAAAGATTATTGCATAAGATTAGAAACTAAAGATCCTGTTGGGTATGCACGTAAAACTGAGGAATTGTTATGGAGGAAAGCATTCTATGACATTGTCTATGCTGCTAAAAAGTTACGCAAGGTAATTTTGGTGGAAAGTTTATGTAGAAACATATTGTGCGTTTGTATCCAAATTTATAATAATTTGATTTTTGTAATTACAGGGCAACGTATGGAACGAAACGGAGAAGGCAGTGTTATCTGTTCACTTGGCGGTAGGAGTCGGGTTTTATCATCATTTGATATTGAAACTGCAGTTAGAATACGGTTTGGATCTAGTTGGTGCTATTGACTTTGCATTTACGCAAAATGAAACTGGATCGTCTACTGTATGTATACTTTTGCACTGGCCTGATACACACAAACTGAATTATGTAATTAATCTAATTTATTTTCCTGTGTATTAAGACGAAAAATAAAACGACCCAAAACAAGGTTCACACTGAAGAAGTGAAGCAGTGTGTTACTCGCCTAATCCATAGGAGTTTGGTATGCCTTGGAGATTTAGCTAGGTACAAATTAGAATTAGATCCGTACTGGAATCCGATGATAGCGAAGAGATATTACAAAATGGCTATAGCAATCGATCCAAATATTGGAATGCCACACAACCAATTGGGCACTATAGCAGGCAATAAAAATTATGGTCTTGATGCAGTGTACCACTACATCAGATGGTTAGAAAATTTTTTATTAGATAAACAAATATTTTTATAATTTGAGGCTAATTGTACGAATTACTTTGCAGTGTCCTGTGTACTGAGCCGTTCGAGGGAGCAGAGGGAAATTTGAAACGGACAATAGTTACTCACTCCATTTGCACTGATGAAAAGTTCCCCACTCACATATGTATATCAAGATTGTTTTCTTTATTACAGTTATGGGATTATGATATTCCGAATTCTGAGAGAATAAATCAGGAATGTCAGGTACGTAATAACGAATATTAGATAACTCAATTCCTTTCATAATCGATTACATGTATCATTTTTGCCATAGGATCTTTTAACTAGCATCGAAACTTGTTTGAATACCGAGCAGCCCGAATCGAACGTTACGATTTATAATAAAAATGAAAGTAGCATCGAGGCGTATCTTCAAAGTGGCAAAATCGAGCAAACAAAGTACCTAACGGACGACATGATATTCAAAATAATGGCAATATGTCTGATGTCCATTTCGAGACTAAAAAGCAAAGAATCTAGCGAGATTCAGGGAGTCGTAGCTATAACTTTAGCGATAATGTCCCAGTTAATGCAGTTCACGATAACAAGATTGCAAGAATCTTTTATAGACGTACCGTTATCCGACATAGGAGAAATTCTGCAATCGAATGACCTATTAACGCAAAAGGAATGCAACAATAAATCTGTCGAAAAAAAGAATAACACGATAAAACAACAAAAGTCACAATCGACTGAGAACGATAAATTAATTGCCGAAAATGAGAAAAAAGTTTCGTCAAAACAAAAGCGAACTGAAAACAATGGGGATATTCAGAATGGTCCTCGAAAAATTCGCGAAAAAACGAAGAGTTTGCTGACTAAACTTCGGCGTCGAAAACGGAGGAATAGCAGCGATTCAGACGCTAGTGATGGGGATCAGGCGACTATGGAGTCCTCGAGTGATGAGGTCAACTCGGATATCTCTGAGACAGAGGAGGACGCTATAAGCGAGGGGAACGCTTTATCGGATGATGCGTTATCAGAAGACGGTTCTGACGAAGAGAGCTCCCGTTTACGAGCGAAACAAGAAAACTTGGACAAGCCTAAAGATAAAAAGATGAACGGACACGTGGTATCTGCATCGAAGCTTGACAAAACGGTAACAAACGATCGTGCGGATAACGGTGAGCATGCGTCCGACGATCAAATGGGAAAAAAACCTGACAACAAAGATTCTGCAATTAATTCTGCAGAAACAAGTAATTCCAACAATGCCTTAGAAGATGGCAACGGATCGTCAGATAGAATAACGTACGTTGCTCAACTGAAGAAACAGAATTTAAAGCCGGACCAGGTGCTGATCATTTTAATGAAAAATGACATACTGGCGTCCATTAAAATATGTTGCGACTGGTTGAGAAGCAATCCGGACATCATAAAGATATGTGGGAAAAGCTCGCGGACCTTACTGAAACGCGTCACGATTTTATTAAATTTAATCAACATAGATGCGAACGCAATACTGAAAACGTGTAAGGAAGACAGCACGATTTTATCGTGCGTGGAGAAATTGAAGGATTATGTTAAAGTTGTTCCATTGCCGGAGGATGTAGATTTGAGAGGATTGAATATACTGGAGGAGGCTCATAAATCGCTCAATTGGAAAATACTGTACAAGCAGAAGATGAGCAAACGAGAGGAAGTCTTGTTGCGGGCATTAAAGTTGGTGGAGTTCGGACACTTCCTTCATTCTGTAGAGGATGCAGGTGTCAAGTACGAACAGACAAAAGAGATGTTTGTAACGGTTGAATTGAACTCTACCAATGCAGTGAAAGACACCAAGGAATCGGACATGGATCACTCGCGGGGAAAGTTGATGAGACACATGGGGAAGTTATGGTTGAAAGCAGAGGTTTGCGCGTTAGAAAGTCGTTTGAGGTCCAAGTTGATGTCTGCTTACTTGGTTCCCGATCACGAAGCTTTATCCAAGCACACGGCTGCTTTAAAACGATTGGTGTACACCAAGAAATTCATCATTGTGATTCCTAGCGTTGGTCAGTAAGGTTGAAGTCAAGTACATATGTATTCTTATTGTTAAGATGTTTGCTGACGTACGTTTCATTTTCAGTTGTATCCGCGTTGGACGAGGTTAAACGCGTCAGCGGTCGAGCAAGAGAAGCAACGCGTTGGTTGGAAGGTCAATTAAAACGCGGCTCCAGATTCTTAAGAGCTCAAAGACCGCACGAGCGTCTACCCCTGCCGTACATAAAGGGTCCGAGGCCGAAAGATAAAGAAGCCTGGTTATTTTTCCAAATCATAGAGTGCTGTCATTATCTTACCCAACAGATGAAAATTGGCATGACCAATGACACGGAAACACCAGTCGTGACGTTACTAACCGGCTGCAGCCCAGATGATAAAAGGACTCTTACCTTTAGTCCCGAAGGTTTGGCGAAGAGCGCAGGTATATTTTCATACTGACTAAATGTACGGTTGCCATATCCCGAGAAAGATACTCCCGGATATAAAATATTAACTTTTAGCTGCATGATAAAATCCTTCTTTACTTCCACAAATTAATAATTCATCCTTCTTTAACTTTTATTACCATTCTACTCCCACAAGAGTAATTATACGAAAAATGCATATTTCTCGTAGAAATTGCCTAATCCGAAAAAAATCTGAAAAAATATACTTATTGATACAAAAATGAAGACCAATGTACAGAAAATTTTACTGAGGTCGTGAGAAATCGCACAGTGCCATTGCAGGTTTCGCAATGCCAATCAAAATGTTATCAAAAGTGACAAATAAGGATTATCTGAATTGAGATTACGTTCGGTTTCAGGTGTCAATATCGAGTATATCGAGACATTTCAAACAAAATGGAAGGCATCGAGCAAGAGTCATGGTTGAGCATTCTGGGCTAACGAAGATGATATCATCTACTGCTTCCTCATACCGAAGTGAAAGTAAGAGACTTGGCCCTTCTTGGGAGCTGCGAATACGGTCAGCTGTAAGGGCGAGTCTGAAAGGGCTGGAAACCCAAAAAGAAAAATCGGCGGTTCTCCTGCGACAAACCAAAATGGAATTAATATCTTTTCCATGGAAGAATTCTAAACAATAAATTGGTTTCCTTTTAACAACTCATATTGCCTTCTACGTTTTAACAATTATATCGGGTCGTGTAATTTCGAATCTCGGACTTCTAATCATTTCCAACTTGATCACTCGAATTCGATCATTGGAAATTAACAAATTTTGTTTTCTCGCGTTATCCTATAGTTTATGCAGTTCTTCATCAATTATCATTGTCTTTTTTTAACTTTTGTGCCGATCAAAGAAATAAGAGTAATAAAAGTTCGAAAGGAATAACGAGAATTGTGATGAATAATTATAAATTTCAAGGTAGTACGAAAAAATATGCAATTCTTCAAAATTCAATTCATTTGAACGTTCAAATTCCGAATGATTACAAGTCCGATATTTCGTATTATGTGACCTACTGTTTAATAAAAAATATATTTTAATAAAACTGAACACACCATTCGATATGTTTACAATACAAAGATGATTGTTTTGTAGGAAAAGGAATGGGGATATTTGAACGAATTTATTTATCACTAAAACTTACATTCAAAAACACAATTAATTTTATTAAAATAAATTATTGTAATAAAAGATGGAATGTATAAGATCCTTGCAATTAACCGAGTAGAGAATCGCTTATCTATTTAGGAACGCTTTTTCAGTGATTGATGAAATATAATACGTTATCGTCGCCGTACAAAAAATATTCAACGCTATTTGTTTAGTAACAAGTTTTTTCGGAAGTTGAAGATTTTGTTCCAGAAGTTTCGAAACTTCATTGCAAAAATAAAATCAGATGTATTTACCGTGATGCGGTTCCTTTTTAAAGATACATTACTCAGACCGTGCGTTATTTCGGTATAAAATATTTCATAATTCTTTCGACAAAATTCATCATTGCTCTAATGATACGACATATTTCGCTTATGACGTCGTAACACATCAATGTATTAGTGTTTTAAAGTTGCGGTAGTGGCAACGCGACATAACCTATTAGAAAACGAAACGTAGTTTATCGTAAATAAGACCGTGCGCATTTTTCGTGCGTGGTTCCCGCAACGTGACTTTCTGCTTAGTTAATTGCTACTGTGCGAAACGGAGAAATAATTTTCGGAAACAAGGGACGGACTGCAGAGTTGTCGCGAGAACAAACTATAACGAAGTCTCGTTGACATATCGTGTACTTTCTTCGTCTCGTGTATTATGGTTCGGCGTGGAATAGCCGCTCAAGTTGACCCCTCTATGTGATCTTTATGATTCCTTGGAATAACTTGTTAACAAAATTCAGCGTAGTTTCTTTGGGAACGGGCTCGTGAACGAAATTCCCGTGGCGCGAGGAAAAAAAGGTTGTATTATTCGCGGAAAAGTGGTGTGCAAGCGGCCCCTCGACGTGGGAGAATCGAAAGCGTCGAAAGTAACGAGTCATCTACCGATCCAAGATGGCAGAAGGCCAGGACACTCGAAAGAAAATCACGGTTAACGTCAAAACGCCAAAAGAAAAACAGACCGTCGAGATCGAGGAGGATGCCAGCATTAAAGATGTGAGTTCCCATTTAATACGTTCACAAATTCCGCGAACGGCGATACGTGCTGTCGGCGTATCATCGTGTTTGTCATTAACTGTTTTTCTCGGCTTTTCCAGTTTAGGGAGGCGGTGTCGAAGAAGTTCAACGCCCAGACGGAACAATTATGCCTGATCTTTGCCGGGAAGATCATGAAAGACCATGAAAGTCTAAACACGCATAATGTCAAAGATGGCTTGACGGTACATCTGGTTATTAAAGCGGCGCGCACCCCTTCTAATCAGAGTCAAGATTCGACACCGTCACAGAGAAACCCAGGTACAGAGACAAATTGTTGACAACTCTATCCTTTACGCTAACCATACAGCATGAATATGCTGTTCGGATTCTATGCCGAATAATACCACAGTATTTGGTCTCGATGCTCAAATCATAGTGCAAAAACTATTTGGCTCTATTCAACATAGCTGATGTAGAATAGATTTAACTTTGATGCTTATAGTTAAGGAATCGTTACTGATTTGATATTTTATATTCAGCTGATATAAGCGCCAGTCCATTTGGATTGGGCAGTTTAGGAGGACTGGTGGGCTTGGAATCGCTCGGTCTGGGTTCTGCTAATTTCATAGATTTGCAGCAACGCATGCAACGTGAGCTGCTGTCAAACCCAGAGACAATGCGTGTTATACTTGATAATCCGCTGGTGCAAAATTTAATGAACGATCCAGAGAACATGCGCAACTTGATCACAGCTAATCCTCAGATAGAGGAGCTGATGCAACGCAATCCAGAAATTAGTCACATGCTGAATAATCCGGAGCTGTTAAGGTAGACATAGAATTAATGTAACTCGCTTTGGCATGCTATAAAATGCGGTGAACACGTTTGTATCGAAATCTTTTGCAGGCAAACAATGGAATTGGCACGCAACCCATCCATGCTACAAGAGTTAATGCGTTCTCATGACAGGGCTCTATCTAATCTAGAAAGCATTCCCGGCGGCTATAGTGCGCTTCGTCGCATGTACCGCGACATTCAAGAGCCTATGTTGGCGGCAGCAGCCAATGATCGTAATCCTTTCGCGGCGTTAGTGGAAAATAGCAGTAACCAAGATAATCAGCCCAATCCACAACAGGGTCAGGAAAACAGAGATCCTTTACCGAACCCTTGGAATCCGAGTCAGGGTCAAGGCCAGGGTCAAGGCCAGGGTCAGGGTCAGGCTCCGACCACCCCATCTACCGATCCACCTCCAGCTGGAGGAAGACGCCTGCTGGAATCGCCAGCGATGCAGAGTCTTGTCACTCAAATGATTGAGAATCCACAACTAATGCGAACCATGCTGAACGCTCCTTATACAAGATCTATGCTTGAAGCCATGGCTGCAGACCCTGGCATGGCCAGCAGGGTGATCTCTGCTAATCCTTTCCTCAGAGGGAGTCCGCAGATGCAAGAGCAAATGAGAGCCATGATGCCCGCGTTTATCCAGCAAATGCAAAACCCACAAATTCAAAATGTTATCACAAACCCGGATGCTCTGGCCGCTGTTATGCAAATTCAACAAGGAATGGAACAGTTGCGCACCGTCGCGCCGGAATTCGTCGAAACGTAAGTCCTCGCGAATGCCTTTGTTTTTATAGTATCGCCATTCCATCTAGAATGGAAATTGCCTTTCTCGATTTATTTGCATACCAAGTTTTAGTATGGGCCTGACCGTGCCACCCACGCCGACACCACCAACCGTTGGCTCACCAAATCCAACAACACCAGCTACACAACCATCGGACACGAACCAGCAAGACGTATTTTCTCAATTCATGGCGGGCATGGTAAATCTTTCGTTTGAGTTTTTATTCATGCTACAGAATTGGACTGCAATCAATTCGAAATTTTCATTCGATCACCCAATGCTTGAATATATCATCGATTACATTGTCCGACAGATTTTAACCCTTTGAGTTTCGAAAACTCATTTATGTAGCTTTTACAATTGAAATGGAAAAAATTGTTAGAGTTGAATATTTGTTAAAATGCAAAGTTCATGTCGGATAGTGTAATTGAATATTTGAATTTGCTTTGATCATCGTATTTCATCATTAATTGAGATGCATGATTTGTTTTTAACATTGTTTACTTCAGATATCGGCAATGGCATTAAACCAAGGCGTAGAAGTGGATGGCCAACCTGCGCCTCCACCGGAAGAACGTTATAGAGCACAATTAGAACAGCTTGCAGATATGGGATTTATTAATAGAGACGCTAATTTACAAGGTAAATAGATATGTATTTTTTTTATGATTACAGTGCTTCCTCTGATAACGCGGTTTTCATTATTACATGGACTTTTTTCTTGAAAGATTTCGGCATTCATTACGAATTACATATTTGTGCCGGTGATTATGAAAGTGGTGTAAGTTATATATATTTTGTTTCGAGATATTTACACTTTTGCGTTTGAATATATTAGAAAATATTTCTCCATTATGGAAATTTATATATCGTAGTACAATTTTATGAATAATTTGTTCGAAAATTTGCTTGTTAAACATTTAGATGGTCTACACCATTTTCAAAATTCATAGTATCTTCTAGTTAGTGACTTACGATGAGTAGAAATAATGCTTTTGGTTAAGAAAACAAGTTAATTTTGTATAATGAACTATTAACCATCTTCTGCTTCAGTAACAAAATTGTCTCTTTCTGACACTTTAAGGGCTTTAAAATATTCATGATGAATCGGTGGAATGCAAGGTAGTAGATCCATTGTGTCTTCACATTTGTCGTTTGTTACTGGTCCCTTACTTGTATATAATGAAGATAATTTTGGCCCCCCTCGAAATCTCACAACGCGCACATAAAAAATAAATTATACCACCATCGAAATAAACGTAAACTTCCATAATATAATCGTATAGATCGATTTAACATAAAAAAAACATGAACATCACTTTTACAATTACCGGCACAATTAGCATAACGAATATAAATATACTTTGTGTTTTTTTTTCTGTGAATGTAAAGGCGTTGTTGAAGGGAGCACCATGTTTGTTATGTTTTGAATATTGGCATGCCCGTAATACATTGTTTTAACTAATGATGTATATTTAATTGAATTTAATGATATTCCAATACTACAGTGAAATACTAAACAAAAAATCCTTGTTTTCAGCACTAATCGCCACATTCGGAGATATAAACGCTGCTATTGAACGGCTATTGTTTGAACAAGTGTCCATGAGCTAACCACCAATATGTAATACTGTTATTCTATTTTACGTTATTATGTTACTGTTACTATTTTTAGTGACTTTACTATTTTTAATTTTCTCGTTTTTCTTGTTTACCTCTTACAACAGGCGTGGTGAGAGATATATGAGGTTACTGGCTGTCAGAAAATTATAAACTTCTACCCGAACTCTTGACAGAATACACGCTACTGACTCATACAAAATATGCATTTTTATTTTGGACTTGGTACTACTTCTAGTGTACTCGGTAACGAAAACAAACAAACAAACAAAAAACCGCAAAAAACAAGTACTGGTATGTAAATGTTTAACTTGTTCACGTATACTTCACGATTTACGGGAAAAAAACTTCCTAGTTTAATTCTTCTTTTTTCTTGTACGTTTTTCTCGATGTGCTCTAAGTACTAGATAGCTCTGTTAATGTATTTCGTCGGTGTAAATTTGCATAACACGCATTCAAGAGAATTTATAATTATTAGATCGTAAATACAGGGGAGGTATCGGGGAACGAGGAAGAAACGCGTTGCTCCATCTTCTTTGTTGTTGTACATTTATGGTGTTTCTTAGAAACAAACGAAACCTGCATGGAAAAATAGTTCGCCGTTTACGAATAAAATAATTAAATACAAACGCTTCTGGCTTCGATCAGGTCAAATCACGAATTTTTACGGTTGGGTATAAAGTATCATTTGTTCGCTTCAATGTATTTGTAATCATACTAGTGAATGTATTTGCATGGAGGCGTTGATACGTTCACGATAGAGTACCGGGGTTATGGGGTATAATTATCGATCGCTAAGCAACATTTGGTGTATGTATAGGTATATAAAAACAATTATGTCGAGACACCTACAAATTCAAGATTTTGACATGGATCGCGCGGTAGCTCGATTATTTGTTTATCTTCAAAACACGAAAAATATTCGACGATAGCGTTTTCCATGATACCTTAAGTTTTCTACGTAAGGCAGACGAGAGAATGACGATCATTCGTTTCGTTTATTACATCAATTTATGCCGACGCACATTGTTTTCTCCCTTTTTTTGTTTCCCTTTGTTTTTATTGTACGCATAACGAAAGAAGAAAAAAAAAGAGACGATAAGAACGGTAACTGTGCACTGCATGTCTTATAAAGAATACAAATTTAGAGATTTGTAGCGTGATGATCGAGAACTCTATGGTGTAGGTTGTTTATATATAGAAGAAGAAAAAAATGCGCGAGAAAAGAACGATTTAACGAAGATGAATATGTCACACGTAAATGCGTTTAAATTGGACAAAAACAGATTGTAATCGTCGATTAGTTTCTAAGGACATACTTGAAGCAAGAAAGAAACAGAACAGAGGAAAACGATAAATGTTGTAAATTATATTTATCGATGACGGAAGAACCTGACTAAAATGGAACAGTTTTAATTTCGCTATTTTTGATTGATGTACGATTACATGAATATCCATGCGCATTATAATAAACTTTTATGTGTATTCAGTATACTTCTCACTAAACAAGGTATTCTGTAAAAGCGATTATATTACGAAATAAAAAATTATGGTTGATTCATATTTACTGATTTTAACTACCAGATATACGCCTAAGGTATTCATTTAGTTATCTTAGCAATACACGTTGCGAACGGATGATATGCGTATAGAAAACATATGTTTAGAAACAACATAGTCTGGAACCTATGTAAAATATACATTTCGAATTGAGTCGATGTTTTTATTCACCCTTGTGTAGTCGTAAGTATAATCAAAATGTTTTTTAACGGGTGCTTCTTACAGTCAATTATTTTTACCATGCTTATTTTTTAATTGATATTTATGTTACAACAATATTAGACGACAAAAGCACATATAGTTGTGGTAAAAAAAATTAATTTTTTACATTTCATTTTTATTTGGGAAGCATGTGAATAAATACGCGAGTCAAAAGAATATTAATAATTAACCTTTACCACACTTGACGATTAAATAATCAATTGAATTGTTTAATAAACATTTTACAACAGGTAATTGTAAAATTATATAATTACGAGAAAATGCAATGGAAAAATTACAGAACATACAATTACGAGAAAATGCAATGGAAAAACTGCTCATTCGCAAAGGGTTAAACAAGGCAGTAAACCTCACCCGAATCACGCGTGTATTCGAACAACTTCAGCACCAGTTGCACGATCGAACATCACTATCACATTCACTATCGGACACTTCACTGGCCGTGATTAAACAATGGTTTACAATTAGGTTGTTGCAACTACGACACCGAATTCGAACTTCCAGTGGCAAGTCCGAAACGGCGTTCTGCGCATCCCCTCCACGCATGATCGCGCGGTCATGCGATCAGTCGGTTGGCGCGGCGACTCAGTGAGTGTTGATCGGTCGCACGGTACGGTGCACCGGCGCGCGCGGTCTCTCGGCCCGTGGTTCATTGGGACGCCGGCTCTCCTTTTCCGCGGTAGATCTCTCGCGAGGAGGCAACGGTTTTTCACACGGTTCTTGTGCGGTTTATTGCGAACGGGGGAAAAATCTAAGATTGTGCGCGCATCCGCGCTGCTACGAGAAGCACAGATGAATCGCGTCGCAGCCCGGTGAACACAGCCAGGCCTCTCACGTGTGCGCGGTTTGAATTTTCGAAAAGAGCGGGACCGGTGTGCCGCAGGTGTGTGGTTCGGTTCGGTGTGAACGGTGGTGCTCTCCTCTCTTGCACGCGGTGCATTCCCGTCGTCGAAAACGTTGGCAGAGCCAGCGGAATGTGGCACGAGGTGAGTTAGCAGCCCGCCCGGTTTCGCTTACCGAGGCCAGGGACGGATCTCCGCGGGCCCTTTTCCTTTCCCTCGCGTTTCACAGCCTCCTAAACCCTTCCGTTGTCTTCTGTCGCCGAATTTCACAAGGCATCCGTACCGAATACGCTAGCGCAATCTTTGCTATCCGGAAATTCTCTTCTGAAGAAATTCACCTCTGCAAACCTCGACGCAGCATTAGGTTGTCACTAACGAAATGTCCGAGTTTTAAATGCGAATTTTGCGAAGCGTTTCGGTCAAGAAATGCTCTTACAGTATTCGAGTTCAGCATACAGTGCTTCCTCGAACAACGCGGATTCGTTTTCTCACTTTATTATTTTCTTACATTTACTTCGAACGAATTTAGCATATGTTTACAAGTTTCGCGAGGAAGGATGAATATGAATTCATTCGTGTGAACTAATCCCTCAAAAAGTTGTTCTTGGTTGAATTGTTAAAAATTTGACATTTCATATGCAACAACCTGATAATAGAATAGATACTGTGAGCGACAGATAGACGTAGTGCGTCGATCACCGAGGTTTGACACTTCAAAAGGATGCCGCGAGCCGTATAAGGAAAACTTGAAATTCAATCATTTTTCTCTTCGATCTTCTCAAACGTGGTGCCGGCGGATTGTTGAGATTCTCCCGATTAGAATAAGTACAAACACGATGTGATTCGATCTAATTTTACGCACTTTGTATATAGTGATCATTAGCCCGCCGATCTTTATGCATTTATAGGAAAATTGAGTAGATGAAATTCAAAATTGTTGGAAAATTTTCAAAATTGAAGATGTCAACGTATGATTTTTCCTCTGTTGAAATCGTTAACCCCTTGCCGTAGCTTTTCTTTTACAGTTACAGTGGTTAGAACGTCTTTATGCACAAAAATGTCGTAGAAGGGAAAAGAAAATATATATTTTTTGTATGGCTACATTTATTTTAATGCTTAAATATTGGTTACAAACGAATCAAATTTTAAGGGAAGAAACAGCATTCAGTTTGGTTTCTATTTCTTCATATTATCTATATCTTTATTTTCCATACAGATCCGCAGTCCAGTGATCATACTGTATCCTTCATTTTGTTATTTGCATCGCGTCTGCAAAACTAGTCCGATTCACGTCGTGTTTGGACTCGTTTTAATCGGGACAATCTCAACAATCCATCGGTCGTTCTGCGTATTCGATAGCAGATTATCGAGTTTTTGAAAGATGATTGTTGGACTGGTCACGTGTTCGATTCAGTGAGACGGTTGACCCATTTTCTGTCTGTGTTTATTTTGCAGCACTTGTGTTTTGTTTGTTGTGATCTAGTAGAAAACGTATTAGTAGATAAACGAATTGTGAAACATCTGTGAAATACATCTGCAGAAATAAAGGCTACAGTCTCGTTCTCTGAAATGCGATCGATAAATACGTTACGCGCCAACCGTTTTTGAAACACCTTTCACGGTGCAACATCTCCGATCTCAATGGGATATGAAAAGCCAGGGGTCGGAGGAACAGTTATTTTTCATTGAAATAAATTCGTATCTCGTTCGACACATTGATTTATTTCTATTTATTTTTATGTCTCGTAAAAAGAAATTTTTCCGTTCCCGTCAGAACTTGTAGTGTGAGAACATTATTTACAAACATTACGCAGTCCATATTTTAAGTGGGATTAATTAAAATAGATAAACCTGTCGGAGCTGGTTTATTAGAGCATTTATAGAAATTGTTTTCCCACATGGTTTAACTGTCGTATGCAGATTTCCGTGGCTGACTATATACCAGCTAACTCCGGATAAAAAAGTAATGTTGTTTAGAGAACGATTGACCATGCGTAGACACCAGATACCTGGCGTCATGGGGTCCCAAGCTATTATCTATTTTATTATGTTTGCATTGAGCGCTGGAAATACTCCTGTCCATCCGTTCCAGTTTAAACAGCGATCTACTTGTCCAAACATTTCGAAATGTTGTGCCGGGGGGTCACAGGTGTACATGACTATTAACTATAGTTCAACTATACTGCGTGTAGGTACTCCGTAACTGTCGCCACGTTTTTTCAGCCACTTTTAATCTTCGTAAGGTAATGTTGAGTCTCGGAGACCACAGCTTGAGATTTTTGAAAAGAATTTTTATATGAATAAAATTAAATCTTATCCTGTGTTTTTCTTTATCCGAAATTTATTAAAAATGAGGTTATTTATGAAATTCGTACACCTTACTATTTATGTGTTATTAGACCTTACCTTGCGAGGGTTAATAATCCGTCGAAAAAATGTTTCGAACAAATGTGAATCGGTTTTCAGTTAGCTCTGAACCAATAAAAAAATTTCGGAACAAGTTTTTGAAGATGAAGAACCAGAATACCTTATAGGCATTGTCATGGGACTGTAAAGGTCAAAACAGACTCATACACATACGCGCGCACATGCGCGACTGCTGTAACAAGATTAACGTTATCAGCAGCTGCAATAAATTGAAGGCACGCGCGAAATAGTTCATCGGGTACGCGATAAGCGGAGGAACGGTCGAAAAGGATCACAGAATTCCAGCCATGCGTCGAGCAGACACGGTTCCAGGCAAATGGTTCATAGTTGGCATAAATAATGGGGTCACGTACAAGATTAGCCAGCTCCCTTACGTCACTGCCATAACTTCACGCTCTTTGTTGTGTTCGGCGTGCACGCGCCGACCTGCGGCTTTATGGGGATCAAAGAAATTAATCAGCTTTCATTAAAAAAAAAGGTCAACTTTTAACTACCCCAACATAAATGTCAACATCAATTTAAATAACCCAAACTGATTCTTTTGTGTTTCCGCATTCTGTCTTTATCTTAATTTAATTTTGAAGGAAAGATCAGCCTTTTTAATTGGAAAGTATTTTTTCTGCTTCAACTGTAATATTATTCGGCGAACGATTCTTACTGTACAATTATGTATTTTTTAATAACACTCCGAACATTTAAATACGTGAAAATAATCAGTGACACTGACGTGTCAGTGTTAATAAAAATTGAATTAAAAACCACAGGAATATCCGAACGGAAGACATCAATTATCGACGATTCGCACACAATGCGAACCTCAATGATTCGCGATAATCCCTTCGATTGCGTGAATAGTGCATAACTTCATTCTCCGTCTGTTTATTTACACTGGAGGAGCCGAGGCGCACGTGTATGCGGCATTGAAAGCGAATTGAACATGAGCGCACAATGAGAAAGAGTTCATTCGAACACGTGTTCCATTCGACTTCCAGGGACTTTTCTGTGTAGGCGGCTTGCATCAAGAATAGTGACACTGAAATATGTACATTTGCAGTAGACAGTTATTAAAAGTCAAATCGTATTTTTATTCTATTTCGAATCAAAATTATCTTCGACTTTTCTGTTGACTCGTTCACAACAACTTATGTTAGATGACTGCATAAATTCGTGCCTGATTTTCATAGTAAAAAAGAATTATATAGCTTCAACAATTAGAAAAGAATTTTCTTTTTAAAGAATAAGAAAGAATTCATTCTTTTATACAATTAGAAAAGAATGGTTAAAGTTTAACCATTGAATTTTATTTTTAAATCGGGCACGAACTAATGCAATCATCTGATATTTATATAAAGAATTGATGTTTTGCTTGTTATAGTACAAAAAGGCAAACATCGGAGACATCTCACTGAGATTGTAAAGATGCATCCATGCAATTTTATTTCTTTGGGGATATGTTATAAGAAAGGGTAAAAATAGCAAAAATTGTATTCCTCATTATTTCTACAAAGTAATGTAAAATGGTTGCTTTTAATAGTTCGTAAACCTAGTGTCAAGGCAGTTGAAGGGTGAATCAAGGTTACTATAATGGTAGAGGGTATTCAGGGTTTTTCCTTCGTTCGAGGATTTTCGCCATTTTCACGATTTCCTAAGCAGAAGTCGACGACAAGCCGTTCCTCGTAAACGACGACGTAAACCCGTCGGCGTGCTTCAGCCTGTTAATAGTCCGACCTTGAGCCAGAGCTAAGGAGTGCCTTTGCTACAGCATAACCTTCGTATGCCTTCATCAGCAGGGCTCAACCTACCACTGACAGCGTATTTTTGTTTCCTCCGGTTCCACGTTCATTAAATTGAGTAATTCCTCCTTTGCCTTTTTCGAAATTTCTTGCTCGGTTAAATGCGCTTCTTTCCACATTTTTTCCTTCCTCCATTATGTCCCTGTGCATTCGCTTGGATTCGTCGTTGCATTGTAGCCAACGATGATTTATCCTCGCGACTACGAGCATCTTCTACTAGCCATGTACACAGTGTCCTGAGAAGAACCAATCATTTTTTTAATCTGGGCCGTGGTTAATTGTTTAGGATCGTTTGAAATCCATTAGAATTGTTTTAAATTCTTCAAAATTGTTTCAAATCCTTCAAAATTGTTTTAAATCCTTCAAAATTGTTTTAAATCCTTCAAAACTGTTTACATTCATTTAAAATTCTCCAGAATTATTAAACATAATTTGAGATACTTCAAAATCGTTGAATATCGTGGAGAAACCGTTTAAACATTTCAAACAAAAATTGTTTAAAATCGTTAAAAATCTTCATCTATCGGACCCGCTGTTTTTGACTTGGCAGAAATCCGCCTACCATCAAAAGAACAACCCATATGAAGAACTATGAAAAACCCCCGTAGTTAATCGTTCGGTTACCCGAACAACCCATACATTGACATTCTGAACTTCTTTCCGCCTATCCGACCGCCTCAAACTTCGCTATCATTTCCCCGGTTTTTGCCTCGTCGAAATTCACCACGCTTCATCGAAAGTCGGTGGAACGTTAGGTAACGATCTCACGACGGGAACCGTTGCATTATTTCTGCATCGGGAACAAGCGTTAAGTGATGCGCAAACGAAGAGAGTCCATCGGCCGTTGCACAACGTTCAGCTATAAGTATTTTTCGCGTTGAGAGAAAAACGAAAATTGCGGTCGCGTTATGAAAGAGCCTACGCCATAGGAGGTTCCCCGACTCCGAGGGACTCCGGTTCGAACGGTGATCGTTAGCGTCGTTACACTTCCTGCAAAAGAACACACGAAGGCTAAATCGTCGGAAATGATAGTCGCGTCCAGTGGAAGGATATAGCATCCTTACGGCTTGTAATCGTTTCGAATTAATGCGTTTCTTGGTTACGCGCGATCCTCTTCGAACCAATAAAACAGTGAAAAACCGAGGAAACTGGGGTCTGGCCTTGGATCGATACACTGACTCGACCTTGAATCCTTGCCAACTGACCGATCCACGATCGATCACGCGTCGATAAAATTCCGCCGCAATCTCTTCATCAGGTCGGCTGTCCCCGCGGCTTCCGGTGAATTGTTTCTTCGACGACGATGAAGCATTATTTTGTCGGAAAATCGTTTAAAATAATTCAGAATTGTTTAAAATCGTTGGAGATCAATTTTCTAAGTAATTGTAAGTCCCACAAAATGGTTCATAACATTTCCACTTTAAAATCAGTGATATGCAGCAACCTAAGTTTTTAGAGACGCGCTTGTGCTAATTGCACTTTCGCGTGCGCGAAAAGCCGGCGAATCTGGATAAAAGGATAGTGATCGATGAAAGGTAGAAAGGTGAACGGAAGTCGGGATGAAAAGTGATCGCATTAGGAGGCGCAAACGCCGGCGAAACGTCGTGAAAACGTCGGGTTACGAGAAGTCAAGCGATACTTGCGTTGTGTGTCGTCTACTTGTGCGGTCGGTGCGCAAGCAGCGCAACGCTGCGCTGTGCTTGTGCTGCGTGATCCCCCCTTCCCGGCAATTTTGTAATTTTCCTTTTTTCCCTGCTATTCCCCAGCGACCAAGGCGTCGTTTTACCTTTGCTCGGAGGGCCCACGGGGCCCCGTGTCGTTTCTTACCGGTCTGCCTTCGCCTCGTAGCCTGGCGATTCGCATTAGAGGACGGGCAGCACGCGATGCGCTGCGCTAAGCGAAATGGGCTAGACTAAGTGAGCATCAACGGGTGACCTTTACATTGATTCTTCTCGATACTGATTGATAAGCGGCATAGTTTATCTGAAACACTGTCCTTCGAAGAATAACACTTTCCTTTCATTTAAGGGAAGTGTGATGGTACTCGAGCCTTAAATCATTTTTATCTCTGTTCCTATTTGGTATGTTTAGACGAAACAAAGTGGAAAAGACAGCTATGCATTTGCCGTGCTTCACATATTTTTTCCAAATTTTTTATCTCGTATCTCACGTAGTTAGAACAATGTCGCCTTTCAGACGTGATACGATATACGAGTGGTTCTGTTCTTCTTTCCGCGGGTTTGCGAACAGAAACGTGAATCGCATAAGCACATTGCGGCACGATCCAATGCGATGGTCTCTCGAATGTAAAAAGCTCCTTCCTTTTGCCACTCGCGTGCGAATGCTAGAAGACACAGCATGTAGTAGGCATTGGGGTCTTCTCTCTCTCTCTATCTCTCTGATGGAAACTCGCCGATGAACCGGCAGAGACCACAGACCACTCGGACTCGGACGAGGCAAAAGAAGTAACGCGAGGACTCGTCAACGAGAGCGACTCTCGCTATAAATGATCACCAGCCGACAGTTCTTGCCCTTTTCAAGCCGCGATCCCAGATACCGCGGCCTCGCGAGAGATGCAGCTGCACGCTACGCGATCGTCTAGATCCTACGGATCCTCTCGGGGATCCGTTTCGCGGGTATTCGGTGCTTGGGATTTCTAGCTGCTCCGCGAATCTGCTGCTTCAGAGACTCTTGAGATCTTGCGTTTCTAAAGAATATTATTGGCTAGAGATCATTGTGTCAGATTTTAAGCGGAAGCTCCAATTCCTTGGATTCTTATGAAATTAAGGTAAAGCGAACCCGAAAATCTATGAACCCGAATTTCCGGGTACCCACCCATCCACAATAAAGAGGTTTAGTTTATCAGATGATACAGATCCTCTTGATTCGTTAGCTAGAGCTCAGTAATTGGGATTGTCATTCACTGAACATGACTGAACTTGCAATGCTACGTTGAATTGTAAATCGCATTGGTGAACCTGTTCCAGATGCAAGTCTCTGAATTCTTACAAAATGACAGAGCGAAATGTAAAATCAGTCATTCGTGTCATTAGCAAACCAGTTTCAGGTGACACAGATCGTCCTGATTCGTTAACTAGAGTTCTTTATTTGGGGATTACCAATCGAGCTTTAGGAAGAATGAGTTGTTCCAGTTCTCTGGAAAATTATACTGCGAATTGGATCATTGCTGAACCAGTTTCACACGATACAGATGTCAGGGTCTAGGAAGCTGGAAGCCAACGGTAATTTGTAGAAGGAAAGTCACCTGTTCTAATGAGGCACCTGGTAGAGCTAGCACGTTGAATGTGGCTCTGAGTTGAAGCGGCTTGTAATCACATTCATAAAGATATCTTTGTGGGATTTTTCCATCTGTTTGTAATAACATGATCACACACTGTATGTTATAATTAGTAGTTTCGAAGTGTTCGTAATGATTTGGTCACCCACTGTGTACATCCGAGAAAATTAGCTGTCCTATCAGTCGCGAAATTTCGTCCAGTCGGTTGGGAAACGCTGGGCATAGACAGAGGGAGAGTAGATGGAGAAAGTAGAGAGGACCCCATGGAGAGGAAAGAAGACGAAGAAGAAGAAGAGGCGAAGAGATAGAGACTCCAGGCGAGCCTCTCCAGGAGCAGGAGAGGGAGAAGGATCCAAGAAGAACCGGAGAGCCCGATGTCCATTCAGCAGGCACCTGCCACGTTAAATTCAACCGGGCCAGGGCTGGATGGGCGCTTCTTCCTTCGGACCGACCGGCAACGAGACGGAAAGAAAGAGGATGATGCGATGATGCCATGATCCGGACGTTGGAGTGACCGAGAGACTCGACCTGGGACGGAGGAGGACCAACTTGTTGCATTGTGCTTCCAAATCCAAATTTAGCTGCTCAAAATTCCCACAAGTCTTTCGTAGACTGCGGATTTTTATGCAAAATGAAAGATCTCTGCATCTGTTGCAAGATCAATACTTGTCAAGCTACATCCACTGATGTATTAAAAAATACATCCTTCCACTTAAAAAAACGAGGTTGATCATCACACGATCTTTACTTTTTGCTACTTTATGATCCGATAATAATACTGAGGAAATCAAAATGTTAAATTAGGGTGAGACACACCCCCTGTATGAACGCAGATGAAACTTTAGCGAGTACAATTTTACGGAGTTGATTGTCGCACAAGGTCTTTGATTGCAGAGTAAATGCGAAAGTGCAAAGGGTTGATTTCTTTAGAATTTTGATGGAACTAACTGGACGTTGTGGATCACTGTGAATCGAAGGGACAGCGTCGAAAGAGGAGGAGGAAGGAAGGAGAAGGAAGAAGAGGCGCCCTGTGTGTTGGTACATCTCTCTTACATCACTCCTGGCCTGGTCGTCCTTCCCGAGCATGGGCCAGCAGAGCCAAAAGAGAATAAGGAGAGATATCACGCCGATAATGTAACCTTCTTTCATCCTCTTCTCCCTGATCCTCTTCTGGCCGAGTCTCCCGTTGCCCGATTGAAATTTTCGACCCCTTCCTCTCGCTTCTCTCTTCTTTCGTTCGCTCGTGATGTTGACGTTGCTCTTTCTCTCTTCCTCTTCTCCTCTCGAATTCCGATAGCTCCATCGCTTTTGCTGGAACAACTGACGATGCGTTGCGAGCGAGAGGATCTAAGACCGTGATCCGAGATCCTCAGGATTGACTTGTTCTGGTTTGGACAGTACAGAGGGATTTTTGTTTCGAGTGTAGAAATTGTGCCAGGTAGATCTTGATATTCTACAGAATAATTTTTCTTTGTGCTCTAAATCTTTCTGCGAAATGAAAATTGTCCAAGTTGATTGTAAGGGGAATAGTTTAAATACATTATTAAAAACTCTTTTAATAATTTTTATTTGAATATCTTTTATAGTTTTATATTTGCCCAGTCCAGATTTTATTACGAATGCATAGTTTATTTTATGAAAATTAAGTTGATTGGAAAATCACCTTCGCCGATTGAAAATGTTATCATATTTTAATAATATTCATGGGTTTTTGCATTTCATAAATTTGCACTTGCCATAAATGCAGAGAGATCTAATTATAAGGAGCAGATAGAAGCGACGACGGCTTCTTGTGAGAAAGCACGCGATCCCAGTGTTCCTTTAAACCGTGAAGAATCAATATTGCGGATTGCAACTGCATTCGGGATCGCACAGGGGGAAGCTAAACCGTGGATTCACGGGAGTTCCAGGCAAAAACGTTCTTTTCTGTGCAGTCATCGTCATCCACGGCGGATCTCGGATGATGGTAACCCGTGGAACGACTGTTTACGTTTCTCTGGCACGAGGTTAAAGCGTCATTCCGGTAGAGGCTGTGATTGATGTTGCGCTCCTTCCGCGAAGACGTTCGGGAAGCCAATGGGAGGAAATTATTACTGTGAAACATCAAATTCTAATCGAATCTTCGTTCACCAGTGGAATAAGAATAGTCCACGTCAATTGTACGAAACCGGAGTTAATAGTTCTCTAATTACATCGAAAATAAAAAAATATAAATATATTTCCTGTTCATACCAATCTATTTTTTAAATAATTATTAGAAGTGTCTCGCAAAAGATTGCAAAGAGCGTAGCTTTTGCAGAAACGAAGGATATGCAACCGCGCAAGAAAAAACAATAAAAATTCTCCGAGCAACAGAACATCTCGCAATAATTCGCTCGGCTAATTTCCGCACCTAATACTCGACTCATCCGCGATTGCAGCGATCAACGTAGCGGCAGATCGGTAAATTCCAAACATAATCAAACGCGAGCCGAACATGTGGCTCTCTCAGGCTCTCGGTGTTCGGCTCCGTGGAAGAGAGGAGGCTCTCTCTCTTTCGTGGGAGACCACGAAGACATTTATTATTCGAGGGGATAAGTGGCTCCGCGAACGAGCGGTAATGAGTGTAAACGCCGGCAAAAACACAGGAAGATGGGCTGGAAGGGGGAGGATATTGATGCGAGCCGGTACATTGTTGGAATGACTGCGCGAAATTCGTCGAGGGAAACGCTTTGACGCCGGCGCAACTCGGCGCTGCAACAGGTAGCGTGCAGAAGATGCTGAACCGTGCCCTAGACCCTTAAAAATGCGGTCCGTGTGTCCATGATACGATGTATCGAGAAAGTATTTCTGTATTTCTACGCTTTTTTACCGGAATTTTCAACTTCTCCGGTCGGCGAAGAAAAGAAAAAGAATCTCCTAATTAGACAGAAAAATGATAAAAATGAATAGGTGCAATTTTAAGCGACTATTAAGCTGAAAAGTCCTTATAAACGGATTATACTTTTATCCATTTATTTGACAATTGCAAGAATATGAACGGCAAAAGGTGTAAATAATTGCATATTTTAATGGTGATTTTCACAATACAAAAAGTGGTGTTAAGATTCGAAGTTGATCGGTCAAACTCGAGTAATTCAACAAAAATATTTCTTTGGGTGTATAAGGAAAATGGCTAAAAATATTGGCACGTTTCCTTGTTATTTGGATAAAGTAATGTAAAATACTTTGTGTTTGGTAAACGAAGGTGTTAAAGGATTTAGGACCTGGTGACCTCAGCCAGGATGTCGAAGGACTCTGTCAGCACCCGGAAGCCTTGGTCCGCGAACCAGGTCTCGAAGGTCTGGAATCGATCCTGGCGATCGTAGCGGCGTCCCATAAGTTACTCCGAAAGGAGAAATCCGTGCGCGGCGATTTGAATGATATATTCGACGGCTCTCCTCGCCTATTAGCCGGCCGTTTAAGACAGGATGATGGTATACTGTTATAACGGCGAGTAATCGCGCGGTCGTACATTAAAATGCTTCTTTCAATGCCGGTGCACCGGCGCAATCGCATCGATACCACACCACGTGCGAGAAGAAACCGCCTCGGCTTGCTGCGAAGCCGTAAAAATGTCAACTGAATTCCTGCCTCTGTTATAATTTAAACGTTATTACTTGCAAGTGGGACGCTTCTTGAATTTTTCTTGGTCCCCGGAGTATTGTCTTTTTCATTATAAAATTGGAAGCTACCCTTACCCTGGTCAGTTAATTTAGAACACATGAGTTCGTTAAATAATTACTAGGAAAAAAGTTGCTTTCATTTAGCGTCGCTGCTGAAAACCGTGCAATTTCATGCGCAAGAAGCTGATGGTTTTTTGATTCAGTATACATCGCGCGGGAACTCGTGGCGTTCCCTGGAGCCCTTTCCCTTCTGCTATGATCGTCTGGTTGCATCGTTCCAGGCATGCGAGCCAACTGTACCTTGCAACTGTTATCTAGGCAACGACCTTGCCTCCTCTTCTTCTCACTCTTTCTCTCTCTCTCTCCCCTCTTGCTCTTTCCCTCCGTGATTCCCTCTCCGGCCGTGTGGCATCTCTCGATGCACTCTGGTGCATGTGCGCGAAGCGCGCAAGTTCATCGGTCCGCTCGGAAAATCATTGACCTTGCGGTTGATCTAGCGTCGTCGCTGGATCCCTTCAGCTCCTATTACGTCGCCCGTTACGCAGAAACCGAGGCCGACGGCTGTCCTACGCGGAAAACGCGATCTTCCTCGATCGCGATCACTCTTCTCCAGGAAAATCTCGACGATGAACACGCGATCCGAGAAAGGCTAGCAGAACTTGCCAGCGATAGAAGTACTTCTCATTTTGATTTATTTATTGCATTATATTCAACTTTCACCGAATGGACCTATTTCTAACCCGTAATTGGTTGTGTGATAAACGTTAGAGCTTGATTTTCTATACGAAAACAATCGGAGGAAGACGATAATGGTCGCCCCAATAGCACCCTAAGGCTAAGTGTGCTTTTTAATCGGCTATTTATTTCCCAGCTAGCTATTAATACGCGGATAGCTCTCGGAGACTTTAATGCGTGGAGATCGCGCGCTGCTCGCGTTCTCACCAGGCGTTGAAATCACCAGACCGGAGTCCGCGTTAGCCACCTCTGCAATTCAATTTTACCCGAAACTCGTGGTGTTTTAACTTTTTAGTGCTTCTAATAATCCTGACTACCGCTCCACACTTTTAACAGTCGTCTCGAAGAACAGTTTCTTATTGTATTCTTGAATAAGAATTTTTTAACGGTCTCGTAACCAAGCGTTGCACGGTATCTGGTCCGAAAACATAGCTGGAATTATTGTAACAGTTATTTCAAGGTTCAAGGTCTATAGTAGCTCATTGAATTTAATTGAATAGTTTGAATTTAATCCACAAATACTTCTATATAATTTTTCTTGTACCCTAAATTAAAAATGAACCCATCTCTGCGTCTAATAAATATTTTTCTCAAATTTCTGCACTGAATTTTGACGAGCTCCCCAGTGTAAAAGTTCTGTTGATACCGTTTTGCGTTAATAGGTCTCGAGCAATCCCGCAGTGAATAGAGTACGCGCGGTCTCCCGTCGCGAGAAGAAATCTCCATTTCGAGGCGTGAAAAGTCCGAGCAGTCTGAAAGGAAGACAAATCTGTCGGCTGTTTTCCATCTGAATGGACGTCGGAGAAGTATCGTCTCTATCGAGAGACGTCGACGACGTGAAAGAGGCGCAGCTAGACATTTCGTTCATTGTGGAGTCGTTTCACGAGCGGTATTTGTTTGGATCTTAGCGGGACACGATCATTTATCATTCGATCAGCGCCCCGGTTCCTCAATCAGGAAACCGTATCAACGTCCACAGTTATGAAACATTTAATTATGAATCTACTGGCCACTGAAAGCATCACTATCGCGCATCACTTTATAAAAATAACGAGAATGTTATTCATTCGGATTTTTAGCGATTTGTAGCATTTATGCGGATTGCGAGAAAGGAAGGTCGCGATTTTTAAATTCTTTCTAGCAATAATCTTTAATAAAAATTAATAGATGAGAAATGATAATTATTTTTACGTCAAAGGTTCATATTTGGTTATATTGTTAGTGATTCCCCTGTTTCCCAATGACAATATATAACATTTTATTGTAAATTTTTTTGCCTTTTCTTGTGTCTTCACGATTGATTTTTCAAGTACGCTTGCGCAAGGGTACGGATTAATATTTATTGTATGGCGGAGCGCGCAGACAATGATTTTTCAAAGGGCAAAATGATTTCTCGTGCGGTCTCGACCGCAGTTTCTAATTGAATCATGAGTTTCGAGGTCTAAGTTGGCCGCGCGGCGAACATTTTTCAGCTTCTCGGCTCTCCGGGATGCCATAAACGCACGACCTTGAAACGAAACGTGTTATTACCATGTTTGAAACGTGTACTTCCCTCGGGCGGAATGATTCGAACAGTACCAGGCATCCGAGGCGTGCGAGATGAAAAATCTTCGTATCGACGCGTTTCGTAACGTCTCAATTCGATGATAACTTCCGTGTATTTATTTATTTTAACAATGGATCAGCCGATCCTCCACCTGTGACCTTTCGTCCGAAGGTTCCATTGAAAATCATCGGATTAATAGCCGAACGGAGTCTTCGAATGGAAAATTGAAAAGAGAATGAAACTTGAAAGTGTTCATCATTAAAATTCAGAATTAACTTAGACGACGTTCTAAT
This sequence comes from Lasioglossum pauxillum, assembly GCA_933228785.1. Classification (NCBI taxonomy): domain Eukaryota; kingdom Metazoa; phylum Arthropoda; class Insecta; order Hymenoptera; family Halictidae; genus Lasioglossum; species Lasioglossum pauxillum. The sequence goes on along the minus strand of OW121705.1, from coordinate 36,676,632 downwards.
CGAAGCTGCTTTCATTGAATAATCATGTTAATTGTGGAACAAAGTCTTCGAATTAAAATGGAACAAATAATTTTATGACAAAAATAGGCGAAACACAAAACATTCATTCAACTTCTGTTACTTACAACCGACTAAGAAAATTTTTATTTTGCATTAATGTCCACAGTCTACCACTTACTGTAAATACAATTACACACAGTTTTCTAATAACTGGATGTAACTTAAATAGTTTACTAATTTCAGACAACAACAATAAGTAGCAAAACAAGCATAATAAATGCAATTAATGTACAGTTTTTAATTAGCGAAATATTTGCCATGGTTATGAACTTTTAATTGTATGTAATTATTTCAGGTGAGAACACTGTTTTTAGAGGATCAGTCAAATTAACATTGTGTATCGTTTAAATGTATTTTGCTTCTGATCTATTTTCTAGCAAATTGTGCAATCTAATGGTATTAAATTACTGTTCTAATGTGTTAAGTAACATAAATTGGATCACGTGCACGTGAATCGCGGGTTAGATTAAATCGTTTTTATCCATCCTGAATTGCTATAGGGGCGGTCGTGAAAGAAATCCATTGAATCTAATGCTACCATAATATTTCTAGTAGCATAAATTAGATTCTATTAACTTACATCGCGGTATAAGTGATTCGAAGCAATTCCTATTCACACTTAATTATGGTTATATTCGTGTAGATAATCAAACTATCGTTTGATTAATACTTCCTGAATACGTTTTGAAAAATAGGTTAATGTTTTCCATATTCATTACCCAAATTATGCAAAATAAAAATGTTGTGCATCTATTATAAGAAACTGGAACGAAGAGGAATTCAGATATCGTTCGGATGATCGAGGTTCCACTAGACCAAATCGTGTCGTGTTTAGGCTCGTTTCAATCAGGAAAACGCCAGGAATATGTTGACAAAAATTTCATGAACAATCTCATTTCAAACAGTTCCATAAAAAGCGAAACATTTTTGCCATTGCATTCTTTGACGATATCGAATCTAATAAAAAGTCGATCTTTTAGGTCTCTCCAGGGACGTGTCCTATAGTAGTGGACCCAGATTATTCTCAGATATCGTGCACATCTTGCACATGTATCGAGACATTACTGTATTTCATAAATTTTTCACTCGGGCACTCTCTTTTCTGGCGCACAGTTCGAAACCGCGCGTGTTCGCGCTCGACTCCCGAGCTCTCATCGCAGAAACTCGTTTCTCCGCGATCGAGTATAGCGTGCGCGAGTGTGCGAGGGGGTGCGCTTAAGGAAATCGAGAAAAAGCGGCTCGAGTTACAACGGATAGCATCGACAGCGGCTTTTCTGTGCTCCGGGAGCGCTTCGCGTCGTGCTAGAATTATTACGAGCTTATTCGCCACGTGAGGTTTCCTCGGGGTGAAGTCCTATCCGAGCGAGTTTCATCCAATTTCACGAATTCGCCGGCTTGCATTGCGGTTTCTGTCCTGTCTTGCAAACCTCACACTCCCCCCCACAACCCCTCAAACCCCTTCGCATCCTCTTTTCACAGGAGAATGGGTCGTGTGTTTTATTTGTTCCCATGCGGGCTACCAGGCAGTTATGTTAATGTTCGCTTTAATAGGATAATACCCCTGACAATAAGTCATCCGATCCCACAAATCCAGCGTCTATCATCATAATTATTCATATTTTCATTTTAGAGAGTATTTTAGAGAGTAACTACCTGAAAGAAGTTATGATATCTTTGGTAAATTTGATTATCTTGTATGTATTTCAGTTCGTACAGTATTGGAGAACATATTTTAATAATAATTTATTAAATATCTCACCGATAATGATAAAAGATAATTATATTTTCTTTTCGTCTACATATCCACCGCTTGCTTTTAGGACCGCGTTTACTAGTTGTGGCATTCTGGCTATTAACTTTTTCATTACTTCACTTTGAATAAGGTTCCACTCAGATTCTAATATTTCCCACAAATGTTTTTCAGACTTGGGACATCGTTTTCGGACTTATCTATCTATGTGATCCCATAGTTTTTCTTTTATTTATTTAAGAAAATTCAATAACTAAATTGTTTATTTTGGTACTATTAGAATACATTGCATACATATTCATAATAGACTGTAGCAACAAATATTGTTTGATAATAAAAATATACATTATATATCACAAATTAAAATTTGGTACAATTTAAGGGGGCCCTACTGTGATTCCTTGTTCGACAATTTCCACACCGCACCGGTCGAACTTTCTTCTTCTTTTTCGTCGTGTTCTCGCTTCCTCTTGACCGCGATGGCAGCGCGAGCGGTGTGCGCGATTAATTAACCCACGGGACAAGAAAATGAAAGTGTCAACAGAGCTTCGTGTTGATATTCCCGCCCCCGGCTGACACCTTCATCGCAATTAGGAGGGTGGTGTCAAGGTGCGGGCCCTACGATGACCCACCGAACGATTCTTCTTTGCTTTTTCTTCGTGGGAACCTTGTGGGCGATGCGATTCCTCGAGTTTGGCCGACTTCCTCTCGTAAGTGACCGAGAGGGCTCGGTGCGCGCAAGTAGAAGAAAACTTTTGTGAACTTAAGCATCCTCAAAAATCTTTGAAGGTCGCTAGCAATATTAACACTAAATCTATCGAGCCTAAAAAATAACTGGTACATGTTCCCTTATAAAAATGACAAGATTGATTTTATTTAGAGTTTGCGCGGCTCCTATTGTAATACACTTTGTAAACACTACTAAAGATATCTGTACAATCGTTCCTTACGAAATCAGTTTTATTATTCTTCTAATTGTAAAATGAAACACCAATTTTTATTCTATTGAACAGATTTCTCAGTTTTCGTATGTTGATTATGTTATTCTAAGGTTTCTTCAATATGTATTAGACTAAGTTCGTAGATTCTTCATTTTGCTGCGTCAATTTTTCAGTTTTTTAAAGAATATTTTAGTTTTCTCATATGTTCCGCAAAAAGCGTAGGATATCTCACACACTTACACTTTAATCAACAGATTCCTTTACAACGTCACATTTTAAAGAAATACATGCCACAACACAGCCAATTGTTACAAAGCAATTAAAAAATGTAAACAATGTTAACACTTTACCTACCGGAAGCCTATTCATAGGATTTTCAATAATTGTGCTGCACCAAAAGAAAACAGAAATTTTCTTTCGCATTGCAATCTTAAATGAAACTATTAGGTGACGTTATTAAGGGTGACTTGTTAGTCCACAATAAAAATTGATGTTGCTATTGAAGGTTCCATTAAAAAGTGTTTGGCCATATATTTTTCAAAATTATGCAATAATCACCGGTCGGCAATGTGTGTTAACTGTTAAAAGATCCTTGAGAACCTCTGAAGGATATTCTTCTACAGTCATCAATGGATCTGAAGAATGTTGTGAACACAATAGGATCCCAGGGTGTGATCTGAATCGATGCGTGCAATGTTTATGTTGCATAAAACCCAGCAATTTTTCAATCAGGGTGGTCAGAAGGGGAAGCAACGCGCAACATCCGAGAACAATATCCTGATTTCGGGAACGCTCGCGAACAGCATCGTCGTCCGCCGATTCTCCACGCCATTAATTAACCCTAATTACGATCCACGCTGATAGATCACGAAAGAATTAAGTAGGGGAGCAGCGAGCCGCCATTGTCCGCGGCTTAATGAAACACGGACGTCCGGGCGCGTATTGTTCATAATAAGATTACGGCTCTCGAAAAGATCGCGTCGATTTCACGAAGGCAAATGCCCCGTGAAAGTAATTTAATTCCAACCGGTGCGGCGGGTTTGTGTGCGCATGTGGATCCCTGAGCATAAATCATGCGAGCAGAGTATGCGAGCGATCCGCGCCGCGCGGGATGCATTGTTCGTGAGCGAACTTTTTTAGCGGGCTTCACGAGGGCCCCAGACAATGTACCGGCTCGATACCGAGCGAGTCCGGCGTTAATGATCGATTAATTTCAATGCTCTGCTCGCAGGTACCACCGCGAAATCGTGATCCATGGATCGCAGAGGATCTGTTTCGATGGGCGATCTGGGGAAACCGATGATTTAACGGTTCTGACGGTTTGATGGCCGCGAGACGGAGTGCTCTTGTGCTTTTAATTAGTCGATTGGCTAATTAGTGAATGGGTAAATTAAATACTGGTTTTGCACTTGGAATTCGTCCTTTTGCAAATCAAATTCACTCTTTAAAATATATGTAAAATATTTATTTAATAGTATACCGGGTGGACTAGTATATATGATCATCTCCGCTGTGTTTGAAAATATGAAAAAACTTTATCAACCGAAGTTTTTCAGTATCAACAGGACTACTATAATTTACTATAATTTAAGGGATGATATAATTCAAGAGATGATATAATTTAAGAGATGATATAATTTAAAAGATGATATAATTTAAGAAATGATATAATTGAAGAGATGATATAATTTAAGAGATTCTGTGGATTTTGTTGAATTTTGTAGATTGATAGACACGAAACGATGGTAAATCTTGCTCTTTTTTTACTTGTCGTTTTTAGTGGATCACTCTGTATATTGTGTGCACCATAGGCAAGTCGCGTGTGCGTTCATGGTGGAGGGATTAGAGAGAAACCTTACGTGGACGTCAGAAGCGGGCATACATTATCCGAAACATTAGACAATATGTATTCTAGACGCTAATATTTATTTGTTAAGACCTACTTACATGAGAAAGTTGCTTCCGAAGGATCTCAAGGCATACAAAGAGTACTTCACGGTTCGAGAAAATACTATTATAAAATGAAGAGAAAACAGAAAACGTCACATGTAACCAAAATATTCTAGTCTATATAACAAGTCTGAATTCTGCAGTCAAAAAATAGGTCTAAAAAAAGTCTCACTATCCCCTAAGATTTCTGAAGCAACTAAAAAGTTCTCCGACGAGACTCATGCGAGCAGGGTTCACTCGCTATGAAGCCGCTCGAGTAGTCGACAGAGAACCCCATATAAATTCAGGATGATCAGAAGATTCCCAAGGGAGTTCCCTAATGATCTCGTAATTGAATCACGCGCATATGGAAATTTTTGTGAAACAATCCGTGCAGATCTCGGATAAGAATTCGAAGAATCCCGCGTGAAATTGATTCCCGTGGTAAAATAAACTACGGTGAACGGGATCGTTTGGCGAGCCAGCAATGCTACGCTCCTGTAGCGCTAAAATTATCGTGTTTCACGACACGATCACGAGCAAAGAGTATAACCGTTCCCGTCGTTTGCCATTTTAACGTGAAAATGATGTATAGCTCTTGTTTGTAACTGATGCACGTGCACAAACGTTCTACAGGGTGTTCCTCGAAACCGTGTTGCACATTGACTTGAATAGGAATAATGGACTGTGTATTATACTCTGCATGTATTATTCAGGATCGCTCTCGTGTAATACCGCAATTGACTTTTCCGCGCGATATTCGTATTAGCTCGTCAAACCTCATGTGTTCCTCAGGGTGAAAATTCACTTTAACACATTACCGACCGGTGATTAATGCATAATTTTGAAAAATCTATGGTACATGGCTAAACACTTTTGAATGGAACCTTTGATAGCAACAACAATTTTCATTGTGAACTAACAACTCACCCTCAACAACGTCACCTAATACTTTCATTTAAGATTGCAATGACAAAGACAATTTCTATGTTTTCTTTTGGTACAGCACAAAGTGTTAACATCGTTCACATTTTTTAATTACTTTGTAACGATTGGCTGTGTTATGAAATGTATTTCTTTAAAATGTGACGTTTGTAAAGGAATCTGTTGATTAAAGTGTACGATGTGTGAAATATCCTAGGCTTCTGAGGAACGTATGAGAAAACTAGAAATTTCTTTAAAAATCTGAAAAATTAACGCAACAAAATGAAGAACCTAATAATTGAAGAAACTTTAGAATAACTGAGAAAACTGTTCAGTAGAATAAACAATTGTAAATCCAGCTGAACAAATTGCGGAATCCGGAAAAAAACGAAACAAAATCTGAGAGATACAAAACAGTGAGGAATGACGGGTAAACTCGTCCTCGTCCCCAAAACACAATTGCACGCAGGCTATTCGGTACACGTCCGAGTTAAACCCCACTGATTCGGGACGCTAGGTCGAGTCCTTAGGAACGTGTTCGGAAAATTTGACAAAAAAGGGCCTTGGCTGCTGAATGGGGCCCGAAGAAACGGCGAAAGAGAGGTCTGCGACACCGAGTTTATGACAGGGACGTGACTTGTTCGGTGTTTTCGGGATTCCGAATGCCAGCGGAGCAGCTCGCGCTTGCTTTTCAATTTCGTTATTTATGGGCGGGAGGATTGCGGATTCTAATTAGCGTATACCTTCCCGTCTACCAATGGCGATTGACGTATCGTAAATTAAACGAAGCACGGCTGCGACGATCCTGCGCGCCGCGGACCCGCATGCAACAGGAGGCTCTCTTTCGTTTTCTCTTTCTCTTTCTCGTTTGCTTTCTTTCTCCTTTACTCGTGCGGCAGTATATGCAAAATCGCAGGAACTGCTGAAAGAATTCTTCGCTGGCATTCTCACGCTCCCAGCACTATCGGCAACCCCCGACGAACATTGGCTGTAACAATTTACGGGGCAGATGTTTGTTGAAACAATTGGTCGCACCCGGCTACTACACGGAAACTGTCCGGTGCTGTGTGCAAATGGTAATCGGTTATGTGCTCTGTCACAGAGTAGTTCTTTAAGGTATGCTGAAGGTGTTGATGAGGGTGTTCGGTAGTGTTGTTGTAACGTTATTAATGAAGGTGTTGTTGTAGTGTGGAATAGTTTCTGCAATGAGAATTTTAGTAGACATTTTTTTCTTCGGGGAGATTTTTAATTGGAGGATCGGAACGTGTGGGAGTACTTGGGAGTCCTCAAGTTCTTTGGTAATCCTTGAATTCTTTGGGAGTCCTTGAGTGCTGTGGGAGATCTTCAGTTCATTGATACTTATTGAGTTCTTTAGTATTCCTTGAATTCATTGGTGATCCTCGAATTCTTTGGTAATCCTCGAGTGCTGTGGGAGACCTTCAGTTCATTGATACTTATTGAGCTCTTTAGTATTTCTTGAATTCATTGGTGATCCTTGAATTCATTGGTGATCCTCGAATTCACTGGTGATCTTCGAATTCACTCGTAATCCTCGAATTCATTGGTGATCCTCGAATTCATTGGCGATCCTCGAATTCACTGGTGATCTTCGAATTCACTCGTAATCCTCGAATTCATTGGTGATCCTCGAATTCATTGGTAATCCTTGAATTCAATGGTGATCTTCGAATTCATTGGTCATCCTTGAATTCATTGGCGATCCTTGAATTCATTGGTGATCCTTGAATTCAGTGGTGATCCTCGAATTCAGTGGTGATCCTCGAATTGTTTGGTGATCCTCGAATTCATTGGTGATCCTCGAATTCAATGGTGATCTTCGAATTCATTGGTCATCCTTGAATTCATTGGTGATCCTTGAATTCATTGGTGATCCTTGAATTCATTGGTGATCCTTGAATTCACTGGTGATCTTCGAATTCACTCGTAATCCTCGAATTCATTGGTAATCCTTGAATTCAATGGTGATCTTCGAATTCATTGGTCATCCTTGAATTCATTGGCGATCCTTGAATTCATTGGTGATCCTTGAATTCAGTGGTGATCCTCGAATTCAGTGGTGATCCTCGAATTCAGTGGTGATCCTCGAATTGTTTGGTGATCCTCGAATTCATTGGTGATCCTCGAATTCAATGGTGATCTTCGAATTCATTGGTCATCCTTGAATTCATTGGTGATCCTTGAATTCATTGGTGATCCTTGAATTCATTGGTGATCCTTGAATTCAGTGGTGATCCTCGAATTCAGTGGTGATCCTCGAATTGTTTGGTGATCCTCGAATTCATTGGTGATCCTCGAATTCAATGGTGATCTTCGAATTCATTGGAGATCATTGAATTCATTGGTGATCCTTGAATTCATTGGTGATCCTCGAATTCTTTGGTAATCCTTGAATTCTTTGGTATTTCTCGAGTTCTTTAGGAGTCCTTGAATTCTGTAGGAACTTGAGTCTTGGGGGAATCCTCCACACCTCTCACCAACATCTCCCAACACGAAAATCTTTGAACCCCACTTCTCCCACATCACCGAGCACACCACAATCCCCCAAGAAACCTCAATGTCTCTCCTAATCCATTCTAACCAATTCCCGAAGAAGCTCCTCCCACCATCATTCCCCTGACATAGTCAACTTTTTGCACTGGCTCTACCATAACTCTCCGACGAGCAACATTACAACTCTATCTCGATCAGCCGCGGGAGCACAAACCGGTAGGACAAATCCCGTATATGTAGACGAAAACCACCTGTTCTCCGAGTTAATCGTTAAATCCTCGACGCGCGTGATTCGGCCCGCGGGATCCTGGCGGACCACTCTGGTGGTAGTACAGGTGTTGTTCGGGTTAAACCGTCCCGAATAAAAGCACAGGAATCGCGTGGAACCACGGCCGGGTACCACCACCGACTAACTATACCCTGTGCTGCATATGTATAGATAGACAGAGCGGTGAGCTTGGACGAAGGCAGCGTGACCACAGCAGGCTGGACGTCCGGAATGCGAGCGGAACCCGTTTCTATGAGTCAAGTCTGGCTATTGACAACGGCCTCTCCTCCTGTAGATCCTCTCTCACTCCCTCTCTCCCTCTCTCTTTGTCCCTCTCTCTTGCACACTCTCTGTGTAGCCCGTTGGTTCTCTCCTCTCTCGGTTTCTTCTCCCGTTCTCCCTCGCCTCCGGGCAGATTCTGCGGTTCAGGATCGTGCCACGTGATCTGGAACATCGTGGCCAACAGGAGGAGGGAGAGAGCGAGAGGGATTCGCGGGATCGAGTCATGTTACCCCGTGAAAATCCAAAACCGTGAGCAAGCAGACCTTGATGACCAGGCGACTCTCTCGACTCTTCTCTCCTCTGGTAACGGGAGAATACATATTAGGACTCGCTAACGACTCGCTGCGAGCGAGATTTTCTGACCCGAGTAATAGTCGGGACTCCGGAACATCTTCATTCGGGGCTTTGGGAATTGTAATAGTGCTCGGACGGGGTCGATGGATTGGTCGAATATGCTGATGAGCGGAATTGAAGGCGTACCCCGCCGTTTGTGATGGATTGTTGATGCCTGAGGTGTCAAGAGAATTTTAGTCGTCCTTTTGAAACGTCTTCACTTGTTCTGAATTTTATGATGCTCCTTGTATTTTTTGATGGTCCCGGAATTTTTTAGTAATCCCCGAGTTCTTTGGTAGACCTTGAGTTCTCTGGTAGACCTTGAGTCCTTTGGTAGACCTTGAGTTCTCTGGTAGACCTTGAGTTCTCTGGTGGAACTTGAGTTCTTTGGTAGTCCTTGAGTTCTTTGGTAGACCCTGAGTTCTTTGGTAGACCTTGAGTTCTCTGGTAGACCTTGAGTTCCCTGGCAGACCTCGAGTTCTCTGGTAGACCTCCTTGTATTTTTTGATGGTCCCGGAATTTTTTAGTAATCTCTGAGTTCTTTGGTAGACCTTGAGTTCTTTGGTAGACCTTGAGTTCTTTGGTAGACCTTGAGTTCTCTGGTAGACCTTGAGTGCTCTGGTAGACCTTGAGTTCTCTGGTAGACCTTGAGTTCCTTGGTAGACCTTCAGTTCTCTGGTAGACCTTGAGTTCTCTGGTAGACCTTGAGTTCTTTGGTAGACCCTGAGTTCTTTGGTAGACCTTGAGTTCTCTGGTAGACCTTGAGTTTCCTGGCAGACCTTGAGTTCTCTGGTAGAGAAGGTCTCTGGTGAGACCTCCGGTCCCGGAATTTTTTAGTAATCCCCGAGTTCTTTGGTAGACCTCGAGTTCTCTGGTAGCCCTTGAGTTCTTTGGTAGACCCTGAGTTCTTTGGTAGACCTTGAGTTCTTTGGTAGACCTTGAGTTCTCTGGTAGACCTTGAGTTCTGTGGTAGACCTTGAGTTTTCTGGTAGACCTTGATTTCTTTGGTAGACCTTGAGTTCTTTGGTAGACCTTGAGTTCTCTGGTAGACCTTGAGTTCTCTGGTAGACCTTGAGTTCCCTGGTAGACCTTGAGTTCTCTGGTAGACCTCCTTGTATTTTTTGATGGTCCCGGAATTCTTTAGTAATCCCCGAGTTCTTTGGTAGACCTTAAGTTCTCTGGTAGACCTTGAGTTCTTTGGTAGACCCTGAGTTCTCTGGTAGACCCTGAGTTCTCTGGTAGACCTTCAGTTCTTTGGCAGACCTTCAGTTCTCTGGTAGACCTTGAGTTCTCTGGTAATCCTTGAGCTTTAGATATCTGGTATTTTATCTTTTTCTAAAAACCAAAGTTTTCCCTTTGGAATGAGTTCTTAAAGTAACCCATACGATTTTTCATTGCGATTTCATTGTAGTTTGAATGAAAAGTGTGTCATTGACATTGTTTTTCTTGCAAAGGTTATAGATTCGAATGTCTACGGAGTACGAACAATTTTTTCCGCGACTCACATTACCATAGATTTGACGATTGAGCTGTCCTCTTTACAATGAACCCATAAAATTTGATGTACGATCTTTTGTTCTGATTTTATTACGCTTTGAAGAAACGGCGCGGCGTGCTGTCGACACTAAAGCCTAGAGATACGCGAGTGTGTCGCAAAAGTCACTTAACTTCTTGCGAATGTAAAAAGTTGAAGTTAGCATATTCTTCTAGAGTATGTTCTAGAAAAGATACTAACACTAGATCATAAGATTGTGACAGTCGCGTATACACGTGTAATCTATGGTTGGTATCAAGGAATTCGACGAATGCTAAACAACAATAATTGTAGCAATAAATTTCTTCCTTTAGTTCATACAAAATTTATTGAATAGATTAATTTCGTCGGTCGCATATCACAATTGACGTAGCTATAAATCTTGTTACATTATGAAAGTGACATAAAACAACCACTTTTAATGCTCCTGAGATCTAGGAATGAAGGTAGCCAATCAGTTTACCTTGCGGAAGACTCGTACAAGCCTAAGCTGTACATTAACAAATTCGATAATGTCAATCCCGCCTTCCATTACGGACTCACGTATGAATTATCGGATTTCCCCGTCTCGATCTTAAGAAGAAGCGTCTGTAATTTCGTTTCGCGAAGAATAAGAGCACCGCGACAGAGCGTAGCAGGTAATAGTCGTTCGTTCGGTCACGATGCTCGTGGAAAACGTCAATATTTCATCCGTACTCGCGTGTCTTCCGCGCATCGGTTCTCCCATTGATCGGTTCCAGACGAGAAAATAGCGCCGATCTTCCGGCTCGGAACGACCGAAACGAGGCTTCGACTCCGCAACGAACAGGGTAACGGTATTGGATCGAGGAGATCGAGCCTCCTTCAAAGGTATTTGAAGTACCCGGTCGATCTTTGATCCACCATTTGCCTCCGACGGATCAGCGAAATCTCCTCGGGGAAACGATCGTTCCGTTCCAATGAGATTCCCATTAATCAATTACGATTTTTATGTGCTCCCCGATCAATCTTCATCTGTCGATTTTCCACTGATTTTCAATTAATACTGTGTTGCGAATAATTGTAATCAGTTCAACTCTCCTCGGAAAATAATCATTCCGCTCCATGCAGTTGGGTATCAATCAGTTAACATTTTTACGTGATTATGATTAGTTGTAGTCCATCAATTCGACATATGTTTTTAATGATTTTTCATGAATACTTTGTAGTTGTTAGTACTTTACTTTACGTAACATTATTATTATATGAAGCTATTCTCTGTAATAAATCTTTAAATGTTTTCGGCAGTACGGGTCGATCTTTCTAATGAAATTGGGAATTATATTGCTTGATCTACATTTGAATAAGAATAACTTTCTATTACTTATCTTAGTTATTGATAATTTTGTGTTGGACCAGTCCTTCTAATGAAATTCGGAATTATATTGTTTGATCTACATTTTAATAAGAATAACTTTCTATTATGTACTTATCTTAGTTATTGATAGTTCTCATTAATTCTCTGTATACAGATTATAATACAGATTCTCTGTAAGTAATAAAAATTGGGATTGCTTTACAGGTAAAATGAATTTACAATTTTAAATAGTCTAGTACCAGTCTTCAAAATCTAATTTTGAATAATTTTCCAATAATTCTTAATAAATTTTCTAATAATAATATTGCTATATTCAAATTGGAGTTGGTACAATCATTTTAAATGTTAAATAGAACAATAATGTTTAATCTTGTAAGTATCAAGCTGAGCAGCAATATTTTCTAAAATACTGGAAGTAATGGATCATAACAGAGTATAAATTAAAGCAAAAAGAAAGTCAGCTGGCGGGATTGAAAAAAGGGCTAGCAAATATTGATCGAGCAATAATACTTACCAGAGAGCATTTACTTTTCTCTCTCGGTCGATACGAACCACCTGACTGACCTATATTATGCGAATGAAGAGAATAGTCTCGCAAACTTTCGCCTTTTCCGCGATTGTTCCTGCGATTTTTAAAAATAATATAGATCAGGACACCGTACTTATACAGAGGATCTACTTCTTCTTTTGGGTCCCACGTGGACCTTCAAAATTCCTTTAGAAGTACTTCAGAGTTTGAAGAGTGTTTAAGGTTTCAGGGACCCTGGGTCTCGCCAGGTTCTTCTGGGAATTCTTAATAACCCTGGGAACATCTACAACATTAAATTTAATGTACGATCAATTTTAAAGGCGAAGCAAATGTAAAACATTCACAACGCAATTTAACACTGAATCTACCGAGCATTAAAATTGACCAATGTGTATTGTATTATAAAATAACTTGTGAGTGACTACGTTTTTAATCAGGATCTGTAGGTATAAAATAAATACGAGCCTCTCCTTTGCTCTTGTAAGAGATTGTTCAAGTCCTAATCATTGCAAAATTATTAAATTCTGTTCCTCACCTTTTGTACGTTTCGCAAGTTCTGATATATGTGAAGCCTGTTGCAATTAAAGTAGACCATTTCTGCATAAAAATCCCCAGTTGAATTATTGATATTACTCCTATCGTACATGCATTAAAATTTGTAAAATAAATAATGACAGAAGCCAGGTAAAATATACAAGATTCCTTACATTAATTTACGTCCGTAGATTAAGAACAATAGAGCGACGTTTGTTAGGTTATTAATGATATGTTGAATTATTGATATTAGTCCTATCGTACATGAATTAAAATTTGTAAAATAAATAATGACAGAAGCCAGGTAAAATATACAAGATTCCTTACATTAATTCACGTCCGTAGATTAAGAACAATAGAGCGACGTTTGTTAGGTTATTAATGATAAGTTGAATGATTGATATTAATCCTATCGTACATGCATTAAAATTTGTAAAATAAATAATGACAGAAGCCAGGTAAAATATACAAGATTCCTTACATTAATTCACGTCCGTAGATTAAGAACAATAGAGCGACGTTTGTTAGGTTATTAATGATATGTTGAATTATTGATATTAGTCCTATCGTACATGAATTAAAATTTGTAAAATAAATAATGACAGAAGTCAGGTAAAATATACAAGATTCCTTACATTAATTTACGTCCGTAGATTAAGAACAATAGAGCGACGTTTGTTAGGTTATTAATGATATGTTGAATTATTGATATTAGTCCTATCGTACATGAATTAAAATTTGTAAAATAAATAATGACAGAAGCCAGGTAAAATATACAAGGTTCCTTACATTAATTCACGTCCGTAGATTACGAACAATAGAGCCACGTTTGTTAGGTTATTAATGATAAGTTGAATGATTGATATTAATCCTATCGTACATGAATTAAAATTTGTAAAATAAATAATGACAGAAGCCAGGTAAAATATACAAGATTCCTTACATTAATTTACGTCCGTAGATTAAGAACAATAGAGCGACGTTTGTTAGGTTATTAATGATATGTTGAATTATTGATATTAGTCCTATCGTACATGAATTAAAATTTGTAAAATAAATAATGACAGAAGCCAGGTAAAATATACAAGATTCCTTACATTAATTCACGTCCGTAGATTAAGAACAATAGAGCGACGTTTGTTAGGTTATTAATGATAAGTTGAATGATTGATATTAATCCTATCGTACATGCATTAAAATTTGTAAAATAAATAATGACAGAAGCCAGGTAAAATATACAAGATTCCTTACATTAATTCACGTCCGTAGATTAAGAACAATAGAGCGACGTTTGTTAGGTTATTAATGATATGTTGAATTATTGATATTAGTCCTATCGTACATGAATTAAAATTTGTAAAATAAATAATGACAGAAGCCAGGTAAAATATACAAGATTCCTTACATTAATTCACGTCCGTAGATTAAGAACAATAGAGCGACGTTTGTTAGGTTATTAATGATAAGTTGAATGATTGATATTAATCCTATCGTACATGCATTAAAATTTGTAAAATAAATAATGACAGAAGCCAGGTAAAATATACAAGATTCCTTACATTAATTCACGTCCGTAGATTAAGAACAATAGAGCGACGTTTGTTAGGTTATTAATGATATGTTGAATTATTGATATTAGTCCTATCGTACATGAATTAAAATTTGTAAAATAAATAATGACAGAAGTCAGGTAAAATATACAAGATTCCTTACATTAATTTACGTCCGTAGATTAAGAACAATAGAGCGACGTTTGTTAGGTTATTAATGATATGTTGAATTATTGATATTAGTCCTATCGTACATGAATTAAAATTTGTAAAATAAATAATGACAGAAGCCAGGTAAAATATACAAGGTTCCTTACATTAATTCACGTCCGTAGATTACGAACAATAGAGCCACGTTTGTTAGGTTATTAATGATAAGTTGAATGATTGATATTAATCCTATCGTACATGCATTAAAATTTGTAAAATAAATAATGACAGAAGCCAGGTAAAATATACAAGATTCCTTACATTAATTCACGTCCGTAGATTAAGAACAATAGAGCGACGTTTGTTAGGTTATTAATGATATGTTGAATTATTGATATTAGTCCTATCGTACATGAATTAAAATTTGTAAAATAAATAATGACAGAAGTCAGGTAAAATATACAAGATTCCTTACATTAATTTACGTCCGTAGATTAAGAACAATAGAGCGACGTTTGTTAGGTTATTAATGATATGTTGAATTATTGATATTAGTCCTATCGTACATGAATTAAAATTTGTAAAATAAATAATGACAGAAGCCAGGTAAAATATACAAGGTTCCTTACATTAATTCACGTCCGTAGATTACGAACAATAGAGCCACGTTTGTTAGGTTATTAATGATAAGTTGAATGATTGATATTAATCCTATCGTACATGAATTAAAATTTGTAAAATAAATAATGACAGAAGCCAGGTAAAATATACAAGATTCCTTACATTAATTTACGTCCGTAGATTAAGAACAATAGAGCGACGTTTGTTAGGTTATTAATGATATGTTGAATTATTGATATTAGTCCTATCGTACATGAATTAAAATTTGTAAAATAAATAATGACAGAAGCCAGGTAAAATATACAAGATTCCTTACATTAATTCACGTCCGTAGATTAAGAACAATAGAGCGACGTTTGTTAGGTTATTAATGATAAGTTGAATGATTGATATTAATCCTATCGTACATGCATTAAAATTTGTAAAATAAATAATGACAGAAGCCAGGTAAAATATACAAGATTCCTTACATTAATTCACGTCCGTAGATTAAGAACAATAGAGCGACGTTTGTTAGGTTATTAATGATATGTTGAATTATTGATATTAGTCCTATCGTACATGAATTAAAATTTGTAAAATAAATAATGACAGAAGTCAGGTAAAATATACAAGATTCCTTACATTAATTTACGTCCGTAGATTAAGAACAATAGAGCGACGTTTGTTAGGTTATTAATGATATGTTGAATTATTGATATTAGTCCTATCGTACATGAATTAAAATTTGTAAAATAAATAATGACAGAAGCCAGGTAAAATATACAAGGTTCCTTACATTAATTCACGTCCGTAGATTACGAACAATAGAGCCACGTTTGTTAGGTTATTAATGATAAGTTGAATGATTGATATTAATCCTATCGTACATGCATTAAAATTTGTAAAATAAATAATGACAGAAGCCAGGTAAAATATACAAGATTCCTTACATTAATTCACGTCCGTAGATTAAGAACAATAGAGCGACGTTTGTTAGGTTATTAATGATATGTTGAATTATTGATATTAGTCCTATCGTACATGAATTAAAATTTGTAAAATAAATAATGACAGAAGTCAGGTAAAATATACAAGATTCCTTACATTAATTTACGTCCGTAGATTAAGAACAATAGAGCGACGTTTGTTAGGTTATTAATGATATGTTGAATTATTGATATTAGTCCTATCGTACATGAATTAAAATTTGTAAAATAAATAATGACAGAAGCCAGGTAAAATATACAAGGTTCCTTACATTAATTCACGTCCGTAGATTACGAACAATAGAGCCACGTTTGTTAGGTTATTAATGATAAGTTGAATGATTGATATTAATCCTATCGTACATGAATTAAAATTTGTAAAATAAATAATGACAGAAGCCAGGTAAAATATACAAGATTCCTTACATTAATTTACGTCCGTAGATTAAGAACAATAGAGCGACGTTTGTTAGGTTATTAATGATATGTTGAATTATTGATATTAGTCCTATCGTACATGAATTAAAATTTGTAAAATAAATAATGACAGAAGCCAGGTAAAATATACAAGATTCCTTACATTAATTCACGTCCGTAGATTAAGAACAATAGAGCGACGTTTGTTAGGTTATTAATGATAAGTTGAATGATTGATATTAATCCTATCGTACATGCATTAAAATTTGTAAAATAAATAATGACAGAAGCCAGGTAAAATATACAAGATTCCTTACATTAATTCACGTCCGTAGATTAAGAACAATAGAGCGACGTTTGTTAGGTTATTAATGATATGTTGAATTATTGATATTAGTCCTATCGTACATGAATTAAAATTTGTAAAATAAATAATGACAGAAGTCAGGTAAAATATACAAGATTCCTTACATTAATTTACGTCCGTAGATTAAGAACAATAGAGCGACGTTTGTTAGGTTATTAATGATATGTTGAATTATTGATATTAGTCCTATCGTACATGAATTAAAATTTGTAAAATAAATAATGACAGAAGCCAGGTAAAATATACAAGGTTCCTTACATTAATTCACGTCCGTAGATTACGAACAATAGAGCCACGTTTGTTAGGTTATTAATGATAAGTTGAATGATTGATATTAATCCTATCGTACATGAATTAAAATTTGTAAAATAAATAATGACAGAAGCCAGGTAAAATATACAAGATTCCTTACATTAATTTACGTCCGTAGATTAAGAACAATAGAGCGACGTTTGTTAGGTTATTAATGATATGTTGAATTATTGATATTAGTCCTATCGTACATGAATTAAAATTTGTAAAATAAATAATGACAGAAGCCAGGTAAATTATACAAGATTCCTTACATTAATTCACGTCCGTAGATTAAGAACAATAGAGCGACGTTTGTTAGGTTATTAATGATAAGTTGAATGATTGA
This sequence comes from Lasioglossum pauxillum, assembly GCA_933228785.1. NCBI lineage: Eukaryota > Metazoa > Arthropoda > Insecta > Hymenoptera > Halictidae > Lasioglossum > Lasioglossum pauxillum. The sequence goes on along the minus strand of OW121705.1, from coordinate 36,658,988 downwards.
TATTAATCCTATCGTACATGAATTAAAATTTGTAAAATAAATAACGACAGAAGCCAGGTAAAATATACAAGGTTCCTTACATTAATTCACGTCCGTAGATCAAGAACAATAGAGCGACGTTTGTTAGGTTATTAATGATAAGTTGAATGATTGATATTAATCCTATCGTACATGAATTAAAATTTGTAAAATAAATAACGACAGAAGCCAGGTAAAATATACAAGATTCCTTACATTAATTTACGTCCGTAGATTAAGAACAATAGAGCGACGTTTGTTAGGTTATTAATGATATGTTGAATTATTGATATTAGTCCTATCGTACATGAATTAAAATTTGTAAAATAAATAATGACAGAAGCCAGGTTAAATATACAAGGTTTCTTACTTTGTCCGAAGATTAAGGACAATAAAGCCACGCTAGTTAGGCCAGTCAGGAGATAAATCATAAACTCGCAGTGCTAAAAGAAAGCAATTTCGTTCTAAATGCGACGCGGATTATCAGAAATGACGATCTAACAACAAGCCTAACGCGAGACATTCCCACCATCAAAGAGGAAATTACATGGTATACGCGAAAGCACAGAAAAACAGAAGAAACAATCGCATAAACTTCTTGTTTCGATCATCCCGGAAGACCCGAGAGAAAAACACCCTGCTGATTTACTTTTACTCGACCATTATTAACGCATTATCTGGATATGCAATAGCGGTTATTAAGAACTTCCTTTACGATCCGTCTAGGTCTAACAACGACGTTCACCATAAAAGTGAAATTACTTTCCTAATTCCTACCTAACCCAGACCACTACTCCCACTAATTGCAATTCTTCCACAATTTTTTTCCCACGTGTAGTAAACTAATTGTTCTAACTTCTCAAAAAAAAAAAATCGTATGACTCGTAATTTTACGATGAGATGTTCGGACTCGCGCGAAAAAAGACGTCGCGTTGGAAATGATCGAGTCGATGGCGGGCATAGTGCGAGGAACGATTAAATCGATGGGATATTCTTCATCGTCCGTTCCGTTATTATGGTCGTAGCCGCTGGCGAATAGTCATTAAAGACCGACGAACCCGATTGTAACGCGACGCGGCCTCGGATTGAGCGGAAAACGCTTCTGTGTTCCGCGCGCACAATGGGACCTGCTTGTTATGATCCTTGGAGCGAAATGGATCCTCCAGATCCTGTCTGGATCCTTCAGATCCTGCCTCGATGCTCGGGGTCCTGTCTGCACCCTCCGAAACCCAAATCTGTGCACGATATCTAACTTCTATCTCGGAAACTGTATTATTGTGTTTAATATCACATTTTAGGACTGGCAATTTAGTAATGTCTATATTATTATTAGACTGCGGATCTTCATGCATTTATGAAGAAATTGGTTGGGCGAAATATAAGACAGTAGAAGGTTTAAAAAATTCAAGAATGCTGTAATGTTGCTTCTAATGTAACAAAGTCGTGAAGGGATCAAATCAACTTTTATGTTATTCCTGCTTCTCACAATCGATGCAAAACACTTTTATTTTGCATAAAGATCCGCAGTCTAATTATTATTCTTAATACTACGCATTATTAATATTGCACTTGAGAAACATGAAAATAGACAAGACATAAAATGTCTTTTCACTTTAGCGAATATGTAATCCATTTACTGGGGATCTAAATATAAAATGCTATCAATTTAGTAATATTATCAGACTGCTCTGTAATATTATCATGACGAAATTGGTTGGATGAAATATAAAACAGTAAAAGAATAGAAAAATTTAAGAATAAATGTTGTTTTCAATGTAACAAAGTCATTAAGGGATGAAATCAATTCTTATTTTATTCCTGAATCCCGCAACCAATGCAGAACTTTTCTATTTTGCATGAAGATCCGCAGTCTAAATATTATTATCCTTAATATTGCATTTGCGAAACATGTCGTCCATTTATCAGAAAGCAAGACAAAATGTCTACACTTCAGCAGTGTTCACATCGTTGTGTTTAATACCCCAGATTATTAATATTGCATCGATTATCAGCATGTAATCTTATCAGAAAACAAGACATAAAATGTTAGCCACTTGCAATTATTCATCCTGTACGTTTTCTATGGCAATACAGCAGAGTGAACACATTGTGCACGCGTTTCCTGTCAATGGGAACAATACAGTACTACAATACCGTTGTTGAAAGGGTTAGTATCCTCCTCAGAAATGCGGAAAAGCGAAATAAGGAAAAGGGAAGCTCGGAACAGAAGAGGCGCGCGGTTTCGTCATCGTGGAAAATAATACGCAGTACGGTAACTCGATAATAAACAGGTTGAAAAATTACATAGTCCTCGCGCGGCGAATCTAAATGTCCCGGCTGTTTAATATCGCATTATGGCGGAGTTAACGACCGGAAAATACACCGGTCGACCACCGTGGAGGAAGTGACCCGCCACCGTGCTCTGCTGTTCCCTTCTGTTTTCTTATTCTTACACGATACAGCTAATTCGTTATTGTAGCTTGTCCTCCTTATGAGAACGCACTTTGTAATCTGCTGCCTTTTTATTGACTTACTCGGTTACCGATCTTTCTGCATTGCCACTTCCGGTAACGTAACAACTGGAGTCACACTTCGTTTCAATGAAAGTCTGTTATTTTATTCACTATTTAGCATAATTAGACTTCTTAACCCCTTGCCCTACGATTTATTTCACGGTTTTAGTGATTAGAACTCTTTTGTAGTTCGCAATTTCTTAGAAAAGGAGAAAATTTATGTCTATTGTATGTCTATTCATTTTATTTCGGTTTAAGGGAAGTTTATTGTAGCATACATATTTGTTAGACTGTGTTCAGAATCTTTAATGCAGCGGTTTCCAACCTGGTAGGCACCAAAATTTTCTGATTAAAAATTAATTTACATACCACAATACATACAAATAAATAAAACTTAATAATTGTAAAAACGTGTCTATGATATTATATCTATTAAATTATAAAAGGTAGGGAGCGCAGAAAAAAATCTTTTTCGGGGAGTCGTAATAGCATAAAGGTTGGAAACCGCTGCCTTGATACAAAATCAAAATCAGATTTGCAGATTTGTGTTTCTAATTAGTGAAATTGTTGGGATATTTACGTGGGAAATGTTTGTACTATATTTTACAGTATAATGTATTATATTATACTATAATTTAGTATATAGTGTTTTGTATTGTTCAAATTAATAACTCTCTAAAACAATTTTACTATATTACTGATAAGAAAATTATCATTCTTGCCATACTGGTACGTTTGTTAACTTCAAATTACTTTTCATGTATAAAGTTAAGAGAAAAACTGATCACACACACACTTTAAATCAGAATAACTTCTTTATGAATGGACCAAACGACCTCAATTTCTCGATAAGGCTAGATGAATCAGTTTAGTAAATGACGTCTAAAAAATATGTTAAAAAAATGCATTTGGTCGGAATTATGAAAATCAATAATAAAAATTAATTTGGGTCAAAAGTTGGGTCAATAACGAAAATTTATAAGATGTGTTTGGTCAACTTTTATAAATTATATACGCTCCGAAAATTTCATTGAAATTGGTTAATTGGTTCACGAGTTATAAACGATCAAAATTGGTAAAAATTGCAATTTTTCAAAAATTTTGTTTTGTACCAATTTTGATCGATCATAACTCGTAAACCAATTAACCGATTTCAATGAAATTTTCGGAGCGTATATAATTTATACAAGTTGACCAAACACATCTTTTAAATTTTCGATATTGACCTAGCTAAAAAAGTTATTGTCTCGTAAAAATCAATTTTTACCATTGTTTTTCACAATTCCGACCAAATGCATCTTTTCAACATATTTTTTAGACGTCATCTACTAAACTAATTCGTCTAGCCTTACAGAGAAATTGAAGTCGTTTGGTCCATTCATAAAAAAGGTATTCTGATTTAAAGTTTGTGTGATCAGTTTTGCTCCTAACTGTAAAAGTGTACACCCTGTGTTCATTGCTGTTTAATTTTCGGAGGAATTTAATGGTTCGATTAAATTGTTCTTTATGTTGTTCTTCTCATGGCAATGCCATTGTTTCGCCAGGGAGTAACACATTGGATAAGGAGCTTCAGGAAGACAGTACGGATTCGTAGAAGAGGTCAGCCCTGTTTAGACAGCAAATTAGTGCTACATAGTGGTACACAGCATGGTACACGCGCCAGTTAGCTCGTACCTCGATGGTAATCGCGTGGAAACATTAAAAGCGAAGTAACACTGCATAGGAAGAGGAGAGACCACAGAATCTGCGGTACCGTAATTCATTAGAAATTCATAGTGCGGACGTCGCTCACGCGGATAAGTAGACTATAAAAGGCACCGGTTACAATTCAGATCGAATGGCTCGCAGATGTGAACGCGATTTTCAGCTCGAACACGCTCTGCCGCGTACAGGGTGTCTCAACTAAATCGAATCTTGAAAAGAAACTTTTAACGCCATTGCTCGTATTCTTAACTTTGACATTTTTTGCACACAACTGTTTTATATACAATTCTTGAAAAAAATATACTTTCTATCGAATTTCTGTCTGTAGAACTTGTGTGCCTTTTCACTCCGAAATATTTTACAATTTTCATTTGAAATTTACTTCAAAGGACAGATCCTTGGCTTATTTTGAACAATTTTGTTTACTAATTATATCATATTTTTGTAATTTATATTTCTGGAACTTGTATTTGTTTCTAACTAAAAAATAAGACAATTAAATAAATAAAGGAAGAACCAAATACATATAAAAACCCATTTTATTTACATTTCTCTTTCTCTGATGTCAAGTCAAACTCTACACAGGAGTACAGAGGGTTAACCCTTTAGTTATGGAAGATAATGCAGAATCAGAAGATTTGAAAAATAGCACGTGATGTGTACGGCGCTCAACGTGGCAGTCGTCACACATTTTTCATACTAAACAAGTCAAATTTCTTGCAATCATTACGCACAAGTTCTGCCAGGCATAGACACCTGATTTTTATCGATATACTTAATTAAATTGATTTTAATAGATATACTATAATTTTATAAAGGTTCGTAAGTGTTCTTCGGTTGGTTTTATTTGCCACCCGGTACGTAGGACTTTTTATTCGACGCAACGACCTATTCTTCTCGTCCCGGCGACCGGTAGTCGATCGTATCGAACGAGATAAGGGCTTAGAAGAGAATCCTTGGTCAGCCATGGCAATGCCAGAGGAAAGAGTGGGGGATACATTATACTTCAAGGAACCTTCGTTTTTTCAATCGTTTAAATATCATTACCATAGACTGCAAATTTGAATGTTGTTCGACGAAACAGTCTCAATTTTGCATATCGATAAATACTAGGCAATTATTAATGAAATAAAACCGACAGATCTATATCGACTCAAAGATAAAATAAAATCATTACAACCTAGCAAATCTTCCTTCAATCTACACTGTTTAATTTCTTTTAAAAAAGCAATTATCATGCATAACTTTATGCCATAGAAAAATTCAGCCAGCAGAAACGTGTAATACCTTCTCAATCCACCACACCTTCTTCCTCTTACCTGCTGGACCCATCTAATCCACAAATCGTGCTCCATTCTCCGCTCAACAAAGCCACGACAATTACCTGTTACGAATAAATCAAATCGAATTACGCCGTCCCATCGGTCGTTCTTTTTCACAATCCCATTTCACAAACCCACATACAGACGCACATCCACGCAGCAGACATATACGTGACCAAATCCATTAATTATTCCATCATACCTGTTTCCAGAGGGACCATCTCGGAAGCCATGCCGGCTGACGAGTTCGTTGGAACTCGACACAGAGGCAGACCGAGGTTGCAGCCGCCTTAACGAGCCGCTATTCTCATTGACAAGGTCGCCGAGATATCGCACGGAATCTAATCATGTTCACCTGGACCACGCATCATCATCCTTCGCCATTCCGCGATCGCTCGATCCCGATCTTCACCTGAGAACGAAACACCTGCGGCTTCTGGACTGGACTGGCGGCACACACGAACCGGAAACCGACGAAGGGCGCACGGAAAAACTGGACTTAATCGACCTTGCTATGGTATTTCCCGTGGCGGCACGCCGGAGGCGAGTAAATCGACGATAGAGGCCTGAGATCCCGTTGCCGTGGATCGAGGAAGCGCCCCGGCTCTATTATTCCACCTGCCACGAGTCCTTTCCCATGTTTGTCCGGGGACGGAAGCGTTAATAACGTCAGTGGAATGCTTCTTCAGGGAGAAGACATGGGCAGTAGTCGATCCACTGATGATACTTTATCGAGTTAATGTCGAGGGAAGGTGTACTGGGCATTTAGGAGGGAGCAGAGGCTGCTAGATCAGTGAAAAGAGAATTGTTCGGTTCTCCGCTGCTTCAAGATTTAACGAACAAAGGCCTCGTGAACTCAATTTGGACTACAACGTACGATTCATCATTAATTACTGACTTTACGAACCTACTCGACCAGTAAAAAGAGATTTTTAATGGTCTGATGGCACTTGATTGCTTCGAGACTTGTTCGAGGATAAGAAGACTACGAAGATCTAACTAGGATCTCAATTATCACTGATCAGGCTGATAACTGGAAGCACTAGCAAAAACGGCCTCTATAAGGGAACTAAGCTTGTTAGATCAAAAGAGGAATCCTCAGTCAATGATATTATTAAGTAATGAAGACTCAAATCGATTGATGATACTCTACCCCAAGGCTTGTTCAAGAATAAATAGGCCACGAGGACTTAATTCGAACTCGACTCAGGATTATTTGATGATTTCTGGAGACCCTTATCCTAAGACAGCAAGACCTATTAAATTCGAAAAAGTTCGTTCGAGAATCTTCAAGGTTCAAGGAGAACCTCCAAGAGTTTGTTGAAGAAAAATCGACTTACATGGATCCATCTAAAATCCAAACCAGCAGTAATTGCTAATCACCGAGGTCTCCTAGCCTCTCGAAGGTAGCAAAGCCAACCTCGACTGATGCTACTCCACTGCACCAAAATTCAAAGGCCACCATCCCCGCGAGCTTATCCCACCCCAAAACCAGTCCACCTCACTCCCCCAAGGTCGGATCCCCAGCCATGATCTCTAGATCGAGGCTCGCAACTCTCCCGAGTCTAGACCGGGACTCTCCGAGTTCCTCAGAGGCGTGATCGCAGCTGGCTCTGCAGGCTGGCCGCCGGTGGATGCCGGTCGCCATGTTGGAGCTGGTGTGCAGCAACTCCTTGAGCCCAGGAACGTAATCTCGAACACCCCCGAACGACTCCATCCCCTAATAAAATCAATCCCCCACTTTAAAAAAGCCCCCCTGATCGAGGGAACAAATTCTGCAGGGTCGAGTCCGAGAGGATAGAGGACCATGTAGAGATCCAGGAGGTTAAGGAGAAGAAGAAGAAGCTTCTTCCTCCGGGTCACCCAGCGTGTCGAGTAATGCTGAAGCACATCCTGACGGGGCAACCGTCGTCAGCGGGCTCCAGGCATCACCAGAATGATTATCCGGCGGGCTCGGGCACGTTGCACGGCGGCCACCATCATCACGTTCACTCGGGTCATCACCAGGACCAGCAGCACCATCACTATAACCAAAGTGGAGGGGTCAGACCCGGGAATGGGGGACGAGGTGTCGACGTTTACGACTCGGTGGTGGTGCATCCGACGCAGAGGACAGGCAACGTCCACCATCAACCGGCTACCACGCCGTCGTCTACCCATAGACATCCCTTGAACCACTCCCAATTGAGCGTGAACAATTTATCGCAGCGGTTGAACCACAGTCATGCACTGAACCTGTCCACCTTGTCGACGTCCAAGCACTCGGTGAACAGCGTCAGCCCGGTTGCCGGGGGCAACAATAACAACAACATCAACAGCAACAATAACAACAACGTGTCCACTACATTGGGACACACGGTGGTAACCCAAGTGCCGTTGCATCATGACAACAGGCCGAAAGCCAACGGGGGATTCGACATCTCCAGGCTATCCAGGCTACCAAGTCAAGCCACACCTTCCCCTGCACCTGTTCTTCAGCAACCCACGACAGGTGCAGCCCTAACCGGCGTTGGATCCACAGCGTATCCCCTAAACGCTTCCTGGTCCTCGTCCCTTTCCAGGAATCACAAGGATCAAGAGGCCGGAGCTAAAGAGACTCTCACCAGTCTGGGACTACTGTGTTTAGTGTCTTTGTTACTGGCACTGCTCTCGTTGATCTTTCTGCTGAAGATCTCCCCGTTGACCGTCACTCCCAGCAGCCTCATCAGTCCAGAAGAGTATACTATCGTGTACGAAGTCACTCTAGCGCTGTGCGCACTGGCACTGTCCTTGAACCTGTGCTGCCTGCTCGTCTGCGCTATTCAGTTCCTCTTTACTGTGAAGCTTGTCAAGACTTCGTACCAGGGACACTGGTGAGTTCGTTTTTTGATTAGGGGTAATCGGTTTTAGGGGATCGGATGTGTTAGGATTTTAGCTGATTGCATTTGGGAAGTATTTCTATGTTTTGTATATACAGTCATGTAATAATTAGCTGATAATTGCTGTTGAAGGATCTATCAAAAAATCTTCAGCCCTGGCGCATAGACTTCGAAAAACTATGGAATAATTGCCGGTAGATAGTGTGTTAAGCAATTTGTCGATAGCCTGCGGAATTAATGCGTTTTTGAGAAAATTTCTGCATTATGGATACTACACCCTGCAATTAATCGAGAAAATGTATGTTTGGCATAAGTCTATTTATCAATTTACATGCGCGGTCCTGTAAAAATTGTAGTAATTATAGTTCACCTGCGGTACACTCCGCTTAACAAGTTTCGAACGAGACAGAGGCGAATCGAAATGGCGAGCTCGATAAAAACGCGAAACGATCTCTGTGAAGGAGCTAAAGAAAGATCGGAGGACAGGCCACGGGAATCCCATGGGTACCCATGGGCACGAAGAGTGCGCGCATGATGCAGACGATGCACAGAGGATGCACACTGCACACGGGTCCCCTTTCGCAGCGCGTTTAACTGCAGCAAAGTGCATCCACCTGCGAGTCGCGCGAGCCGTGCCGTATCCCGGTAGAGTTGGGCCCGATAAAAAAGTTAACGGGCCCCGTTAAAGGATTTTGTAACGACGCTCGGTGGCCCGAGAGGTCGCGGCCAGCATTATCGGGACACGGCAGCAGCCCTTCTTATTGCGTTAATTAATTACCGGTCTTAGTTGCCGGCGGTCCCATTAGAACTGAAAAATAATTGAACTGGATTCCAGCGTGTCAATGTCGCGGACCCGACCGGTCCTCCCCCGTTTGCCATACACTCTTTTCGACCGTGAAGTCACCATCGTTCACTATGCCTGCTGCGACATGAGCATTGCCAGGAGTATGACATAATCAATAAGACGCTTTGTGGAAATTTTGTTTGAGAAGAGGCGATTCTGGTTTCATTTTTCTGATCTCCAGGAGTAGCTTCATTCAGCCGAAAAATTTTCTAACGTTTTTAGAAACGTAAACCCCTCAGTACCTTGCAGTATTGTACAGTTAGTGGTACCTTCTGCATTAAAAGTTGAATAGAATGACTAAAAAAAATCGGGCATCAAGTTTTAAGCTGCCGTCATAAAGAGGAAGCATCAATCATCGAATCTATGGTGGTTTCATTCACAAAAAAAATTGTCTAACCTTGTCAGAGACGTAAACTCCTCATGATATCCTTGCAGTATTGTAAAGTTAGTGGTACCTTCTGCATTAAAAGTTGAATAAAATGACTTTAAAAAATCGGACATCAAGTTTTAAGGTGCCATTATAAAGAGGAAGCTTCAATCTTCGAATCCATTGTGGTTTCATTCACCAGAAAGAAATTTCTAACCTCGTCAGAGACGTAAACTCCTCTTGGTATCCTTGCAGTATTGAAAAGTTAGTGGTACCTTCTGCATTAAAAGTTGAATAAAATGACTTTTAAAAATCGGACATCAAGTTTTAAGGTGCCGTTATAAAGAAGAAGCGTCAATCTTCGCATCTATGGTGGTTTCATTCACAAAAAAAATTTTCCAACCTTGTCAAAGACGTAAACTCCTCATGGTATCCTTGCCGTATTGTAAAGTTAGTGGTACCTTTTGCATTAAAAGTTGAATAAAATGACTTTAAAAAATAGGACATCAAGTTTTAAGGTGCCGTTATAAAGAGGGAGCTTCAATCTCCGAATATATGGTGGCTACAGTCACCAAAAAAAATTTCCACCGTTTTCAGAGACGTAAACTCCTCATGGTATTCTTGCAGTATTGTAAAGTTAGAGGTACCTTCTACATTAAAAGTTGAATAAAATGACTTTAAAAAATCGAACGTCAAGTTTTAAGGTACCGTTATAAAGAGGAAGCTTCAATCTCCGAATCTATGGCGGATTCATTCACAAAAAAAATTTTCTAACCTTGTCAGAGACGTAAACTTCTCATGGTATCCTTGCAGTATTGTAAAGTTAGTGGTACCTTCTGCATTAAAAGTTGAATACAATGGCTAAAATAATCGGACATCAAGTTTTAAGGTGCCATTATAAAGAGGAAGCTTCAATTTTCGCATCTATGGCGGTTTCATTCACAAAAAAAATTTTCTAACGTTTTTAGAAGCGTAAACCCCACAGGGTGTACCTTGCGGTATTGTAAAGTTAGTGGTACCTTCTGCATTAACAGTTGATTAAAATGTCTTTAAAAAAATCGGACATCAACTTTAAGGTGCCGTTATAAAGAGGAAGCTTCAATCTCCGTATCTATGGTGGCTACAGTCACCAAAAAAAATTTCCACCGTTTTCAGAGACGTAAACTCCTCATGGTATCCTTGCAATATTGTAAAGTTAGCGATACCTTCTGCATTAAAAGTTGAATAAAATGACTTTAAAAAGTCGGACATCAAGTTTTAAGGTGCCGTTATAAAGAGGAAGCTTCAATCTTCGAATCTATTGTGGTTTTATTCACCAAAAACATTTTCTATCCTTTTTAGAGACGTAAACTCCTCATGGTGTACCTTGCAACATTGTAAAAAGTTAGTATATTTTGCATTCAAAGTTGAATAGAATGACTAAAACAAATCGGACACCAAGTTTGAAGGTGCCGTTATAGAGAGGAAGCTTCTATTTTCGAATCTATGGTGATTTCATTCACCAGAAAAATTTTCCAATGCTTCTACGGAAGCTCTTTATCTTCCGAACCACCCGTCGCAGTCTCCCGATTGAATTCGCGTTCGCATGATCCATCAGGGAGCATGCACCTTTGAGAAGGGGAACTTGTGGGAACAATTTCATTTTTCACAGGTTCTCTGGCCGAACAATGGCCCTAGGTAACTGATAACGGCAACTATCGATCGTACACAACAGCTATTTTTAAGCAGCGTTATCACGGCGCCAACGTCCACTGTTGAAACCTTCTAGAAACTGATCTCGTGCAAGCATACTTGCCTAGAAGAGATATAGTGAACGATTAGAATTTTTTTGCAGCCTCGCGTTCCCTGTCACGTTTTACTCGCCGTCTCGACTTGCTCCAGGCTCTCCAGACAATTCTAGATCCAGCTGGATCTCTCGAATGCAGAATTCTTTTGTGGAGCGTCGATTACTTCACTGCGAAATGGAGGAACTGTTCGATCGCTTGAACTATGCATCTGTCATTATCACTAGACTATGACAATTTCCTTAAAATATCTCCGAAACTAACGGGTTTTGATTTTTTACAAGACGTATCTGATGCATATTCATCAGTGCATTAAAAAATACGTGATTCCATTTAAAGAAATAAAGTTGACCTTCACATCCGCAAATATTGAGGCAATCTTTTTTACAACATATTTTAATACAATAATCGCAGTGCATTATTTTATATTCCTAAAACACAGTATTTTACACATACTTGAATCATTTTGAAACATTCTCACCCTTTACACATATGCAATACACACTTTTATTTCGAATGTGCGTTCAAATAATTCTTTAAACAATCTCATCCACCACTGTTCACTCCGTAAGAGATCTGGAGTTGGTCCAGGCTCCAGAATGCCTCCCAACGTTATCTCTCCATGATGAATAGTCAGCGTTACTCGAAAATCGTATCTCCCGTTGGTGAAACGAGAGAGCAGAGCCAGGAAATTTGAGGAATTCGTGCTGCGCAAGGTTTTCCTCTTTGCACCATAGAATTTTTTAGATAAACCCTCGAAATGAAAATCGTGTTGAGACGAATCGAAGTTGTACCCCTCGATGCGAAACGCAGATAAGGATGGGCTATCTACTGTCGTTGTGATAAGGGAGTAACGGGGCTCCATTTATTGTCGAACGTTGACCGGTAGGATAAAACTAGAAACCTGTCTGTGGGAAAACCTGTTCGTTTGTAATTTGCCTCGTTGCTTTGTTTAACTGAAACTCCCGACTAAATAGACTTGCTTGAAATAAATAATACAAACTACAGATTCAACAATTATGGAATAAACCGACCTCATCCAGTTCCTTAGCACTAGGATTTGTTATTTCATGATTAAAGAAATGACGAACTCGATAATTGTAAAATAAATTCAAACGCAACAACAATAAACAAATGAAGGAATTGTCTCTTAAATGAGGCAAATAGAACAAAGTTAGTTTAATAAATGCGGTAGGCAGCGCACTAATTGATACCGAGACGTTCTAGCGCGAAACAAAAGCACCAAAAATGTTCGTCGTAGAAGCAGACGAGCGGTTCCATTCGCGATAATTATCCAACCGGGCGGTTACTTTGTCTGGAAGGGCCGCGAAAACGATGGGCCTGAGATAAGGGAGTGCAACGGGCCGGGCCCGGGCCGTGAAGAGGGGTCCGATCCCATCGCATCGCGTTGCATCGCGTCGCGCGCGCGTAACGAGCCTCATTTTCGTTGTGGGCCCGTCACGTAAGAGCACACTGGAACTGCATTTATATGAACCCGCCCAGACACTCGCAGTTCGCATAACTGGATCGTTCATACAATGGGAGTTCACCTAACTCCCTTCACCATCTCTGATTTTTCATCCGGCTAATTGAGGTTCACGCTCCGATAACTGGATTTTATCGGACTTGCGTTTGAAAATGTACTTGCGTAGCGGGTAAAAGTTTAACGCATGATATTATGCACGATATTTAAAGAAAATCATTTTCTATTTCAGCCCAGTTTGTTACGATTCAGATAGAAAATGATCAATTTTCATAAAGATCCTCGGTCTGGTGATCTCGCGTAGCCAACGTGGTGCTCAAGCTTTTAATGTACTAATTACATTTTAATTACTCGCTTGATCATCATCTTCAAAGTTTCCCGAACGCAACACATGAAATCGCGTGCAGGAGAAAAACAATAGGTCTCGGACGAAGTGGCAAGTAGAGAATTGTCGTGGCGTGCCGGTTTGTGGGTCAGTCATCGTTGCAACGCGTTGCAGCGCGTTGCATCGAAATCTCATCGTTCGCCAGGTAGCCGTGAAAGAAAGGGAGGAGGTGCGCGAGGGCGGTGGCGGTTTCCTTCGGGAACGATTACCATTAATTTCTATAATCTCGCATCGTTGCCGACGTCCTCAATCAAGATTATCCGCCGCGGCGGAATGAGAGTTCCCAAGTCATCCATGCGTGCCCTATCCGCGCCGCTGAAACGCACGGTGTCTCGTATCCCGCCGCGATATATCAGCGCTGCGCTGTCTAGTATTTCTTCTCACGCAGTGCGCAGTCCAACGAACGCAAGAATTCGCGAATCCTGCGCCAATGGTCGCTTCGACGAGCTGCGCTGCTTGCGCGACCCGATTTCCACCTGACAATACGCGACGATGGTGGTTGGATCATTAAAAATGTCACCAATTGTCTGCGTCCGTTGCGAAATGTTGGAGCCACGTGTACATTCACTTCTTTTTAAATCTTCAATTTAAAATTTTTTAATCTATCACTCTATTTTGAAATATCAGATGACTGTATAAGTTCGTGTCCGACTTGAAAATAAAATTCAATGGTTACATTTTAAAGAATACAGCTTTATTAATCAATTATATAGTCACCATTCTTTTCTACAATTAGAAAAGAATGGTGATTATATCATTTTTTTACACTCCGCCGTGCAGTATAGTTTGCGACATCTATCAAAATCGGGCATGAACTTATGCAATCATCTGACAGACCTACTAATTTTTGTCAGGGATGCATAAAATCCGCAGTCCAACTATTAGAAATCTATGGTGCATACAATTTTTATTTTGTGTAAACATCCACCGTCTAGTGTAGAATCAAGTCTTTCGTTCATAAAGATTATACTAGAGGTAGAAGCTTCTAAAATCATTAATTTTGGGTATAGTGAATCACAGAGTGAACGTCAGAAGGTCGTACCCATGCAACCTGCTAATCAATTGAGCATTGCTCAACAACCTGGCACGCAAGTCCCACTGATGAATTCAGACAATTAATTTAGCTAAGAAATAGAAAAGCCCATTTCCCAGCGGCTGGAAGAGTCTCTTATCCTTAAAGTCTTGACTTTACGAGAAGAAACGATGGCTCTGACAGTAGTATCATTCTTGATGGTGCGATAAATCGCAGCCTCAACATCTGGAGGTTCTAAGCAGGGTCGCATTAAGGATTTCGTAGGCTCTTTTGTTGTCGACTCTATGCCATAACCTGATGCACTATTAGGAACAGACATCGTTCCGGAAACTGTGTATCCTCTTGGACCATTCCAAGGACTCTATCCCTGATCCTATCAAAGGATAAAGTATGAATTTTATGAGGAAGCAGCAAAAAATCAAACTTGGTCGAGATAGCTCGAACATCAAAATTAGCTAAGAATGACAAACACACCTTTAAAATCAGGATTACTCTGCTCACGAACAAACTCCTACTACTCCATCACTACGAAAGCAACTTCGAAGAAACAAGAAGTCAACCAAGCCTTGTCGACTGAAATCGAGAAGCAGCAATGAATATCAGACTTGGTCAAGATAGTTCGAAGATCAAAATTAGCTAAGATAGGCAAACACAACTCTAAAATCAGGATTACTCAGCTTACCAACAAACTGCTACGACGCCATCACTACAAAAGCAACTTTGAAGAAACAAGAAGTCAACTAAAAGCAAGTTCAAAGAAACAAGAAGTCAACCAAGCCTTGTCGACTGAAATCGAGAAGCAGCAATTAAATCAGACTTGGTCAAGATACTTCGAAGATCAAAATTAGCTAAGATAGGCAAACACAACTCGATAAAATCAGGATTACTCAGCTCACCAACAAACTGCTACGACGCCATCGCTACAAAAGCAACTTTGAAGGAACAAGAAGTCAACTAAAAGCAACTTCAAAGAAACAAGAAGTCAACCAAGCCTTTATCTGAAATCGAGAAGTAGCAATTAAATCAGACTTGGTCAAGATACTTCGAAGATCAAAATTAGCTAAGATAGGCAAACACAACTCGATAAAATCAGGATTACTCAGCTCAACAACAAACTGCTACGACGTCATCGCTACAAAAGCAACTTTGAAGGAACAAGAAGTCACCTAAAAGCAACTTCAAAGAAACAAGAAGTCACCCAAGCCTTTGTCGACTGAAATCGAGAGGCAGCATTGAATATCAAACTTGGTCAAGATGGTTCGAAGATCAAAATTAGCTAAGATAGGCAAACACAACTCTAAAATCAGGATTACTCAGCTCACCAACAAACTGCTACGACGCCATCACTACAAAAGCAACTTTGAAGGAACAAGAAGTCACCTAAAAGCAACTTCAAAGAAACAAGACGTCAACCAAGCCTTGTCGACTGAAATTGAGAAGCAGCAATGAATATCAAACTTGGTCATCAAGATACTTCGAAGATCAAAATTAGGTAAGATAGGCAAACACAATTCGATAAAATCAGGATTACTCAGCTCACCAACAAACTGCTACGACGTTATCGCTACAAAAGCAACTTTGAAGAAACAAGAAGTCAACTAAAAGCAACTTCAAAGAAACAAGACGTCAACCAAGCCTTGTCGACTGAAATTGAGAAGCAGCAATGAATATCAAACTTGGTCATCAAGATACTTCGAAGATCAAAATTAACTAAGATAGGCAAACACAATTCGATAAAATCAGGATTACTCAGCTCGCCAACAAACTGCTACGACGCCATCACTACAAAAGCAACTTTGAAGAAACGAGAAGTCAACTAAAAGCAACTTCAAAGAAACAAGACGTCAACCAAGCCTTGTCGACTGAAATTGAGAAGCAGCAATGAATATCAAACTTGGTCATCAAGATACTTCGAAGATCAAAATTAGCTAAGATAGGCAAACACAATTCGATAAAATCAGGATTACTCAGCTCACCAACAAACTGCTACGACGTTATCGCTACAAAAGCAACTTTGAAGAAACAAGAAGTCAACTAAAAGCAACTTCAAAGAAACAAGACGTCAACCAAGCCTTGTCGACTGAAATTGAGAAGCAGCAATGAATATCAAACTTGGTCATCAAGATACTTCGAAGATCAAAATTAACTAAGATAGGCAAACACAATTCGATAAAATCAGGATTACTCAGCTCGCCAACAAACTGCTACGACGCCATCACTACAAAAGCAACTTTGAAGAAACGAGAAGTCAACTAAAAGCAACTTCAAAGAAACAAGACGTCAACCAAGCCTTGTCGACTGAAATCGAGAAGCAGCAATGAATATCAGACTTGGTCAAGATAGTTCGAAGATCAAAATTAGCTAAGATAGGCAAACACGACTCAATAAAATCAGGATTACTCAGCTTACCAACAAACTGCTACGACGCCATCACTACAAAAGCAACTTTGAAGGAACAAGAAGTCACCTAAAAGCAACTTCAAAGAAACAAGAAGTCACCCAAGCCTTTGTCGACTGAAATCGAGAGGCAGCATTGAATATCAAACTTGGTCAAGATACTTCGAAGATCAAAATTAGCTAAGATAGGCAAACGCAATTCGATAAAATCAGGATTACTCAGCTGGAGACAAGAAGTCAACCAAGCCTTTGTCGACTGAAATTGTCAAGTCTCGCCAGGTAATTCACACCGAAATCACAGGAAGAAGCAGAAGCGAGAAGTAAAGATAAAGAAAGACGACTGCGTCCCTTATCACGGACCATTTAAGTAATGAGCTGGCACTTAGCAGTGTCGCTTGTCTTTCATTCTCTGGCGCTCTGTAATCGGTCGGCTGTCGTTCCCTGTGTAACTCATCCCATGACTCTCTCTTTTCTCCTGATCCAGAGGATGAGCACAACAAGAGACAATGAGCAACCAACGAAAGTGAACGCTGGAGACCCCAATAGTAAGAACCCGCCTTTAAAAGCTCTGTGCTTTCCAAAGGGTTGCTCCTTCTCAAGCGACAATGGCCGCTTTCTTCTCGAAACGGATCGTTACCTTTGACCTGCACCGTTTCTTTTGACTTCGAGGCTGATGCTTTTCACTGCAAACTTCACTTCTGGTCCTTTAACTTCGTTCAAAACGCTTATAAAACATTAATCAAACTGCTGTACACTTCAACATGATTCTCCAATTTAACTTATTCGTTGATTTGTGAAGTTAATTGATCGGTCAAAAAGAAAAAGACCCGAAAAATGGCTAGTCCTTTTTTTTTATTAAATGTTTGAATACATTTTCACTAAAATTAGAACAATTTATCCTTAATCAAAATAAAGGGTCACTTTCGAGAGTAGTGCGCCTCTTTGAAACTCATTTGAAGCTGCAGATCATTGTCCATCTTCTCGACGATTATTTTTCTTCGGGCAACGATTCATTGAATTTCGTCACCGAGTAAATCAGTGAAACTTTTAATTGACTGATGCCCGACTCTATTTCGAAAGACGGAAACGAGAAGCCCCGTTTGCACGGCTGCGCTTCCGTTCAGAAGCCAATTCGTTCGATCAATTCGATAGCTTGCTCTCTTCAATTTCCGCATCATGCCGGAAGCGGTTCCATCGATTTCGAAGAGATTCATCATAAACAAGGAAAAACAGTCATGCCATCGACAGGAAGTCGATGAAGATTGTATCTCGCTCTGGGACGAATCACCGCTGGAATTCTGATCGCTATCGGACTCGCTGAACCGCGAATCCGTGAACATTGCGACGACATGGTTTTCCATTGTTTGTCCCTTCAGTGTGAATCCGCTGGAATTGATGCGAGATTGTGTGTTTTGCCAGATTCCGCGTTGAGATATTTTTGGACATAAATTTCTTACGAACACGTCAATCATCCTTTGGTTCCTAATGCTACAACTGTTCAGTTAATTGAACCTTTCACTTCATGATTTTTCAATTATGAACATTTACGAAACCGTAACAAAAGACAAGTAAAATAATGATTTAAATAAAAATGAATTTTTAAAAAATACCACGTTTTTAAAACGAACTAAAAAGTATAAAATAAAATTTTAAAAAACGCCACGTTTAAAAACGGACTAAAAAGTATA
Organism: Lasioglossum pauxillum; assembly: GCA_933228785.1. Taxonomy (NCBI): domain Eukaryota; kingdom Metazoa; phylum Arthropoda; class Insecta; order Hymenoptera; family Halictidae; genus Lasioglossum; species Lasioglossum pauxillum. The sequence continues at coordinate 36,640,592 of OW121705.1, read as the reverse complement.
AAATAATTTTTTCTAGCCCCATACAGATTCCTAACCCCGTACAGATAGTCCTGAAAATTTGTGATTGTGAATTTTGAATAGCTATGGAAATACTTGTAAGATTTAAAACGAAAAACGTGGGGCGCAAGATAATACATAGTAAGAAGTGTAGAGAGTAGCTGCCGCTGAGGAAACTCGCAAAACAGTTCATATCATTTGCAGTGCAATAAAATTGTTAGTGATTTAGGTGTTCATGCATCAATTATCTATTGCATGCGCCCCACGTTTTTCGTTTTAAATCTTACAAGTATTTCCATAGCTATTCAAAATTCACAATCACAAATTTTCAGGACTATCTGTACGGGGTTAGGAATCTGTATGGGGCTAGAAAAAATTATTTTATACTTTTTAGTCCGTTTTTAAACGTGGCGTTTTTGAAAATTTTATTTTATACTTTTTAGTCCGTTTTAAAAACGTGGTATTTTTTAAAAATTTATTTTTATTTAAATAATTATTTTCTACTTTTTAGCCTTATATGTGTGAAGTTTTACAATCGATTTTGAACATTTTGATGAGATTGTAACAGAGACAGGTAGTAAATTTCAGACGGTATTGCGACGCGTCATATCGAAAACGAACGCCGTGGTAAAATGTCAAAGATAAAGGTTCGACGGAGAATTTCGGTGTAACTGTTCTTTCGCTTGCTAAACAAACATTATACTATAATAATACGTAGTAACTTTGTAAACACCGCACGAAGCTCGAACGCACACTGACGCACACTGAGCTCCTTCGGTGCGAAGCGGGTCAGTAGAGTGGGGATGAGTCAGAGTGGGAACACGTAGTAGAGTGGGGACGCTGAACGCGAAGACGTACTATGTCACGCGGTGGGGGGTGCAAAGGTTCAAATTATTAATAATTTATATCTCCTGAACGCATAGGCTTTTTTTAAATATTTTTTTAAATATTGCATTGTCATCCAGTTCTGAGCTATGTTTAAAATTTCAAGTCTCTATCTCATCGGGAAGTTAGTTTAAAATCAATTGCAAAATTTGTACCGAACAAACAGACAAACAAGAAAGCGAGCTAATAAAAACGTGGTAATAAAAGGGCACCATCGCAGCTCCGGCATTTATCTACCCTAAAGTTTGACCACGCTAGTTTCCTCATCCGTTCGATCGATTCCTCATTGTCCAAGAGACAAAGAGTGTCCGTAGCAGCCGTCCCCCGAAAATTTCCTTGGTTCCCGTCTCACGGAGCGCGAAGACACCGTGAACACGGAAAGAAGGGGAGGTTTAATGACTCTGAAATGAGGGGTGGCCACGGATCGTTTCGTAAGGGACTACGCGGCGACCGTTACTAGCGGCCGAGTCGCACCTGTTCCTCGGATCGGGCCGGTGCGGGCCAGTGCTGCCCGACGCATTGTGCGTTTTACGAGGTCTCAACACCGCCGTGACACCACCATTTTCTCTCCCTCTCTCTCTTCCTCACACTTGCTTGGCCTTTCATCTACCGAACGGTCGATCGCTAATTCTCGACCTCGACGGGACCCTGTCCTGTCGTATCCTCCTGAGCGCGAAATACGGTCTGCTCGTAAACTCTGCCGTTCCTTACTGCCATAATCGCGTGTACACGCCTGTACCCGTAAACTTGCTACCTTTTATCGGGCAACCTGTTCAGGCAAACTATCGACACGAAGATTGAAGTCCGAACAAATTCGGACTTCCGCCGGTAACCCTACCAGCATTTATTTCGATGTCTACCCTCTTTAGAGAAAGTGTTCAATGAAATGTAACGTGCATCGTTCATGAAATATTGAAACCATTCAGTAGAAGAAATTCGGGGACGACTTTAACCCTCCGACAGCAGAACCTGACATTCATTCAATTATTAATAATTAGCGACTCGAGCGATTTGAACAATATTACCGAACAACACAAAAGTGCGAATAGCCCAACGGTGTACAACGTCGGAATTTCCGGAAGAGCGCGCGGAAGGGTTCAGCGAGCGAAACGTGTGGACCAGCGTGGATGCACAGGCTGCGAATGAAATCGTCAGGTTATGCAGATGAAGTTCCACCGGGAACAGCGAGTCGTTCGCTCGAAATTAACCGACAAATAAATTACAAGGCGTCGGGATGTCGATGGTCCTCGCATCTTCTAGATCCGGATATTGGAGGCGCCGAATTTATTTCGTTTAACCTGCCACGCCAACAGGGCAAGGGAAAGACGGAGATGAGAGACGAGACAGAAAGTCGAAGCTCTCGAAAGAGAATGAGAAAGATAGGGAAAAGAAAAGAGGAGAAAGGGAGAGAGAGAAAAAAAAGGATTCCAGACGGCGGATTCGAAGGCGTGGAATGCCAAGTGGTGTGTTCTTGAGGAACGGAGATGGAAGTCGCCGCGGATCTGACGCACGAAACCGTCCGAGAACAGAAACCAGACACGCGTGTAACGTTAAACCAGGCCGTCGATGAAAAACGAACGAGCCGAGCAGCCTCCACGGACTTTTTAATGACAGATAAAATCGCCGAGTTACGGATCATTCGGATATCTCTCACCATCCCTTTCTTACACCCCACCCGCAGAAGATCTCCCGCGGATCGCCGAGCCATCGCTCCGAAATTCGACGATCAGATAACACGGGGAGCATTAATTTTGTAACCTCTTTGTAACGATGACTCAATCCCAACCTGGCATACCTCGGTCCTTTGATTCCCAGAGAGATTCGCGGCTTTGATACACCTGCCCCGTGCACCGGCTAATTGTTGCATTCACCGTGTAGACCACCTTGCGACTATCTAAAAGTTACACTGCCGCTCAAAAGTATGTGGGCACTTACCATGTTCATGAAATTTGTGATATATAATGTATATTTTTATTATCAAACAATATTTGTTGCTACAGTCTACTATGAATATGTATGTAATGTATTCTAATACAGTGCCCGAAATTTCCATAAAGCCACCACGTTTTTTGGTAATATCTTATAATTATTCTGTACTTATGATCAATTTGAGTATGATTTCATTTTAGGCGTATCAAAAACACATATATATCGATTGAAATAATAGAAATAATATTTATTTTAAAAAATAAACGTAAATATATAATTTTACATAAAATAAACTGCGAAATTTCTATAAAGCCACATATTTTTTAAATAAGTAGGTTCAAAATGAACAATAAGTTCTTTCTTATTTCTATATTAATAATCAGTAGAACTGCCATTTCTTCGAATAACTTCGAAAATACGATGGGGCATTGACGAAATCAAACTTTGAAGTGTGTCTTCTTGAATAGATGCTCATGCTTCGTTCACCGCTTTCCATAATTCATTAATAGTACTGTGTAGCTCGCAATTGCCATAAACTTCCCTTGCGAGTATCCCCCGAAGATTTTCTATTGGGTTTAAATCTGGGGAATGAGCTGGCCATGTCAAAACCCTGATATTCTTTTGACCTAACCACTGCTTCATGTAATTTGATGTGTGGATGGCAGCGCTTTCGTGCTGATAAATGAAGTTATCGTGTCTAATATCTTCAATAAATGGTATTCAAATTGTGTCTAATAATTCTGTATATTTTTCAGAATTCATTTTAGGAGTAATGCGATAGATTCGTGTCTTGGCGTCAGCTCTAACTGCAGCCCAGATCATTAATGTACCACCACCAAAGTTGCGACTCATTGTTATGTCTTTTTCTTTCCTTAAATCATGCCATTAATATTTAAAACCATCTGGCCCGTTTAAATTGAATTTCTTTTCATCATAAAAATTAACAAATTCCCATTCTTTGGACCAGGACATGTGTGTTTTTGCAAAATCAAGACGAGCCTATTTATGTTCTGCTTTGAGTGCTAGTTTCTGCACCATTTTTGTCCAGTGAAATCGGTTGGAACTTTTTAAAATTTGTTGTACGCGTCTCGTAGTTACTGACAAATCTAATTCAACGCGAAGTTGTGCTGCATTTCTCAATTCTTTTGATGCAGATGTTATTAACAACGAATGCTGTCTCTCGCTCAGCATTTGATTTCCCCCTTTGGGGAGGTTTTTGCCGTAATCTTTTCCCAAATTGACGTAATTATTTACAACGGTACGTGATCGATTAATTTTTTTTGCACTTATGCGATTAGAACATCCCATATCCCTATAAGCATCAATGGATGCCTTTTCTCCACTGGTCAACAATTGTCCTCGCGGCATTTTACTAATGAGAAATTAAAATATAACATTTTACGATTTCAATAAATTTACAGATCTATTTTTACGCAAATCCTTACTCTTCAATTGTAGTTACACTTCTTCTATTGTACCTAGCGGGACTTATTCACTCAGAAATCTAAGCACAAACTAAGTGGCTTTATTGAAATTTCGCACTTATGCTTCGCTTCGTGCAGCAAAAAATGTATACACACCCAAAAGGTGAACATTTCCGAGCAGATACTCGAAGATTTACGATTAGCATCAAGTAAATATAATTGTAGATGAGAAAAAGTAGTAAACTTGACATATTTAAAAAAAAATACACAATTTAGTTATTGAATTTTCTTAAATAAGTAAAAGAAAAACTATGAGATCACACAGATAGATAAGTCCGAAAACGATGTCCCAAGTCTGAAAAACATTTGTGGGAAATATTAGAATCTGAGTGGAACCTTATTGAAAGTGAAGTAATGAAAAAGTTAATAGCCAGAATGCCACGACTAGTAAACGCGGTCATAAAAGCACGCGGTGGATATGTAAACGAAAAGAAAATATAATTATTTGTTATCATTATCGGTGAGATATTTAATAAATTATTATTAAAATATGTTCTCCAATACTGTACGAACTGAAATACATACAAGATAATCAAATTTACCAAAGATATCATAACTTTTTTCAGGTAGTTATAAGAATTAAGGAAGTGTCCACATACTTTTGAGCGGCAGTGTATGTCTTCGGGATTTTGTCAAAGGGCAATTAGTACGTCAAACATTTCGGGGCTTTCTTGATTCTATCCTTCATTTGTATCAGTGCAGAAAACAAAGTTTTTCTATGCTTTTTAAACTGTCTTTCATTGGCACATAATTGTCCTCTAAAAATTTTAACAAAAAGGATCCTTTTTGCCGGATCCTCTATGGGTCGATTCCCACTCCTGAAGGATCGCTGTGCTTTCCTGGGAAAGTCGACCAGGGAAAGTTTCCTCGCTCCGAGTGGTGCTTATGTCTCTTTGCGGATCCAGCATCTGCAAACTGTCAACGGATACCGACGCCGTTGATGGAGGACACTGCATCTGCACTGTGTTTGCTGTCTAGCTCAACCAGACCACCCTTGTTTCACCTTCTTGATTTATTCCTCTTTGTAATATCGAGTGAAACACGTTGAGAAGATTCTAAATTGAATTTAAGAAGCCATGGAATTCTTCCTTGGAATTCATGAAATAAATCATTGGGGATTAACTGATACTTAACATGTCGCGGGAGAACGTCTACCTTTTGTCCCACTTCCTGTCGTTTCCTAAAATTTATTTCGTCGAGCAAATGATCCTGTATGGTGAAAATACAGTGGGAATGTCGTTAATCAATTTTATGGATCTCTGGCAAGAATGAGTGGGTGAGAAAGAGCCGAGATTATTAAGAAACTGTCGACTATTGTAATAAATGTACAATCTTTTCAGTTTGCATAAAAGATTTTCTTACATTTCACAAATTTTTAAGTGCGGTAATTTCATCAAGATTTACAATCATTCATATCTATTAACGAAAATACTTCGTCTATTAATAACAATGTGAAAGTGTGAAAATTAGGTATTCTGCAAGATTTGTCCTGTTAGGTATTTTATTTGGTGCTTGATAATTTCATCGATTTACCGTAATTCCATTTCGGAGATGGAGTGATACCTCCAGATTCCGTAAATGAGAAGTAATAGCAGCGCGTGATGGTTATTTATAGTCAAGACACGTTTCCCTGATCTTGACAGTCCCTTTTCACAGAGACTCCTCCTAACTCGGTGGTCCTAACCGTACACCGTGTCGAATTACGGCTGAGAGACAACCTTTTGCCGTCAGCATCGTCATAAATTTTCTTCGAACTGTTCTGCTTGACTAGATCTCGAGAGACGTGCCTTTAGCTACCCATCAGGCACATTCGTTTACGCTAATTAGACATTGGCGAGAGATAGATGACCGATCTCGTGTTTCACGTGCTGCAATTAGACTGGCGATGTTCATACGCAATAAAAATTGTCTGCGTTAACTATCCGGTTGGAGGGAATGTTCTGTCGTATGCTTAACATTATTTAATGATATAATTTCTATTGTTTTTCAGATAACCTGTCAATTTCTGTTTCCCAATTCTACACTACGTAATGTGTTTTTGATATACAAGCAAAATTACCTGCTTATTTAAAATACGACTGGATAATGTGTGTTTAAAGTAAAAACATTTGGAGAATTTAAAAATATATAAGCATTTATAAGTGAAGAGGTGGAGTGTGGAGCATTTTCACAGAATCGATGTCTACAAGTCGACTATTTTTGCAGCAACTTAAGAAATCCCAGTTTGCGCCGTCGCGATATTTCACCGAGGAACAATGCGCAATTATCATTTTCGCCGGAGGTGTATCGATGCGAAAATAACCTGTAAACAAGAGAATATCTAATTTTTCTCTGTTCGTGGTCGTGGGCATCTTGTTCCCCACATATTTCTGCGTTGGGTGGCGTTTGGGCGTAGCTCGTGGGCTTGTCGGTCGCTTGGCGAACAGTTTCGCAAGAGATCGCTTGCATTTCCTCACGAATGAAACGCGTTTCATGCTGATATCGAATCGTGATCTTGTACTTGATACTTAGCGCCATTGTACCGAACGAGCACGGAAAATTCGAAGTCAATTCGAATATCTCACCTCGTCAGTCTGAGCACCAGAGAGACCTGGATACACACCTAATCAAACTTGGTATTTTAGCCACTATTTTCATTAAATTTTCTAAAACGCAAACTTATCTTCGAAAAAGTTTAGTACATTGACTACACTCCTCGTAGAATTTGTTTAAGACGTGAATTATTTTCAGCAAAATGTGTATTCGACTTGTCTAAAACTAGCGATGGGATCAAGTACCCCGCAAACAGGTTCGAATTTTGATTGATTGAATTCGAACTCTCTATAAGTACTTCGAAAAACATAAATAGTACTCCTAAGTATACTCGAACCTATGCCAGACTGTTCCGAACCTTCTACAAGTAGAATTTTACTTTATGTCGATCATAAATTGTTTATTTACTTGTAGAAGTACTTTGGTAAACGAAAATAATACTTGCAAGTATATTCGAATCTTTATCGAACAGATTCGAAACTTTTGTGAATATTGTATCGGAAACTCTCTGATTTTTCTGATCATTCTTTTTTTTACCGTTAAAATCAATTATGTTGTCCTCTAATACATAATTTAATTCAACATGTATAACTATAATTTCATAATCTATCGGAAATACTCATCGTATTATTCTTAAATACTTACGAATTTAATAAAGGAAGTGCTTAAAACCTACTATGTACTTGTGAAAGATTCGATTACTTTCAACATCGAAGTACTTGTAAGTATCTTTTCGAAACTTGTACAGTAGCGGACAAAAGTTTAAGACCGCTCTAAAGAAGACGATAACTTTTTTAATATTATACTATACGATTTGAACTTTTTTGGGAAGCTAGAGCAATTAGTTTACTAAAGGATGTGAAAAGAAATTTTTTCAAAAATTGCAATTCATCGGAACTGTTAAAAAAATATTAAAAGTTGAATTTTTAACTTTTTTACGTCAAAATCGGTCGTTGCAATGAGATACAAACGTTTAAAGATGGTAAAAATTGCAGATTTTCAATATTTTCGGCAATAAATCGTGAAAATCTGCAATTTTTACCATCTTTAAACGTTTGTATCTCATTATAATTAGAATATGTTTAATTGACACAGATCTACAAAACGTATTTTTTAAATTTTCAATATAAGCCCACATAAAAAAGTTAAAAATTCAACTTTTAGTATTTTTTTAACAATTCCGATAAATTGCAATTTTTGAAAAAATTTCTTTTAACATCCTTTAGTAAACTAATTGCTCTAGCTTCCCAAATAAGTTCAAATCGTATAGTATAATATTAAAAAAGTTATCGTCTTCTTTAGAGCGGTCTTAAACTTTTGTCCGCTACTGTAAGTACTCATTCCGAGGTTCGATATCAATTTGTATAAAATTAATACTTTTTAAATACAGGGTGAGTCACCTAACGTTGCCACCTCAAATATCTTTGTTGTTTTTAAAGCCTAAGTATGAAGTCTACAAGCGGCTTCGAGTGATTAACGAGTAGACTGCGAATTTTTAATGATTAATACAAAATAATAATGTTCTGTGTCTGATATATGGACTAGGAGCTACTTAAAAAGTTTATACATGCATGGGTAATTATAGTCGCTGAATTCCTAATGAAAGGGACTATCATTGTAGGTGTTTAAAAAAGGGTGCTTCCATTAAAAAAAAAAATGAAGGTAATCTTGATATCTCTAAAAAAATCACATAAAAACAAAAATATTTTTGGTTTCATGTGAGTCCCACTGAACCATTCGACTTTGTCCTTCAGACATTTGACGTATCTTTAAAAACAACAAAGATATTTAAGGTGGCCACGTTAGGTGATTCACCCTGTATAATCTTTGAACATTATTGCTTTTAAGTAGTAATCGAAACCCATGAAATGAAACTTGGTTATTGAAATTGACTCGGATTCGTGAGTACATATTGAACTTGATCCCATCCCTAGCTAAAACATATTACAGAATCATGACGATAATGGAGAATTAATTAGACTTTAATACAGTATTCACAGAAAACGTCACTCTCGAATAAATAAATTTTATCTAATAATTCCTAATGGAAATGTTTTTGTAATTCCAACAATTATCAAATGAAAAATGTAAAACCATTCGTGGCTAGTAGTTGGGAGCATTTTTCTTATTGGATGCTCGTCATTGTTGGAGCACAGGATGGTAATATTTTTGGAGAACTGATTTGTTGACACAGTCGGGTGTACGAACTCTCGTTCAGGTTCGCGGGTAGAGTGTACTATTAATTGACCCGAGCGAATATACACGCTGCTTAAAGTCAGTGACCGGCGACGGCGGATATGCAGAAAATCACTAGAGGCCTCTAGTTGCCGCCATTTCCGGGGAACACGTACCAATTTACTCCGGAGATGGGAGAATCGTGGAATTAATGCGTTCTTAGGGGTCCTTACACTTTCTCGGCCGCTTTCCGTGTTAATTGAACTACATTTTCCTTTAAAAAACCTCTCCCTTCCCTTTCGCAAACTTGTAAATGGCGATAATCAACTCTGAACTTAAACAAGTTAAAATCAACCTTTCGGGTCTTTCATTTTTCATCTACATCCCCTACATGTACTTAGTTTTAAATGTCTTTAAACATTTCTCTCATTTATTTCTTCATTTTTTGTGAACATCCCCTAAACGTGGTTTTAAATGTCTTTAAACATTTCTCTCATTTATTTCTTCATTTTTTGTGAACATCCCCTAAACGTGGTTTCAAATGTCTTTAAACATTTCTCTCATTTATTTCTTCATTTTTTGTGAACATCCCCTAAACGTGGTTTCAAATGTCTTTAAATATTTCTCTTATTTGTTATTTTCATTCTTGTTAACATCCCCTAAACGTGATATAAATGTCTTTAAATATTTAAAGTTTTCATGTAACACAGTGGATAAACTAAAAGGATTAAACACATGAATGTGGAATTAATGCGTTCTTAGGGTTCGTTACACTTCCTCGGCCGCTTTCCGTGTTAATTGAACTACATTTTCCTTTAAAAAACCTCTCCCTTCCCTTTCGCAAACTTGTAAATGGCGATAATCTACTCTAAACTGAAACAAGTTAAAATCAACCTTTCGGGACTTTCATTTTTCATCAACATCCCCTACATGTACTTAGTTTTAAATGTCTTTAAACATTTCGCTCATTTATTTCTTCATTTTTTGTGAACATCCCCTAAACGTGGTTTTAAATGTCTTTAAACATTTCTCTCATTTATTTCTTCATTTTTTGTGAACATCCCCTAAACGTGGTTTCAAATGTCTTTAAACATTTCTCTCATTTATTTCTTCATTTTTTGTGAACATCCCCTAAACGTGGTTTCAAATGTCTTTAAATATTTCTCTTATTTGTTATTTTCATTCTTGTTAACATCCCCTAAACGTGATATAAATGTCTTTAAATATTTAAAGTTTTCATGTAACACAGTGGATAAACTAAAAGGATTAAACACATGAATGTGGAATTAATGCGTTCTTAGGGTTCGTTACACTTTCTCGGCCGCTTTCCGTGTTAATTGAACTACATTTTCCTTTAAAAAACCTCTCCCTTCCCTTTCGCAAACTTATAAATGGTGATAATCAACTCTGAACTCATACAAGTTAAAATCAACCTTTCGGGTCTTTCATTTTTCATCAACATCCCCTACATGTACTTAGTTTTAAATGTCTTTAAACATTTCGCTCATTTATTTCTTCATTTTTTGTGAACATCCCCTAAACGTGGTTTTAAATGTCTTTAAATATTTCTCTTATTTGTTATTTTCATTTTTGTTAACATCCCCTAAACGTGATATAAATGTCTTTAAATATTTAAAGTTTTCATGTAACACAGTGGATAAACTAAAAGGATTAAACACATGAATGTGGAATTAATGCGTTCTTAGGGTTCGTTACACTTCCTCGGCCGCTTTCCGTGTTAATTGAACTACATTTTCCTTTAAAAAACCTCTCCCTTCCCTTTCGCAAACTTGTAAATGGCGATAATCTACTCTAAACTGAAACAAGTTAAAATCAACCTTTCGGGACTTTCATTTTTCATCTACATCCCCTACATGTACTTAGTTTTAAATGTCTTTGAACATTTCTCTCATTTATTTCTTCATTTTTTGTGAACATCCCCTAAACATGGTTTTAAATGTCTTTAAATATTTCTCTCATTTGTTATTTTCATTTTTGTTAACATCCCCTAAACGTGGTTTAAATGTCTTTAAATATTTCTCTTATTGATCTTTTCATTTTTGTAACATCCCCTAAATGTGGTTGTCATGTAACACAGTGGACAAACTAAAAGGATGGAACACATCAATGTGGAATTAATGCGTTCTTATGGGTCGTTACACTTTCTCGGCCGCTTTCCGTGTTAATTGAACTACATTTTCCTTTAAAAAACCTCTCCCTCCCTTTCGAAAACTTGTAAATGGCGATAATCAACTCTGAACTGAAACAAGTTAAAATCAACCTTTCAGGTCTTTCATTTTTCATCTACATTCCCTACATGTACTTAGTTTTAAATGTCTTTAAACATTTCTCTCATTTATTCCTTCATTTTTTGTGAACATCCCCTAAACGTGGTTTTAAATGTCTTTAAATATTTCTCTTATTTGTTATTTTCATTTTTGTTAACATCCCCTAAATGTGGTTTAAATGTCTTTAAATATTTCTCTTATTGCTCTTTTCATTTTTGTAACCTCCCTAAATGTCGTTTTCATGTAACTTAGTGGACAAACTAAAAGGATGAAACACATCAGTGTATTCGTTTGTAAAATAAAAATAAAAATTGCATAAATTGTAAACCACAAGAACCAAATAAAAATGTGATTGCTTTTTTAATTTTGAATTTAACCAATCCAGAAATAGCGAGTTCGAAGAATGAATATCAACAGCGTGAATTACCATTCCCAAAGCGCAGTATTCAAAAAGGGCCTCTCCCTTCAATCACAACAAGAGAAGGCAGTTTAGACGGGTCTGGGGGCCAAGAGCAACACTTAGGCGATTTGTCAGCCACCGAAAGTGTGACTAGCAGGGAGCTGGTTCCATTCAAGCAGATCTCGTTGATCTCGCCGAGCAGGAAGGGAATCCCTTCGTCCCTTGCCCTTTGATTCGGTGTACGAGCCTCTGCTCCATTCATGATCGCGAGAGAGGCTGGTATACAAGCGACAACACACGGGAACCGACAGAACCGTCTGAGCCTTCAGCTATTCAGCGTTCGCCGTCAAATAGTTTCCCTCGTCGAGATGAATGGAGATAACGATCGGCGAAACGACCTTACAATGATTGCAAACGACCCCGGTACGATGATTTTATCTCTGGAAATGATTTCTTATTTTTCCGTAACGAACTCTTCGTTAGAACCAATCGTCGAATCAATTTTCCTCTTTGCTAAAAATATCGTCCATCGATTTTCAAGGTGTCGTTCTAAAGAGGAAGCTTCAATCTTTAAATCTAGGCTTGTTTCGGTCGTCAGAAAAATTTTTCCGAGTTTTCACAGACGTTTGAATGCATAGCATATTCGAGAAAAAACGTCTTCTGTATTGGGGATGTATCAAAGAATTTGTTTGCTAATAAATTGTGTTTATTCGATCAGATTCTCTGTGACACGAACTGTGGCGCACGGTACAAGTGTTCTGACGGATTGTTAGCGGCCGAATCCGTGTAAAGGTGTTTTATCATAAAGTTAATTGGCTCGCGAGCGATGGAAGCTTGCTTCTCTCGCGGCAACATTTTAATGAATGCGGTAGTTTTCGAGCGAATTCTGGAGCACTTGGCGCACGCGAAATACAGGTCACAGCGCCGCCCAATATTTATTGTTAAAATCACAGGCTTGATCTTAATGGCCGGCGGACACGCCATTCGTGGGCCCACTCGGCTCTACACACACTCTTTGGTTCAATGTTTCTTTTCAACTGTTACTTTTTACCCGGCGCGGCGGGCCTCTTGTGGTCAAATTCCCATGGCTTCGGTTCCTCTCTCTCTCTTTCTCTCGACAGTTCTTTTTTTCGGAGATTCTTATGAGACCCATCAGCTTCACAAAGTCGAGGGCAATCATCTTGAGAGCATAATACTACCGCTGTTCTCTGTCTAAATGTACAGTTTTTCGTTTTTCTTTCGTTTTTCTCCGAGAATGTACATCTTTGTTACGTAGTTGAAGGGTCCATGGGAAAAGGGAGGGAATTTCAATTTTTGACGCAAGTTTCAGGTATGGAGAGACCTCGCCCTTTAAAACGAGCACTGGTACAATTTTTCAGATATTTTTAGGGGTTACAAGAGTTCAGGAGTTCGAAGATCAACAATTATTTATTATTTGAAAGAATTGTGCGTGGTCTGAGAATCATTCGATCATCAGAAACTGCAGACTTTCGGGGGTAAAAAATTCATAAAACCACCCCTCCACATTTAGAGAATATTTTAAAAAATCGAGCACGATATGCAACCACTTTACATCAAGTCTGATTCACCTAAAAATCGTTCTGAGCACTATCAGAGCCCCAGACGAGCGAATGCACCTGCGAGAAAAGCGGAGTCCAATTGCAGCGTCTCGAGTTAGCAGAAATCGCGGTGTCGGGGAAACCGCGGCGCGCACGTGGCAGTCGGTTACCATAATTTGGCACGCGTCGCATAAGTTTCGCGAAGCGTCGCGGTATCGCGAGGCATTCTGGGAAGGAAAACGAATAGAACAGGGCCCGATGTCCGGGAATACACAGGCGGACGCGGAAGGTTAAATTTACGCTCGCGGAGAGTCTCGGAAGGCCGAGGAGCCGGCAGGAATTAGTCTAGGATGATTTCACGGGTGGTGTGTATAACACCGGTGCACTTGAAACGTATCCAAGGAGGTCGCCGACCTCGAAAAAGACGGTAGCAACGGCTTCGTGGGAATCTCTCATTGTGGCTGGTTCGGATGGGGGCTTGTTTAAAATCAGCACGTAGCCGAGGATTCGTTCGTTCGTTTTTACGCGGGAACGACTCCGCTCGATCGACGCTCGCAAAGAAACCGTACGCTCGCGTGGCAATGCGAAAACCCCCGCGAAAAATTCAGACGGACGACCTCGCGACCCCATGGGACCGCCTTCGTTCGTTAGCCGACTGCCGATGCTCCCATAAACTTCAACGGAGTCCGGAACTTCGCTATTCTTTTGAACCCCTTGCACTATGATTCCAATGATTTTTAACTTCTTTGCGGTTCATTATTTAACACCTTGCTATACAATGTCGAGTCAGACTCGTGACGAAAATTCTGAACAGACTCTCATAAATATGTACATTATTAATTTCCTACAATTAATGTTATCGGCGCACTGGTTCGATCAATTGGAAAATAAGCAAATTTGCAAAAATATCACATGTAATTTAATTCAACGTTTCGGTCTCAATTTAGACCATTTTCAAGAATAGAAAATTTCAGTATTGCGTCTGTCAGAATTAATCAAAGACATTTTTAAATTTTTAATTAATTCTTACAGACGCAATACTGAAATTTTCTATTCTTTAAAATGGTCCAAATTGAGACCGAAACGTTGAATTAAATTTCATGTGATATTTTTGCAAATTTGCTTATTTTCCAATTGATCGAACCAGTGCGCCGATAACATTAATTGTAGTTTAAACAATTGTTGATCGAGATTTAGAGAACTGTTATTATTAATTTCCTTTAAACTGAAATAAAATTTTCTTTTCTTGTAGTCGATATATTGGAGAAAACATAGGCATACGATAAATATCAATGTTCTTTTCTTTCTATGAAATTCTGAACGATGAAGAAGTTCTGAACACTATGACCACAAAATAAATAGTAGTGCAAGGGGCTAATAGGGTGAAAAGAAAATTGATGTTTCATCACGTTTCTTTAATGACTACAATAAAATTAAATTCTACGTCGATCTTCTTCGAACTTCTTTGCGGTTCATCATTTAATAGGGAAACAAGAAAATTGATGTTTCATCACGTTTCTTTAATGGTTACAATAAAATTAAATTCTACTTCGATCTTCTTCGAACTTCTTTGCGGTTCATCATTTAATAGGGAAACAAGAAAATTGATGTTTCATCACGTTTCTCTAATGGCTACAATAAAATTGAATTTTATTTCGATCTAAAGGGAATGAATAATATACTTAGAAGTCCTCATCACACGAGTCTAACTCGATATTACAGTACAAGGGACGCTCGAAATAGCATTGAACTTTGATTGTGTTTCGTCGGCTCTAATAACCTACTGTGATCTAATAATTTCTTCTGACGAATCAATTATTGAATTGCTTTTAAATACGATCGCGATGGTGAAAAAGACTATTAGCAGGCTTCCAGTATATGTATAATTGTAAATGGCAGTATCCATAATTTTTACTGTGATCTAATAATTTCTTCTGACGGATCAATTATTGGATTCCTTTTAAATACAATCACGATGGTGAAAAAGACTATTAGCAGACTTCCAGTATATGTATAATTGTAAATGGCAGTATCCATAATTTTTACTGTGATCTAATAATTTCTTCTGACGGATCAATTATTGAACTTCTTTTAAATACGATCATGATGGTGAGAAAGACTATTAGCAGGCTTCCAGTATATGTATAATTGCAAATGGCAGTATCCATAATTTTTACGGCGGTCTAATAATTTCTTCTCACGGATCAATTATTGAATTGCTTTTAAATACGATCGCGATGGTGAAAAAGACTATTAGCAGGCTTCCAGTATATGTATAATTGTAAATGGCAGTATCCATAATTTTTACTGTGATCTAATAATTTCTTCTGACGGATCAATTATTGGATTCCTTTTAAATACAATCACGATGGTGAAAAAGACTATTAGCAGACTTCCAGTATATGTATAATTGTAAATGGCAGTATCCATAATTTTTACTGTGATCTAATAATTTCTTCTGACGGATCAATTATTGAACTCCTTTTAAATACGATCATGATGGCGAGAAAGACTATTAGCAGGCTTCCAGTATATGTATAATTGCAAATGGCAGTATCCATCATTTTTACGGCGGTCTAATAATTTCTTCTCACGGATCAATTATTGAATTGCTTTTAAATACGATCGCGATGGTGAAAAAGACTATTAGCAGGCTTCCAGTATATGTATAATTGCAAATGGCAGTATCCATAATTTTTACTGTGATCTAATAATTTCTTCTGACGGATCAATTATTGAATTCCTTTGAAATACGATCGCGATGGTGAAAAGGACTATTAGCAGGCTTCCAGTATATGTATAATTGTAAATGGCAGTATCCATAATTTTTACTGTGATCCAATAATTTCTTCTGACGAATCAATTATTGAATTGCTTTTAAATACGATCGCGATGGTGAAAAAGACTAGTAGCAGGCTTCCAGTATATGTATAATTGCAAATGGCAGTATCCATAATTTTTACGGCGGTCTAATAATTTCTTCTCACGGATCAATTATTGAACTTCTTTTAAATACGATCATGATGGTGAGAAAGACTATTAGCAGGCTTCCAGTATATGTATAATTGCAAATGGCAGTATCCATAATTTTTACGGCGGTCTAATAATTTCTTCTCACGGATCAATTATTGAATTGCTTTTAAATACGATCGCGATGGTGAAAAAGACTATTAGCAGGCTTCCAGTATATGTATAATTGCAAATGGCAGTATCCATAATTTTTACTGCGGTCTAATAATTTCTTCTCACGGATCAATTATTGAATTGCTTTTAAATACGATCGCGATGGTGAAAAAGACTATTAGCAGACTTCCAGTATATGTATAATTGTAAATGGCAGTATCCATAATTTTTACTGTGATCTAATAATTTCTTCTGACGGATCAATTATTGAACTTCTTTTAAATACGATCATGATGGTGAGAAAGACTATTAGCAGGCTTCCAGTATGTGTATAATTGCAAATGGCAGTATCCATCATTTTTACTGCGGTCTAATAATTTCTTCTCACGGATCAATTATTGAATTGCTTTTAAATATGATCGCGATGGTGAGAAAGACTATTAGCAGGCTTCCAGTATATGTATAATTGTAAATGGCAGTATCCATAATTTTTACTGTGATCCAATAATTTCTTCTGACGAATCAATTATTGAATTGCTTTTAAATACGATCGCGATGGTGAAAAAGACTATTAGCAGACTTCCAGTATATGTATAATTGTAAATGGCAGTATCCATAATTTTTACTGTGATCTAATCATTTCTTCTGACGGATCAATTATTGAACTTCTTTTAAATACGATCATGATGGTGAGAAAGACTATTAGCAGGCTTCCAGTATATGTATAATTGCAAATGGCAGTATCCATCATTTTTACTGCGGTCTAATACTTTCTTCTCACGGATCAATTATTGAATTGCTTTTAAATACGATCGCGATGGTGAAAAAGACTATTAGCAGACTTCCAGTATATGTAGAATTGTAAATGGCAGTATCCATAATTTTTACTGTGATCTAATAATTTCTTCTGACGGATCAATTATTGAACTCCTTTTAAATACGATCATGATGGTGAGAAAGACTATTAGCAGGCTTCCAGTATATGTATAATTGCAAATGGCAGTATCCATAATTTTCTTTGATGACCGAACAAAATGAAAAAGTATTGAGCAGAGGGTTCGACTCTCACATAACAATACGTTGTAGCTATGCAGTTAAGTAAACGAGATTCCGACGAATCGTTTTGCGACTTAATTGGGCCAAATTAGCTTGAGCAGAGAACCGCGGTGTTCGTGGTAATGTGGGATCACGTTGGACGTGGTTGAAACCAGTAAAACGTGGCATGCTTCGAAGAATTCAGCGAGAGTGATACAAAAGCCTGTAGAGATTCGATCAAGCTAACATGCAACAATACTAAATGATCAATATCTGAAAGCTTTGCTAACTCCTCTAGACGCTTTGATTGATAGAAAAGTATTTTCGCATATTTTAATATTTAAAGGCAATACGAATCAAACTTAATATAATTTGGATATTGTTCGTTTTATCCAAGAATGTTACGCCATCTTTCGCTGCATCTGGTTTATAATATTTATTCTTCCACTTAACATCATTATTGAAGAAAATTTGATCCTTGAGGTACATCTCGCAAACATTTCCAACGACTATGAACATATATTGTTATTTTTGTGGAATGGCAAAAGTTTCGAGGTGACAGAGTGACACAGAAACTCGTTCCTCGACTCGTTTATTTATCACGAAACCGCGAGGCTCTCGTCTTTATCGATTTCTCTTTTGTTTCAGGAGTAACAAGTACCTGCAAAAATCATCCATCAGCCGTATCTGCGCTGTCGGAGGCTTCTTCATTAGCATTCCCGTGTTCTTAACTGGTAAGAATCGCAATTCTTCAGTACTTTCCGCATTTCTCTTAAGCCACGCTTCTGAATTGTTATTTTAATTCTTGCAGTAATTCATATTCACGACGATTGTTTCAGGTATGATACTGTACACGTTCATCCAGTTTCATTCGACGCCGGCCATTGTCACGTCGATTTTCATTGGGCTCGGCATTGTCTTCTGTGGCTGCGCGATGGTCCACAACGTCTTCGTGTGGCAGAGGGTAAAAATTCTTTACCTCAAGATCTTATACAACTTTACTTTTAAGCAATCCTGTCCCTGTGCAAAAACAATCTTCCATTTCCTTGAAAGAGCAACTCCTTTCCTCTTGATGGAACAGTCTTTTTCTCTACGAAAGAGCAAAGTTTTCCCGAACCAATCTTCTCGCAAAGAGAATTTTCACAAAAATCATAGGAGTTAGCTTTCCAACCTAGCTGTTTGCTCGACCGGGGGACTATTTCCCTAGAACAGGAACACGAGACATTTTCGTTCCCCGTAAGAGAGCCAGCTTTCACCTTCCCAAGAAGACGGAGAATTCGATCCTCCAATAAACTTAACCATTCGAACCAAAAACCGTGTCTTTCTCGCTGGACGCTACCGCAACCCGAGACCACCGTGTTCCCCGTTACGTATTAATTGATACCAGCAACTAGGGATATCATTACTCCCTGATCATCATATACTAGCGACGTCGTTCCCATAATCACGGGACACCGCCGCCGGAGCGAGGCGAGGCTGTCGAGCCGAGCCGAGGCAAGGATTCGATTACGGAATAGCTCTCGCGAGCAACACGCAACGGGTCGCGCTCTAACGTTCACCTGAAAGGGCTCTCCCGATTGAGTCGTTTACGTGAACCGCGTTTCGAGCACGCCGCTATTCCCATCGATATCTCGCGCGTTTACCGTAAGCACCTTTTAATTCCCATCACGAGTCCACGGGGACCCGTTACGCCTGCTGTACCACGGCCAACTTGGCTCTCCTGCCCGATCAAACCGTTCCCTACTGCCAAAAGTACAGTTTCGACTTGATACCGTCCCATTGGGCGGTTTCCCCCCTTAACGTCGCGTCCGCCTCCTCGTCCTTCCGTTCAGTAGCACAGATGCCTCTAGTGCCTCCAAATCATCCGAAAACCTACATCTGTGACCTAAACTATTGTCCCCGTTTCCAGGAGAAGACGAACGCGGTGAAGGCGTTGGCGCGCGAGCAATGCGAAGCGGCGGTGCAATTGCAACGACAACAGCAGCTGCAACAGCACCAGAATGCATCGCACCATCAGCACCACCAGCAGCAGCTGCACCGAGGAGGTCCGTTGTCGCACCACGCCGGCTACGCGACGAAGGCTGGACCGCTCGCCGGCCAGCAGAACGCTACCGGACACCCGAGCCACGGCCGGCCCTCTCACTACCAGCATTATCATCATCACCATCATCATCGGCATGTATCGATGTCACCGCCACCATTGTTGCTCTCATCGCCGGCGCCGATCGCAGCGACGCACAATCACCTGAACGTCAGCACCCACAGGAGCATAGTCACGCCACCAGACACGCCGGGGGACAGGTCACCGCCCAGCCCCGGGAACAAGCTGAACAGGTCCCAGCATCTGCCCAGGGAAGCCAGTGGCAGTATCAGTCCTGGACTACCAGCCGCTACGCTGGATCTCAGCAGTGCTGCGACTACCAACAGCCCCCATGAACTGTCTACTTTGGTCTAGCTCCTAGACAAGGTCCTAGACTCGAGTAGACTAGAGTCTAGGATCTAGGAGAGGCTGGGTGTCTCTTCATGATCGCGTTGAGGACTGCGAGAGCTTGCTTGTAACAGACATCGTCCAAGCCGGAGTTGCTTTTTTGTAATACCACCTGGTGTGCATGTAGAATAGTGTATGGAATCGTGTTCCGATGTAGCTTTTTGTAATTGTCTGTGTACATTCTTTTATCTCCATTGATTTCCAATATGCATTATGAAATAGGTTTACCAGGACTTTCTTTAGAACATATTTTCATCTGCTACACAAGTAAACAGACAATTCTAAAAAGATACGTGTAGAATATTTTTCAAACACTCTACTTGTCTAGCAAATTTCATTAAAATCAGCAGCTTCGAGTTGAATGTCCTTTGTTAAAAGAGACTTTTCAGCAGGGGTTGAAACAGTTCCAGAAATTACACTGCCCAACAAATTCTAATGTTTAGTAAGCTATTCCTGTAGATTTTAATGTACTGCACACAAACCCACGAAAGTCGTCTCTCGAATAATTCATTTCCAAACTAGATTGTAAAATGGTAGTGCACTACCTTTTGTGAAAGAATTTTTTCAACTCTTGATTTGAAAGAATCTCGATAGGAGTCGTGGCCTCTTTACCTGTGGTCGCAATGACATCATTTTTGCAAGATATCTAGCCTAGACCTAAGAAAGACCTCAACCAAGACATTGCGTAATCTTCATGGAATTTTCCTTTCGTTCGTTTCGAGTCAATCTGGACCTAACAGCCTAACGTCCTCTAGGCTCGTTGAACCGCTAGCCAGAGATGGACACAATCTTATTCGAACGATTCATGATCTCCATGTTAAAACAATATTTATTGTTATCTACTCGTTCAAGAAATGTAATTTTGTTTGTTGACTCATCCATCTCTGTCGCTATCAGTATGACTAGACTGTGGATCTTTGTGTGAATTAAAAAATTGCATTAATTATGTCACACAGACCCGAAATAGAAATTTATTTCTCTCTCTGTGTTTTTTCCACTGTTGAAAATTTCACATTTTTGTCACAAATCCATAAAATCCGCAGTCTAATTATTACATTTCGAAGTGCCTTTTCCATTAAAACCTAATTGGTCCAGTTTCAAAAGACTCGCTAAATTACCGGGCCTTACGGTTCCGAGATTTGTAAACGTATTCTAAGTTTTGTCCAACAAGTGACCTTTTTTTAAAAACAAATTAATCGTCCACTGGTCAAGCAATTGGAACAGAAAAAGAAACGATAGGATTTCTTATGAGCTTAAAATTAAACAGTGCGTGAAAAATCGATTGTTAACGAGCTTCGTGCTTGGATCTACTTATAAGAGTGTGTGAAAGGAGTATATGTAAAAGTATTGCAGTTGATACGTTGAAACGAAGTGATTATGTTGAGGATATTTGCACGTCGAAACTATTAATCGCCCGATAAGTTAGATGAGGCTTTTGGAGGGTGGTTTGGACATCCCGCTAATTGTTAACTGACCAGAATTTTGCACAATTATCCTTTTCCATATTTTCAAGCTCTGTTTTTAAAATACAGAAAGTATTAAAATTTTGAATGCGATTTACGAGAATCCAAGTGAGACAAAATTCTCTTACCACCTAAGTCTTCTCTAACTCATTGGGGTATAGTTTATACCCGCATGGATCTTGCCATTTCTTTATTATTATTATTATGTTTAATCATACGAAACCTCTAGTCCTAGGTTACTTTCGCTTTCACGAAAGATTAAGGTTTGCGGATTTTGACTATCGCGCGACTAAGCGATTACAAGCTCTTCGTTAATGTATCTCGAAGTTAGGGGTTCAAATCTCGAAGCGTGGCGGATTCATTTAATTTTCGGACACTCTGACGGCGACGTACAATCATTTTAATGTAAAACTTCTGGCAAATTTCAAGGAACTCTAGTGAATTAGTGTCTCACTTGATAAATAGCTCTGATGAAATAAAAGTGAAATAAGATTGCATTAAATGTTATTATTTGTAGATGACAGTCTCAAATTTTTAAGATTTTTACAAGCTAAAAATTCATAGAAATTTGCAATTCACTTTTCTACAGTCGGTGTTTTTTGGAAACAAATGTATGTGCATGGAGAAACAAACTTGTTGCTTAGAAATAAATAAAACTATCGTTGTTTCGACTATAGAATACTATGTCCACCCAATTCTAGTGTTAAGGAATTTTCAACTTCTTTGTAAAATATTTAAAAAATGTCATGAAACCGAATAATTGATTTCTTGAATACATTCTATTAAAAAAATTCTACTGGTATAAAATTAAGTGGCTTACATTGATTTTTAAAAATGTATCTAATGTTGATCCTCTCATTTTAATTTGGTAAGAGTTAGAAGTTTAACGCAAATTGTTTTATCACTTCAAAAAATTTGATCTATTTTGTATAGTTTGCATTTTTATTGAAATGTTTATAGATGTCATGAATCAAATATTATTTTAATGCTGCTTTGAGATTTGAACTCGACGATTTCCAGTGAGCATGAATCATCTTGAATTTTATTACTTAAGCATTTATACTTAAATTCGTGTTTGTTCCTTTCCGCGTGGTCTATACTTTAATCACTTCCACTAGATGCAGTTATTAAGTTGCAAACGGACGTAAGATTAGACTTAAATGCTTAATATTATTTAAGCGAGCCGACCAATTTGTTGTATAGAAGAAGAAATCGTTCAACAAGAGTAATAGTATTTTTTATTCGTAGAGAATCTTTATTTCTTACTTAGTAAACATTGTTTTTATGCGATCATATTTATATAACATGCCCTAGTTGTATTATACTGAAAATGTGGAACAATAATTCAGTGCGCTACAATAAAAGTATAAAATGACTTTTAAAAAATCTGCGAGAAAAAACATGAGACGAAAATATGTGGTTCGCGATTCTAAAGTTACACAGTAACAGATAACAGTACAAAAGTACTTAATTATACAGGGTGTCCCAGACTCTTCATTGAAAAATCGAGATTTTCTTTGAATTGTGGATTGCTTTCTTTCTGATTATTATTGCTGGGACACCCTGTATACAATCGATCATCATAAGAGAGGATACCGATGGAGTAGAATTTTTGTTGGATTCTTATCAGCCTGTTTTACAGTTCATTGTTAAGTCGACGTTGATAAAAGTTGGGCCAATGTTTGTGTACATAGTATATAAAAGGATGCAGACTATACAGTTGTATCTCGTGTACTTTCCGAGAGTAATATTCGACGTGGGTAGGGTAAGCGAGTGAAAATATGTACATTTCGTAAACACCATAAACGTGTACTTTCTACCGGACTTGTAAGTAGTGTAGCAATACAAAACAATATTATATGTAAACACGCGACAATACATGAATTAAATTATTTGTCGGGTCCATGTATAACATGCATAGTACAAAAGTGTTTTAGCTTTATGTACTGGTACTTACTAAATACCAATTTCATTGATGTATTCGGTATGTACCTACTTAAGGGAAAAAAATAAATTATTCTGAACGTACGAGAGACGGAGATTCAAGTTCAACCAACTGTTATCGCTAGACTGCGGATTTTATACAATTATGACAGAAATGACTTTTCAAAATAAACTTTATAAAAACTCGCAGTCTAGTTATCGCATAAACATTGTGAAATTAACAAGGATTGCAAATGGAATTGGGGCAGATTGGAGATCTTTAGTAGGGAAATCAAATCAGAAAATTAAGTACACGATTACGAAAATGTCAATCATGTAAACATATAAAATAAACAAAATCTTTCAATGTAATTGAGGTTTATATTTAATTATCAAATATTTGTGCGAAATTATTTTATATAACTTTCAATAAATTTGTCCCACTAATAATTTTACCTATAACATCTACAACAAGCATACAACCTATAATTTGATTTCAATTCTCAACAATGCTCTAAAACAAGGTCTTTAATCCTCTGCTCTTTTATAATACCTATACAATGATAATATACACATATCAAAATCGTAACAAGTTCAGCATGCTTCTTAAAATTACATACAAAATAGTTCGGATATACACTAGACCTATATGAAAGAATAGCTCTCCTTATTTTCTATCACCGATTCCAAAATTCGAATGCCTAGTGTCACAATCATTTTATAGATTCTATGTGAGGTAGATTAAAGTATAGTTACGCCCTCGCATCGTTAAGGGTTGACGGTACTCTCACTTCAATTCCATCTAACGCTTTAGTCATAATTATCTGGCAGCCTAAACGTGACCTAAAATGATAATACCTTTAGAAACGTGTAGAAACTTTCTCTAGAATCAACTACACAGAATTTGAAATTCAACTGGGTTAATATTGTCGACGTTCAAGCAAATTTATTCTATATTTTGACTTTCATGAGATTCAATGCAGGAAAATATTTAAAAGAAGGCTACGATGCAAAAGAGATAATAGAAAGAATTACAAATGATTCTAACTTACGTATCGGTTAACTCGTACGCTAAATCCAGCATATCCAGTTCTTCATCCGTTGGTTTGTCAGGAAGAGTGTCATAAACTTCCTTTGGAAATATTAAATGACATGTGCTGCAGGTTAGGGTTCCTTCGCAAGCTCCTACGCAAGATTACAACATAGAAAAGTATAAACGAATGTTTTTAAACAAGATGTAATTATTAAAAGTCTTTCAACACTTACCATAGCCATCCAAATCTATTTCATTGTTTACAACGATATCTAAAATTGAATCCCCTTCTTTTCCTTTTGCATTAATCTTTTCGCCATTCGCTTTGACAAATGTTATGCTTATCCTGAAAATACAAGCAAAAATACAGATTTAAATAGCAAGCATATTAAAAGTATTTAAGAATACCGTTTTATTATTCTCGACTCATTGAAACGATTAAGAAACGAAATAAATGTCCGTGATTTGATCGCAGAAAAATTACAAAAAATTTTCCTCGCCGTCATAACCTCAAGTTTACGAGACTTATTATTGGACAAGAATTGTGACAAATAAAAAGAATTGAGAGGAAAGAGAGTAAAAGCGAATGACATAACTTACTCCTGTTTTTCACAAAGCGGTTGCGTGGTCGATGTTTGCCTTATCGTTTGGAAGGAAGACAACGGTGCGTTGTTTTTACACTTCGAATAACGCGAGGCAACGCCGAGTAACGTTCTCGACATTCGTTGAAACTTATTTACTAGCGCCATTTTCTGGCTGAATACCATAGGTGGAGGAGCGGAATTTCGCTGAACACACGACCAAATCACAGAAACTGGGAGTCGGGCGAGCTATATCCAACTCGGACACTTTCGCAACATTCTTCTTGAACGGCACTTCGACTTTTCCCTAAACGGTAGGTTATGAAACACTTGACACGTGTGACGTTACCAAGCACGTGTCACAACCATATATATATAAGTCTATGGTCACAACACTCTGAACTCTCTCGTTTAGCGATAGAGGGCCCGCGAACCTGCGCGAACCGTAGATCATGCACACTGACAATGAGACAATTAGGCGCTAATTATAAGGGGATGTTGCGTGAAAGTGTGGTAACGAGGTATGAATGTAATTTGATGATTTAACAGTGAGCCACTAATGTATGTGAGTAACAATTCTTTTCTTCATCGTTAAATTGCGAAACTTTGTGCGAAATAAAAGCTTCCTGTACCTGTTGAGAAAAATAAATTTTTCAAATAATTTCCGGAGATGACACCGTAAGTGGAATAATAAATTGGCATTTTATTATACATTTACCAAAACGACATACTATTACAGACTTGAAACACTTAATTTAATCATCGCTAAAACATACGACTTCTTCGACGTGCGTCGATCCTTTCAACGAGGGTAGCAAGGGCTTCTTTTTATTTCGACACTCAAAAGTACAATACATCGATATATCACTTAAGCGTATTTACAAAGCGCGTACATGTATATCATAAACAATGCAAGTGTGAATCGACAGGGCCACAATTCAAACAAAATGGGTTGCAAAATAAATTATTACTAGCAGTTTCCTTAAAGTTTAATGAGGATATGCATTTCAAATTTTTGTTAAATCAAATGTAGCAAACTATATTAAATGGAGTTATGAAAATTTGACTCTATTCTCTTGCTAAAACTACATAATTTTCAATAATTGTTGGCATTAAACACAATCATTTATTTCAGGATTATTTAGTTGTCCTTTTGATGAAGTTATAGGGCATTTATAATAAGAGTCCTTTTTGCTACACAAATTGTCCCAACGAATGTCTTATATAATAACAGGTTGGCGCTTTTGCATCATTTAATTAAACAAAAATGGAGTCAACATCTTCATTACATTCTAATAGAACACCATACAATACCTTATTTAACATACCCTGCATACTGATCAAAGAAAGCAGACTCCCATCACAATTAGACTGCGGATCTTGGTTCAAAATAAAAATTGTAAGTTGACATTCTTGATACCAGATTTATGGAGCACTAAAAGTGATTATTCTACACTACTTTATAAAAATAAAAATGTATCTATCCGTTGTAGTAATTTTCTCATAATATATACCCAATGAAATCAATTTTTTGAATAATTCCTCATGGATCCGTAAACCTCTCGAATCGCATTAATCCATTTTTCTAATAAACGCATAAAATCCGCAGTCCACTTATCACCAGATCATATCAGACTCGGACTTGGTCCTCGCAAGAGGATTCAAGCAAAGGTTCTTCAAGACTTGCACAGCATCATCTCCATCATCCCTCGCATAAAGCGTTTGCCTCTTGCAATTCTCGTCCTGGTACATCTTCTTCGCACTCTCGGCCATCGAATTCTCCTTGTTCCTCTTGATATGCGATTTACAAGTGTGTCTCATAGAATTCTTCGACGAAAACGTTCCAATCTTCTTAGCCTTGAACGAAGGTCTCCTCCTTCTTCTCTTCCTAGCTTCACCAGCCTCAGGATCCAAAGATACGAGGGACTTTATCGAAGGATACTCAACTTGCTTATCAAAACTCTTCATCTTCTCAGCTTCATACTTCTTCCTGGACATGATCTGACTCGGTTGAGGTGCTCTCCTTTTGGGATGAGTTCTATGACGACTGTCAGAAGTCCTCGGGGTCTTAAAAATGGGTCTCAGGGTCCCTATAACTCTGCTGCGGACTCTTAGAGGCTCTAGGAGCTCGTGCTCAGGCCAGGAAGCAACAACAGGCAAACCACAAGCGTTATGCATCCCTACTAGAGGCACACCTATGGTTCTATGCTTCGTGATCTCTGGAAGCATCTGGTACCTGTCACTGTACTCCCAATTGCGTCCGCTACGTCTAGCATTTTCCTCGTATGCCGATATCTTTTGACCAACGTGTCCTTGCTGCAGATCAATAGTCCCCCATTTTCTAGCAAGTCTGTTCTCCTCATCCTTCGAAAGCCTAACTACTCCATTCCCCTCGGCTTCATTACTAAAATGATGTCTAGCTTCATTGGACCTCAAGCGTCCCATAGTCATCGCCCTAGAAGACTTGTGGAAGTACTCTTCAAAGTCGCTGACGTCTTCGTCATCTTTACTGGAAATATTATGCTCGCTTCTGACTATCCTACGATCTAGAGTCTTCAATTTAGAGTTGATCTTATTGCCCCCTGTTTGAGCCTCGCGTTGATAGTCACAGGAATGACAGGACCTTCTAGTCGCATTAACTATGTCTGAGTGTTTTAGAAAGTGCACAGGACGAGGAACTTGAGAAGCCTCGTTGCTTTCATTTTTAGTACGAGACGGATCGTTTACTGTTTTATACTTTGGGACACAGTGGTTTTTTTCAGTTTCTGAGATCGAGGATTCGAACTGAGACTGAGGAGCTGTGGATCTTCTTAGGGTCCCCATGTTGTGAGCGATTGAAGCTTGATAGTGCTTGATTGGAATGCTCCTGACTGTTCCATTGTTCGAAGGCTTGCTTCTAGGTAGGGTCTTTTTGTCGTCGAGTGGTTTGCTGGTGTCGTTGCTGTTCCTTGAGTAGTTTCGCAGGAAAGGGTGATTGGGGACGTCGATCGCTCGTTCTTCGTATAGCTGGTCGCTTCGTAAGATGTCGTCGTAGAATTTCGATGGGTTCTTCCAGTCTTCGATGATGCTACGGTTGAAGCGGGAGACGTCGTTCAGTCTGGGAAGATTGGTGATGGATTTTGAGTCTGCGGTCTTGATCTCGATTGGCGATTTACCCTCACTGCCCTCTAGCCACCTTCAAGACTTGGCGCCGAACGTTGTGCCCGTTGCGTGCATGCGATTCTCGATCCCCATGCCTGCGAATCATTTGAGAATCGTCATTGATTTGAGGGAGGATCACGAAGAAAATGTTTCCAACCAAAGAATGCTTACCAAAATCATGATCGCTTTCGCTAAAGGGGCTCAAAGTTTGCGTGGATGTAAACGTCGATGCTCGGGACTTGGTTCGCTTATGTCCTCGCGAGCATGCCAGAAATGTGCTCAGAAGTGCGGCCACTTCCACGAAAATCACTGCCAATCCGACTGTGAGCAGTATCAGTGCTTGATCCTGGGTCCATTTCTCGAGCATATCCAGACAGCCCTTAAAAATTTATTATTTAATTTTGATAAAGGCTCACATATACCTAGCTAATAAATATTAGGTGTAGAAATTGAAATTTCAAAAATTACTACAATTTGCACAATATACTTTTAAGTACATTCTTCGATTGAAATAGAAGTCCATGAATTTTTTCAGAAAGATTTCCCAAAAATCACATTATCTTCACGACATTAGTTCCATTAATCGAGCAATTTCGAAGATCGCGCAGTGCAAGCGTGCCACCATATTCAATTTTCCTCGGTCGAAGTATATTCAATTATAGATTAAAACTGATCGTTCCATATAACCCGGCGAAGCGTCACGGCGAACAATTCGCTTGCGATAACGTCATCGCGCGCGCGGACAAAAGCGGCGGCACGCGATGACGTTTCAATCTATATTCGATTTCTGCGTGGACGCGTGAAATTTCATACACGTCGAGCACAAAAGACGAGAAAACTTTCTCCTCTCTGGCAATAGAAGTGTGCGAGGCTAACTTTGTCCATCCTCGCACCTCTTACTTGTATATATGTATATACATACAAATTTTCTCCCCTTTTCTGTTGTCAAGGATCGTTCTCATTCCCAGATACCGATTGAAACGATACACTCGACAAGCTTTTGCGCAACCCGCATCCGATTGGATTTCCCTTAGGCAGTGACATTTACATGCGGGTCATTATTGCACGTGTAGTACGTGCCACGGAAAGTCTATCAACGATCGCGTTTCATCGTTCCCGTCGACTCGAAAAATCGCTATGCTCTCGTCAAGTTCGCGCGTCAACTATGCTGGCCACTTTTGACAGTGACTTTGGACGCTTTATCGAGTCTCGACAATGGTTTGTTCGCACGAATCTCGGGATATTCAAGCACCGATCTTCGAAATTCCTAAATGTGACGAATTCGAGAATTTTAGATTTTTGTAATTCGTTGTCCTTGAGTGTACAGGGTGTCACTAAATTATATGTCGCGGACACCATAGCGCGATTCTACACCCCCGATTTAGTCGAAAATGACGTAAGAAACCCCCCGAAAAATTGGATTAAGATTTTTTAAATTTTTATACCAAAATTTTCTTTTAAGATTTAAGATTTCAGATTTTAAAAGAAAATTTTGGTATAAAAATTAAAAAAATCTTAATCCTTAAAAAAATGTTGGCTTTTTTACCTTGTTTTTCACGTTCAAGGTCAATTTTGCGGGGGGTTTCTTACATCATTTTCGACTAAATTGGGGGTGTAGAATCGCGCTATGGTGTCCACAACATATAATTTTGTGACACCCTGTACAGTGGGATCAAGGCCCGATCCAGGGGTGCGCAAGCAGGGCCCAGAACGTCAAAATTGGTAGAGACAGAAAATTAAATATATTTTAGATCAATTAAATAAAATCATTTTATAAATATAATTATATTTGATTTTGTGTCGCTCCTGTTTTTTGTGGATATTAATTTTTTTAGGCCCCAGAGTGGGAGATCAGATGATTATAAAAGCGGGAAAAATCCTTTTCTGAAAAAATTCTTCCAGCTCTGCTAGTACACTCTATGGGAACACATAGGATAAGATCACTCAGGGGAAAAGATCATGGCGTCTCGGAGATTGACGACTAGGAAAAGAACGGTACTGAAAGGTCTACTGTTCTCCATGCAAAGTGACATGAAGAAAGCTTGCGTAGTTGAATCATGTTCCCATAAAAATCCTTGATGGGCACGATTGGTAACGCGAGCTGTTCGATGATGTCTGATGTTTTTGAAGTTTAATCATTTCCTTATTAAAATACGTACAGCGGTGTGTCGAGCGTGTTGATGCTCGGCGGGGTTCAAAGCCTGGCAGAGAGTAAGATTGGCAGGTTCGGGGTTGAGGAAGGAGTCCGTCTCGTTGGCGTTGTTCAGGGTACAGCAACTGAGAGGCACCACTAATTCTCTTCGTCTCACTTCCTGCAGCCGCCACCACGAAGTGCCGTAATTGCTGCTTCCGTTTATGCCGCAGCAAGCGAACTGAAAAGGTCGTCGCAATTCATAGTGTTCGATGTCGGAGGGGTGTGCGGAATGTAATTGCTTTCCACGATACATTAAATCGTGAACAGGACCGTTTCGGGAAAACGCGGACACTCCCTCGATCGCCTGTTGATTCCTCTTTCGCTTGGCTACCAAACTACCCACTTCCTGTTTCGTACACCGTTCAACTCGAAATTTCAGATCGTATCGAGAATTCTCAGATTCTAGTGAGATCATGGATTTTATAACAAAAATTAACGCTGAACCTACCGAGTCTTAAAAGTAACTGGTACACGTTCCCTTATAAAAATGACAAGATTGATTTTATTTATACTTCATGCGGCTCCTATTATAATACGTGCTCTACTAAAAATATTTATACAATCAATTCTTATAAAAGAATTGTATATAACGCGGTGTATTTCACGCATTTCCAATAACCAGACAAAAATGTTTCAAACAAAACTTATCCAGTAATCATACGATAAGAAATTGCGAAAAAGAAATGAGCGAAAACGTTGTTATTTTACAAGAAAAATGAAGGTCACTTCAATTTCTTTCAGCATAATTGTATTTGTTTCCTCATTAATTGATGTACCCCCTTTAACACTAAACCTACCGAATCGTAAAAGTAACTGGTACACGTTTCCTTATAAAAATGACAAGATTGATTTTATTTAGACTTCATTCGGCTCCTATTATAATACGTGCTCTACTAAAAATATTTATACAATCAATTCTTATAAAAGAATTGTATATAACGCGGTGTATTTCACGCATTTCCAATAACCAGACAAAAATGTTTCAAACAAAACTTATCCAGTAATCATACGATAAGAAATTGCGAAAAAGAAATGAGCGAAAACGTTGTTATTTTACAAGAAAAATGAAGGTCACTTCAATTTCTTTCAGCATAATTGTATTTGTTTCCTCATTAATTGATGTACTCTCTTTAACACTGAACCTACCGAGTCTTAAAAGTAACTGGTACACGTTCCCTTATAAAAATGACAAGATTGATTTTATTTAGACTTCATGCGGCTCCTATTATAATACGTGCTCTACTAAAAATATTTATACAATCAATTCTTATAAAATCATTTTTATTATTTCAATAATTGTAAAATAATAAATCTGGAACCGGTCATTCTGAGTGGTAGGTTTAATGTTGATAAATGGAATTTAACCTCCTGCACTACTATTTATTTTGTCGTGAATATGAATAGAAAATTGATGCAATATGTCTTCGTCAAGGTTGCAGAATACGATCTACACATTGTTCGAAAAATTGATCTCCATGTTGCTTACTGTGTTACATCGATGTAACTGAAACCTACCGTAGTCTGAGCAAGATCAAGGGCTGCAGTGAATTGTTCCCGGCCAGGAACTGCATAGCTGCGCTGCAAGGCTCGTATCAATCGTGCTGGCCTCACGTCGATGCCCAGAATGTACGGCCAAAAGACGACGAGAACGCATACGGTGCATTCGCCAATCACCAAAAGAACTATTATAATCAGATACTGGCAACAGAGAAACAGAGACATCGAATTACATCTTGCACTACCAAAAGAAAAACAAGTTCTAAGACTGAACGATCTGACGCATTGAACATGTCTATCAGCAGATTGCGGATTTCTATGCAAAATAAAAATGCTCTGCATCAATTTTAGTATTTTTCCGTTTCATAACTTTAGTAAGTGGAAAATAGTGCAACAATATTCTGAAATCCTTCCGTTATTCTTGACATAAATTCATGAAATCCACAGTCTACTTGTCAGTAGTTACTAGACTGCGTCTTCATGCAAAATGAAAATATCATTGATTACAGTTTCAATCACAATTACCGGGATATATATTAAGTTGTCCCAAAAGTTTCTTTCGGAATTGTTCCTTTAATGTTGCTAAATAAATACAAACAATGCGATAATCTTTATGTTAATGTTTTAGCACTTCCTAACATGAATTTGCATTATGTGCATGAATCGAAAACCAACTTTTGGGACAACCTAATACAACTGGAAAGAATCTACAAAATGTATTTCTTAAATTTCCAATAAAGCTGCAGATTTAAAAGTAACGTAAGCTGAAGTCCTCGATATAAAAATGTAAGAATTACATTCGTTAAAGAACAGCGCACGCAACCGAGATACGCTTTAACGTTCGGTTCACGAAGTAGAGATCGCATGTTCAGTGGGGTGTACAGTTAGTGTTTTCCTCGTAGTTTTTCAAGAAATCGTCTCTCGGCTAAATTAGTCATTTACGAATGCTGTAAGGCGCCTACACCGTGCGAATGGTGTAAGTACGCGCGCGATGAAACTCGTTCACGAGCGGTGCACGCGTTTATTCCTCTAATAAGCGACCGGTGAATAATTGCTGTTTTTAAATGATACACGGGCTCGCCCTCCTTCCGTAGGCACGCGTGCCTGGATTTATGGAGATCCGTTTCCGGGCAAGCGACGCGTGACCATGCTACACCGGGAAATCTGGTTTTACTTGGCTCTGCCGAGCAAACTCATCGTCAGGGTTCGCCGAAGAACCTAGCGCATCGGGAAGACCTTGGTTTGCGGCGATTAAAACCAAGGGCTTGCTATAGAAGCTTCTACTCGCAGACAACATTTCGCAAATATTATCTTTATATTACGTTCGACCCTCCTAGAACACGGTGCTCTGGAAATGCGGTTTCGATATTACACGCTGCGAAAATTGTGGCAACCCCCTTATATTGGGATGGAGCGAAAGTTCGTAGCGTTTTTAAATTAAAATTCAAATATTCGTAGGTTTATTCGATAACACGTTAAGTCTCAAAAATGGCAGAAAGTAATTATATCTTTGAATTTTCATTTAAAATTCGTAGACTTGATAACTATCATAAAGCGTACCATCTAGGACCAAGAAAATGTGTAAAATTGTGTTTAGAGATGTGAAGTGACCATTTCAAAATCGAGTATGTATTACAGAAAGTGACTCGCTCGTTTCTAGTAAACAAAAAATGATTGTCACTGTAAATTCGATAATAATGGAGAGAATCATCAATTCGTCAGATAGTGACAGCTAAATGAGATTGTTAGGTCATAATATTTTAATCAAAGGGTGTCTCACAGAAATGGTAACGCATCGATTGTAGAGACAAGTTGCCCAGCAGCCAAGCAGCCCCGTGAGCGTGATTAAAAATCCCAGTCCAACGACTGCGAAGGCCAAATAATAGAAGAGTGGTTGCTCGGGTTGGATGTCGCCTGGTCCCAATAAACGTGACAGCAGAATTCGCTCGTCGTCGGCTAATAACAGCGCTCCCAATGTCATTAACGCGAATCCCGATATCTGCAAGTCAAAACAATTATTTTCATTACTGCCAGCACCACGTCATCTCAAACAATGTTTTCTAAACATGAAAATAATTAACGATTCTTTAAAACAATAATTTTTATAATCTTTATTTTTCCAATTGAATTATTTTTCTATAATTCCTAGGGAAATTTTCAAAAATGCTTAAACACGCGACAACTCGACTAGTATTTTTAATATGTATTCGTTTTTGACGAATTGGTGAATGGGAATCAATCTTATCGAAATTAATTTTAAATCTTTAAATTGCTGTACCAATGCACATTGAATAATTGTCAGTAGACTCCAATCATTAGTCCACTTAAAGTGTCAAATAAAATAAAATCCATTTTATCCAACATTAGTTCTAATCAGACTGTAGATTTTTAAGCAAAATAAAAATAGTCTGAATTAATTACGAGATACTTGAGCCAAATAGATATTTATTTCTTTCCTTAACTATTTTATTATATCCATAAAATCATATGAAACCATTTCAACCGATGAATGAACATTTCCGAACAATTTCAACTATAACTCACCAAAAAGACGACATTGGCGCAGCAAACGAAGATCCGCGAGACCGCGAAACTTTTGGATTCCATTTTCCCCGACTCAAAAAATGTCCATCGAGCTTTTCTTCGATTCTTCCTCAACACTGGTGACAAATCGTCATGTTAATCCCTCGCGATGACACTCCATGAATCGTCGCGTGCAACGTGGTTTGTCGGATTCCCGGCGCGATTTTCTCGAATCTTGCGAGGAGAAAGATCAAGGGCAAACAATTTTCGGCTGTCGTTTCACCAATTTCGAAGCGTACGTGCTCGCGTTAACCGGGGAACTAAAAACCTGGCGGGAGATACATGGTGCCTGTACTCGTACAAACACAAGCATCTGTAGGTGCGCTTGCGTTGCGAGTTGCGAGCCCTCATGCGCGACCGACCGGATGGAACCGGAAGGAAATAGAAAGGCACCGAACAAAAAAATGGAGGGGCTGAAAATGTCCATATGCGCATACTTACACGATTGTTACAGATATGTGACGGGTTTGTCGAATTTCGCGTGGGGGGAGCTCTCTGTGGACGTGTTTGGTGGCGATCGTCACGGGCCAATACGGTTCAACCCCTTTTCTATTCGTCGAACGAATAGAATGATGTTTATCGGTTGTGTTGGGTCCTGGGAACGAGATATACTCGTTCAGACTCGTTTAAATTATCATATATTCAAATTTTCAATTTCATATGATTTCTTAAAATGTTCAGTCTCAACTGATGTTAAAATTTTTACAATTTTCCGTCCTAAGAATGAATAAACTAAGAAATGTGATGCCAAAGACGCGAACACAGTATACATATGCATATAAAACAGTTAACATTCAAAGTATTTTTATTTTTGTGTTGTTTGTATTAATTCACCGTACGCCATTTTCAATCAGTTCTTGAAGATGGTCATATGGACCACGTTTTCGAGTTCGTTGTTTCTGAGTGAAAAAAAAGAAACTGGCGTGACTAATTAATAACAGGGAGAGTTCGTTAGACTGTACCGCTTGTACTATCGGTACAGTTCTATTTATTACAAGCTACCGCGAGCTTCGGAATATGTTTCTATACATCGACAGAGCCGTATCTACGGTAAAAATTGCAGAGCGGGTAAATGTGTTACGAGTATTATTGTGAGTGTTCACGGAGCCTATCTCCTCCTGTCTGCATTAATTCACGCGCCGCAGTATGCACTTCTGGGTAAAATAGCGCGAACAATGCATAGACCTGCAACGCAATGTAACTGCACAGACCAAAACCAATTTTGCTATGATTAATAAGCAATTCTCATAGACTATGATACACTAAATACAAATCCAAAAGTCGTTTCTCTCCATTATCCACAGTTTCTGAGAAATCTAATTTTTAAGATAAAGTCAGTTTCGACTTCGAGAATTTTGTGAATCTTTGCGTACTTTCTGTATCTTAAAAATTAAATTTCACAAATCTGAGTCTGAAAATCACAGGCTAAATTACTCATTTGTTATCAGAAAAACAAGTTGAAATTTGTTGGACAGTGCTATTAGAGTTCTAGAAGACATAGGGAGCAGTGAAACAATAAAAATTCCAAGTCGATGCGCTTTAGATGTAATGTATATATAAAGATATTTATTAAATATTTCGTACGCAAAAAGTACGTTTGTGAATTGTACATCATCTTTTTTAGAAATCCAACAAGCTGTTACGGGACTGACTTCCGCACCCTTCGTTGGTTTCAATTTCATCTTGCTCCCTTTCTGTAGTGTCTCCCATTTCCGATGGTAAATGCATGACCTAAACAATGGAATTAATAAATGCAGTTTACTATGTTGGTTGTAGAATATTTTTACCAATTTAGTTACCTTAATGTCGAATGATTTGCGGCACATCCTGCACACTAGATCTCGCACTCCCGGATCGTGACTGGCTATTGTGTTCAAGGCAGGTAATTTCCTCAGGTGTAATAAACCATGAAAGTGCTTAAACAGAGGATTTCTTTCTGCCTTTGTACCCTCGAACGATTCGAATTTAATGGCGATGTCCGATAAGTGCTCAATTTGCTGTACAACGCCGCTCTAAAATAATCATGATAGTATGCAACCTCATTTCCTCAAAATTTTGTTGAACAAACACCGAATGTTAGACTTACTGAATTATCTAAGCACTCTACAGGCACTGATACAACGCCGACAGCATAAGAATACCTTAAAAGTACTCTGAATAGATACAGAAATTTCAATAAATCCCGATTAGACTTCTCGTCTGTGTCGCTGAGCCATGATCTTGATCCTAAGGAATTAATCGCAATTCTAAGAACCTGCCTTTTCGCAGGTGTTTCAGAAATCGAGTATTGTCCTTTCTGTATAGTGTCTTGAATGCACCGCAATAATTTCGAGTAGGAAGAATTCTCGAACATGCTGTCTTTTGTGGGGCAGCTGTCGTCGTACCACTGTGTGACATTTGCTTTTTCGATTTTCTCTATCTCTACTTTTTTAGCGAGGTCGTAATAGTGACCGAAGGATTGTCCACCACTTGATGACTGGTCGACTACTTTCATGTTCTGATACCTCCACGCAATTTTCATCTGTTCGTCTAAATGTTGCATTTGACTGCTCGATTTGGTATCGGTTATAACAGTTGGAACCTTTAATACAATCGGGAACGTTCTCGAATCTTTAGATGCTATTAACACTGGCTGCTCCGTGACTACACCTTCGGCCACTAAGTACGTTGATATAATTCTACCATAAGCACCAAATTGATCTTCCTCTGGAAGTACGTTTTATATATTATTTGTTTTCTATATAGTAGAATGCTCGTATCGCACAACAGTGCCTGTAAGAGCTTTACGATGATTATCACATACCAACAATAAACAGCGATCCGATAGGCAATCCACCTCCTATTAGATCATCAAGAGAAGGAATTCCGGTTGATATAAGTAGCTGTGAGTTCTTTATGGAAGGCTTTGTTCCTTGTATGAAAGGAAACCTACCATTCTTCGAAGCACTCAGATCCATCTTAAATATTTATCCTGAAACAAAGAACACAGCGGTATAAGCTAGAAGTCACTATTTCACACGTATGTAAATACACTTAAATAAACTTAATCCGCATAATATTAAATACACGGGTACCCATGTCTACATAACATCAACAATCGAAAAGAGTCCAATCGAAAAACGAACGTGCTTATTTAGTACAAAAATACACGGATCTCTATATCCGAGTAAACGGAGAATGGATTGCATAATTACACGTGCATTAAAAACACTTGGATACTTAATTCGCGAATATACGATCCACGGATTCCGTGTACACGTGTTCTTCAGTACACGTACAAAATCATCTACTTGAATATAAACATTTTGCTTTGGAGCATTGTATGCTACATATGCATTTACTTGGAAGAAAAAAAAAGTGTTCGATTTACTTGCGATACGTATAAAAGTTATGTTTATATAAAACAGTGACGGAGGATCAATGCTATTTTTACTGAACAAATCTACCGTAATAAAAAATCACTGAAACATCATTTTCACGTGTCCCTACAATCAGGGATGACAGATACAGACATAACATGGCCGCTTACGGACCACGTGACATAGTAGTAGAGGGTAGTAAAGGGGAGAAATAATGTATATTTATTTGTGGGGAGATATGGGAATTCTTTTTGTATTACTTTTGACTTTTTAAGCCGATGAAAAGGCTGTCATATCCAAACGCAAGAGAAAAAAATTGAATATGAAAACAGGAGCATATGATTTCCCGGTACAGTGCTGCCCCCACGTCTAATTTTTAACCTGGATCAGAACCTACATCGTCTTTAGCCTGGATCAGATCCAGATACCCAGGACCCAAACATTTATCGACTGTATTTACACTTTGAGTCGCAATGAGCGTCTCAAAGGTGGCAATAATGACATAGAAAAGCAATCGGTAGCTTTTTATGGCATACAAGGCTTCTAGTAGAATGCACTATGCACTCGATCGCTGCAATTTACTCGTTATCTAATAGACATTTTCTATACATATATGTGTATCTAGACTTTCAAAAGTGGTTCAGATTATTCTTTTTAAAACGTAGCAAAGAGAATACAAAATAAAGAAAGGCGAAGGGAAAATTTGTACTGGCTGGTACTGGTCTTTTCATACAAATGTTGAAGACAACTTCAAGGGGCTAAAAGAGAAATCATATATACAGCATTGTTGATATTCGAAAGAAGATACAAATTGTTTTTGAAAATATTTTTTAATTATTTTCCATCGCAGTTGAATTTCAACGATCCTGAATAACTTTGTCAGTAAGTAATATGCTAGCAAATGTACATATAATATAATTAGACTATGGATTTTATGCATTTATAGCAAAAAGGAGTAGATGAAACACAAAGATGGAGAAACATCAGATTAATTTAATAATACTGATATTTAGAACCCATAAGAATTATTAAAAGTAGAAATCTTTTTTTATGTATCTTATTCCCTTTCTTGTAATTTTCAAGCAATTTGTTTGTAGTAAGCCTGAAATAAGGCAAATTTGTCCTGGTCGGAATAAAAATTCTTCGATATCGACATTTATAATAGATCCGGAGTCCTGCTGCGAATAAACACAACGAAAACTGCAATCGATAAAAACATCGCAACGCTAGAAAAAGCTGGGATAAATAATTTCCCGTTCGTCTGTGGTACATATGTTAATTCCGAGAGTCTTGAAATATTAATTTCGAAAACTGCTCGACGCCAGACTACGGAAACGCGTCCTTCTGCTAGAGATCACGGGTGGGGCGGGTGAGGGGAATGAAATACGTGAGTTCGATGGAGAAAACAGGAGAGGGAAGGGTAGCGAAGAGGAAAGGAGAGGGGAGAGGGGAGGGTAGCCGCGTGAGTAACCCGTCTCGTGCATGTTAGATTCGAAGCTCCGTAGCACGGGCAGTTGTGTAAAGGCAGAGTGCGGAGGTATCCGGCGAAACAGTGGAGAACCCCTCCCTGTTACTATCCCATCTTTCTCCCCTTCTGCTATGGCTCCGTCTTCCTTGCAGCTTCTCCCCCCTTCGTTACCCCCACTGTCCGGGACACGTTCCACCCCCCTCTCTCCCTCTCTGTTCAGCACACTCGTGTCCGTTTATCGAGCGTCTCGCTTTCTCCCACGGGTCTTTTCCTTTCTTTCCACCGGGAGCACGCTGCCCTCGCTCACAACTACCTGTTGTGACGTCCAACGCGCACTCGACGACGCACTCGGACAATCGAAAAGATTCAGCGCGCGATCCGTGCGCTGCCGTTTCGCTATTTACACCGGTGAGGCAGAAATACGTCCTCCTTCTTTCTCTTCTGCTCTTTAACGTGCCATCAACAACATCAAGTATTTTTGGCATCTATATCTTTTGTTCCATATATGTAACTAGATTCTGTATGCAGAATTGTTCATGAGTTTGAAAGAAACAGAAGTGAAATGAAAGTGCATTTCCTCTTTGAATTATTTTAATTAGTCGAGAATAACCTATCAATATCATTAAATTCTTCTAATATCTTTACTATAGTCTACATATGACCGTCGATTTAATTAATTTCAGGAGATTGTTATACTGACTCTTATACGTTTGAATGAGCTAGATGGTTAGCCTAATGGTTGGTTTTGGTTCCTGATGGAACTAGTAAAATGAATCCTTAGTTCTGAAAAATACATTTTGGCCTCTCTTTGCAAAACGACTGATATAGAATTATCGATAATTATCAATTTATTTGCAAGGGCCCATGCAAGAAAGTCTTCCGTTGTCGAAGCGTGTGCCCGATCCATGAGCCAGTCCCGATATTAAACCGCGAAAGGCTTGTCGCACACTCCCACTACCACCTAGTTTCCCCTCTCGCTTTGGCAACAACACTGACGACCGAGAACGGGTAAACAGTGAGCGAGAAAGAGCGAACGAGCGGGAGGGAGAGAGAGTGAGAAGAAGAGTAAGGGAGAGAGATTCTTATCCAGAAGTTTTAGTTGGACTTTAGCGACCAAAGAGGGCATTCGAAACACATTTCAGGTCTTACGTTACCTACGGCAATATTGACTCTTGCGAAGTCCGAGACTGTGGTTCCCCATCGATCGCGGTATTGATAAATCAGAATGTCATATTTCGGATACCCTTTTCTAGGTTTGTTCTACGAATTATTTATCGTAAGCCAAATTGTTTGTAAATCTGTTTTTGTTGTTTCTCTTGTGTAGGGAGTCTCGGCCTAGGCAGATATTTGACGGATAGGTATCCGTTTTTTGTTCCAGTCCATTTTGAAAAGGTTTGTTTGAAATATACGGTACGGATTTGTTAGGATACGATGTAAGTAGAGGGCAAATGTGTTTTGTACTTGCTCGTTTTAATAATTAGCGTCTTGAACAAGTTTATTGTTTCGTATAGTCAGTAGTTTTGAATATAGGAGCATGAATATGTACAGATTAGTAGTATGTAGTATTAATCGGTATTACATGCGAAATGACACATCCAATATGTCCGTTCCGTGAACTTTGTTCAAACAATCGTTGGAACAAACAGATGAAACAGATTGATTACAACGTAACAGAATGTGGATCATAGAATATAATTGAGCAATTATACGCTATTCAGTTTCTTTTTTTTGTGAATTCGTGTTCAATGTACTGTGCGGAGCACGAAACAATTGTAGGGGGAAGGGAACGGGGCAAGAGGAACGGAAAGAACATCTGAGTGGCCAGACTTCTTGCCCCTTGCACAGTACTATTATTAGTCAGTGACAATACAATTACCCCCTATGTCAAACAATAAATTCTTATATTTTTATGACGAGTACATTCGACATAAACATTGGAAGGGTTAATAAGTTTACAGTAAACAGAACGTTAATAGTGATAACTAAATTGTAGGCTATTATGCAAACTAAAAATTTTCTGTATTAACTGGAAGAAATAAGAATCACATAAAAATATCGTACTTACGAATTCTTTTTTATTTTACTGTTTAAAATTTCCTCCAAACATTCGTATCATATCAGTAATTCATACTTGGCACCAGTATAAATTTTAACTGATCATTTCCACCATAGACACATCAAATCTGCAGTCTAGGAACAATAACAACAAGTAGCGACAAGTATTCGAACCTTCTCTCCGGTGATTCGAACATGGCGCCACCGGGAGTGAGTCTCGGCGCTCGCCGCCAGACGTCGGGTCGGCTCGGCCGGCCTCGGTGTCCGCGTAGTTTTCCAGGCCCTGAACTTAGTCGCGCGCGGTGATCGTTCCGTCGTACCGTCGAATCTTCGCGCGCGTCTCGTCGAGAGTGACAGTTCGAAAAACCGTTTCGCCTAAAGACGAGTAGGAGAGACCGGGTCTCGGCGAGCGATCACAGCGAATCCTCCGGTTGTCAACGGAGGCGGTGGCGCGCGCGCACGCACGCCGCGTGTATCGGTTATTGGGTGGTGCGTGTTTCGTGTATAATAGTGGGACCGCGAAACAACACGGCGGCAATCTCGCGCGAGGCGCGTTCGCGTGGAGGCCGAGAGAACTGGTCGGTGACTGGTCGCGTCCGTGCGACACGGACTTCACGGTGTACATACCGTACGGTCACGTGGCATCGTTGGGAATAAAAGCGGCAGTGAAGACAGGAGCCATGTGTAATCTATCGGCGATACTCCGGGGCCCGATGTCAACAACCGCGCGTCCCTGTGCGAGCGAGATAACTCCGCGTGTCTTTCTCCAAATGCGACATTGCTGATCCCCGGTGAGAGAGCAGCGTGACGAAACGGACAGTGTTTACAATCGGTAAGGAGCCCGAGTTCGGGGAAGTACAGGATATTCACGTGGATACGGGAACAAGTGCGCGGCGCGTGTGTCTGTGTATAGTGACCGGCTGAACTGATCGACGACGCCGAGGTAGTTACGAAGAGAGTGGATCCGTTGGTTGGTGCGCAACAGTGAAGAGAATCTCGAGAGAGAGAGAGAAGAGAGAAAGAGTGAGAGGTGGAGCGGGATATTCCAAATGCGTCTTGACCGGAAGTTGAGGATCGTCGCATTGGCAGGGTGGCAGAGGATGCTCGGCTCGAGGGCAGCGGCGGGAGACGAGGTCGCAGCAGTAGCAGCAGCAGCGCTTGTCAGGCGCTTCGGTAGCAGGGGTTCTCACTGAGCTGGCTTACCCTGCGGTGGATTTAGGGGGCTGT
The DNA here is from genome assembly GCA_933228785.1 of Lasioglossum pauxillum. NCBI lineage: Eukaryota > Metazoa > Arthropoda > Insecta > Hymenoptera > Halictidae > Lasioglossum > Lasioglossum pauxillum. Next base: position 36,598,173 of record OW121705.1, on the reverse strand, counting down.
ATGGAGGCCGGGGGGCTCCTGCCCCGCCAGCCCCCGCAAGGCCCCCCCGGCACAGCGCCTGGCCCGATCTCGGTCTGCGTGGGCCAGGCACCACCGAACAACGCCAACAACACCAACAACGTGGTGGTGAGCAACGTGATCGGCCAATCGGCCGGGATCCACGATCTGAACGTAACCGGTCAACAGCTGCAGCTGCAGCAACAAATGGGTCAAGCACCTGGCATGGGTGAGGTGCTCACCCCCAAGAGACAGGCGGTCGTCGATCGTCTACGACGTAGGATCGAGAATTATCGTAGAAGACAGACCGATTGTATACCACGATTCGATCAGAGTTTCACCGGACTGTGCGAGCAGAACATACAGGACACGCTGGTGTTGAAGCAACGATTCCTCGAGAGCAAGGCGAAACGACAGGCCAAGAAGACGGATAAGAAGCAGAACGACCCCGTCGGACTATCCAGCATTCACGTGGTGAGTCATTTCGTTCTAACGCTCTCCGACTAGGTCGGACTCTTTCCTCGGATTTCGTTTAGTTTGCTCGCTAGCTCGTTCGTTCGTTCGCGCCGTTCCTGGCGTAGGTGCTGCCGCGCGACGGTCGTCAACCTTCTCGCTAAACTTTCCTTGTCCTCTCTCTACTTTCCTTTGCGTAGTATTAGGTCGCCGGCGTTTTGCGCGTTCATTCCTGCCGCACTATTCGCCCCGAAAAGCCGGCGGAAAGTAAATTTGCAAATTTTCCACGAGACATTGTTTTCATCTGAGAAACAGTACTTTCCCCAATTGCTCGGTACACGGCACTGTAGTTCCCCTATAAATTGCTCTGGGTATGTGGAGAACCAACAATGCAACATTTTTATTTACAATTATTGAAATAATAAAACGCACAAAGTCTAAATAAAATCAATCTTGTCATTTTTATAATGTAGGCAGGTTTAGCGTTGAACGATAATCTGAACCATTAAATTGATTGCGGCTGTTAGCCGCGCAAGAGCTTCATTCCATGATTCACCTAACGTCACGAGAACAACAAACAAGCTACGAGTACGCATGATATCGTCACAAGGAAAATTCGGTGGTCGTTATCAGCACGTGATGTCGCGTTCCAACGCTTCGCAAATGGAGCTGCGATAGGTGTAAAGAGCCGTGGTATTTCATTACACCCGCACTTCGATTCGAAACCTGTGTAGTAGAGTCTTGACCCGGCAACTTGCCGAGTGCCGCTTACTCGGTGTACACTACGGCTTAGATGTTCTCAATCGCGTGATCCCCGGCCGTTTCGTTTCAGTTTCTGAATCGCGTTCTCACTGGTCGACCTTCGAAAAACTTCAGAATACCCCCATGATCTTTATCAATAACGCGCTCGGAACGATTCAATATTTTAACGAAACATTCATTTCGTAATTAGACAGATTTAAGAGGGTATATACTCGGGAAGCTTAATAGAATAAATTCAACATTTTATAGCGTACATAGAAATATACTAGAGGTCCCTGTTTCACGTGCAATAATTCCGATTTTGATTCGTGTAATATTAAATACAGTCTTCAAAAATTATTAATTTTTTAAAATGTGAACCAAACGGCTTGAATTTTTTTTGGACGTTAGAAGGATTAATTTACTAGCTAATGTACAAATAATCTTTTTTAAGAAAAAAGGGTACGGCGTCGAACAGTTGAGCGTGAATTTATTGTTGTCTCTCTTGCGTCTCGCAAGAAAAACAAAAACGCATCGGTTCTAAATTAATACGCAGGACATTGTATTTGCGTGAAAGTTTGTTGGTTCTCGACGAGATAAATAAAAATAATCGTCTACGTAATGTTTTTGTTTACTCTATATATAAGGTCGCTGCGTATTTTATAAATATTCGCGATACAATATAAACAGGCTACGTTCGAGTCCATATTACGTACATAAATCTAGCTCTAGCTTATAATAGAAGAATGGATTTTTCTGTTCTCTAACTTGAACTTCCATGTTCTTATTCGAGGCTATTCAGGCGAAAAGAACTATGTATACGACAACAGAAACCACGTATGTATTTCTGTTACAATAGAGTACTCGCAATCAGGAAACATTCGTTGAGATTATTCAGCCAATATTATTTAAGCAAGTAACGTAGAACAGAATTATTAAATATTAATCATAAAATAACAGAGGAGAATATTGTTTCTCCTCAGATTCTTCAAAGAATTTTTCTTTGAATATACATAGAGTCAACAGTGTTTGCAGATAGATTTGTTTAAAGTTTGTTTGCCAACAAAATAGAATATTACCTGCAAAAGTAACGTATTTGCATGAGTAGCTGGAATTTTACGCGTGTAATAGTACAATAGATAAAGCTGAAATATTTTTCATATCAGCAGCTTCTCTGAGATTCCTGTCTGAGATTGTGGCCGTATCATTGATTTTCTCTACCTATCTTATCACGATTTTTAATTTCGCAGTTCCTTTTTGCAAGAAACGGTGAACATATTCCAGCAGAGTACGTGTACATTCCCTGTATTTCTTCGCAGTAATACTTTTTATTATCTACATGCACAATAATCAAAGAAAAATGCACAGCACTGAAGGGAATATTAATCAATTCTGCCTAATCATTAAAAAATTGAATACTCCATTTCCCATTTTGCAAATTCGCAATCCCACAAGTGAAAACCAGCAGTGGGAACAAATCTGTTATGAGAGGATCAATTTTCGAATTTTCTTCTGTAAAAATGGCTCGAAATTCCCAATTTGTAAATCTGTAATTTAGAGACTTTCACTAAAAAAAATCTGTTTTGGAAGTTCACTGGCAGTGCTCCAACGCTTAGGATTGTAAATTTTTACAAAAATTCACTTAAGTAAAAGTTGCTTTAGAGATTGATAGGCTCCTAAAGAAGAAATTCTCTAAATAATATACCGCATTTTATGTTCTGCAAACACTTGCAAATCGGTGAGTATTGTGTAAAAATGTGTTCGAGCAGCCTCGAGACGAGGGACAGCCATCTGTGCCAGCAATAGCTCCGAAAAGGACCGGTTTCAAGAATCGTGCGATTCATTCTTTTGAATCTAGATCACGTCTCTTGCATTCGAATTAAAACTTCCCCGGTGTGCTCGAGATTCGTTCTCCCCGAACGGATAAAAAAAAAACAGAAGAAAATGGAGCTCGTAGACCGAATTGGAAAGTAGAACAAGATTAAATTTATGGGTCCCCGGAAAAAATAATTGCCACATTATTTCGTGTAATACACGCGAACGATCTTCTCGAAATGTATTCGCCCTAATTCGGCAGCCGCATATATGTATACAAGCGAATCAGATATCCACAAAGGTGGAAAGTGTTTCGTATAAAGTATAAATCGTTCTCCTCGTTCGTTTCCTGTAATTTATAATTCGCGCTCACGCGACACTTTCTTAACCTCTGATCTTTCGTTCCTCTTGATCGACCTGCGAGGAGAGGAACATGGTCGCCGAGCTTTAAGACTTGTACGTGAGACAAGGAACAAAAGAACGTCGTGAATATTAATTTTGATACGAGCATGGGAACACTGTTTACGAATAAATAATGCTTCCCGGCACTGCGGAAATGTGCATCGGTGTCGTCAGCTATGCACTGCTTGAGAGCTGTTCATTTGTTTGGAGTGTGAACTGAAATTAATTTTTAGAAAACATAATGCTTTCTTAAAGATTTCCCTTATTTTTCAGTCGTTGGGAGATACAGTGGGTGTACAAAGTATTCGTACACCTTTTAGAAACTAATAACTTTTTTATAATTGTACCAAACGACCTGATTTTTTATAATCAATTAGAAGCATTAGTTTACAAACTGATATGCAAAAAAGATTTTCCAAAAATTACAATTTACAAGGTTGCAGGCAAAAATAAAAAAGGCATTTTTTAACCTTTTTTATTTGGGCTCTTAATGAAAATTTAAAACATATGTTTTAACATATATTTTAAGCGTAGCACATCAAAATGGCTGCTACGTCCTTCTAGGTCAGTCTATGTGGCTGAAATTTTCAACTTATACTGTTCAAACATCATACAATAAGATGTACCTATTGATTTTTCAAAGAACCATAATCTTCCGTACAAAAAGTAGTGGTCGAACATCCCTTATTTGTCAACCGTTCGAAAGTATCCGCGCAATCCCTTGAAGGGAACTGTTGCTTTCCAGCGAGTGATATGGAAAAATGGCGAGAATTTTTCGCCATTGTCGCTCCATAAGAACGTGCAGTATCGTCTCGGGTGGAGGATGAAACAGGTGGATGCGCAAAACGATCCGGAGCGGTGGTGGCACGTCGTAGAGACTCGTGGGGCTCTGCCTACGTCGGGCTTACCTGTAGGCGTTCGTTCGATTCGAGACGTTCCATATTAACCTTGGATTTACGTCAATGCAGGGGCGTGCCACCGCCGGTGTATACGTGTAACGTCATTGTCACGAACTTCTACGCGATGCGTTTATGCCGACCTTCGTGAAACGCTCGCTGACAACCTTTGCCGCAACGAAACGGGGTTGTATATTCCCTCCTTTCATTTTTAGTCCCTGCTCCTGATACACCTACGCGAATATTTTTTTATCCGTTCCACTGGAACCTTCGGGGTAGCTACGTATTCCGCACTTGCGTTGTTAGAACGCGAATCAGTTTCACTCCCTTAGCTCGATTTTTAAGGCGCCCACCCACACCCTGTCGCTAAAGTTTATAAATATTTCATCGATCGCGCTCCGTGCGCCAGCGGTTCCGCTCAATCTTTCAAACGAGTATCAATTAATTGTTTCTTCACGGTTTTTTCTGTGCTCCATATGCTCTGAAAGGTCGGATATAATTAATGATAACTAACACGTCGCGGATTTTCTGCATTCATCATTTCTCAACATTTTAGTCTTTAGTTTGTTTCCTCCGATCTTTTGATGTGCCAAAGTATTGAGGATGGCTAAGAGCGTTTATATTACTTTCATCTGATTACAATTAGTAGGAATAGATTCAGATCATGTTTTAACAATAGCGTTATTGCATTTTAGAGACTCGCCGAAACAATTGCAGTATAGATTCCTCATTTGCCGCGGAATCAATCCATACACTAGATTCTATGATTGATATTTGAATTACAAGGGCTCGATAGATCAGTTTACGCCGATTGAGAGGTTGTTGGAACAATCAGTGTCATATCATTGTTCGTGATGTACGGTAATATCTGTAAAATGATTGATTTAAATTTCGATTACAAGGTACGCAATACCGTAACGCGGCATTGTCTCCATTAATCGGTAAACTCGCCACGTTTGCGCCCGTTATGCAAGCTGTGTGCATTTGCATTTGTTCCGCTGGAAGTTCACACTTCGAACAGAAGGAAAGAAATTGCAAACGTGAATGAAGCGACTACAAACGTCACGCGCTTTCTCTCTCGAGTTGCACACTATTGCCAACTTGGGGATGTACGTTTGTCAAGTGCTACTGCTGTTTTTCGTAATGGCAAGGAATATTTCTTGCACGCGCGTAATAATACCAGGTTGGACGCCTTTGACGTCGGCCGCTAACGAAAATCTCGGGAAGTAAACGCGGTTTCTTTGGACACCAGATGACTGGCTTCAAGCATCACATTAGTATCACTTCTACTCATCCTCAGGTGGATAAAGTGCTTGGGGCTATCTCCATTTGAAGCATCTGTCGCATTTTATTATCGAAAGCTGTCGATCATGTTCGCAAAGTTGGGAGCAAAGAGCGGAAAATATCGATGCGAATTCTCAGCACGTTCCTTCGAACTTGCCGAAACACTTTCGGTCACCTGTGACCTGTAAAATTAATGCAGACTCCTCGTAGCAAGGATCTGCGCGATACATCGCGCCAGCGTAGCTCTCCCGACTCTCGATATAGCAGCGTGCCTGCAAAAATAATGCATTGATGCGCTATTTGCAGAGCCGATAAGCGATAAGTGTATCTGCGGTGCACGCGTCAGCCTGACGTCACACTCTGTCGATTATCCTTTCTTTATCCGCGTGGAAAATTAACTCCTTGCGGTGTTCGTGTTTCAATCAACGCTTCTCTTTCCCTGGAAAGCTCGGCTCGCTATCGTGCTAGACACCAAGTATAATGATGTCTCAACTTACGCGAAAAATTCTGAAATTTTGCTCCATAATATATTTCGTAGTCCGAATGCATATTCTTATCGACGAGACAATGTTAATTTTATGATGGAACTTTGTTGTTCTTAATGATTTTTTGACGAGTTTTTAACTGACATGTGCGTGGCTCTTTTCTGATCGATATGAGTCCAAACACGATACAATTTGGACCGTATTTGCTTGTTTAATCCATGATTTAATGGAATCTCGATTATCCGAACGATCGCCAAAAGCTGCCAGGCGAAATTGCGTGGCTTGATAAATTAAAACCTCCAATTGGGTCAGAAACTTCTTCATTAATAACCGCAAAAATTTGTTTAAAATCAAAAGCTGAATTGATAGAAGGACGTTCATTAAAAAACAATTTGTCGAACTACTTTCTTCGACACTTCAGGATTAACCACGGAACAAAGGGCTGTTTCTTGTCTCCTGGGTTACGTCTTCTTCGTTTCGTTTCCTCGAGGTCTTCTTCGTGTCTTCTTTTCCTCTCGATCTGAGAAAGCAATGGAATATTTTATTACGAGCCAAGACGCAGAGAACGGCGCGAAGCAACAAGTCGAACTTCTTCCGGCTTCGATAAAGAAACGTGGACATTATTGGTAATTATTTCTGATTCGCAACGGCGCGGTGTAAAATGCGTCGCGAGTGCATGTTTGCAGTCGCGCGTCGATAATTCGCCTTGGCATTGATTACGACGGTGTCTCGAGCCCTATCGGGTCGCGATATTCAGCTGAAATTAATCATCCTTTTATCGCGACGGATTATCGTTGCGCAGACCGTGTCCCATTCCTGCGAACTTCTGTCTCATTAATATCCATCCTCTGCTATCACTGAACGCTCGTTATCGGTCGATCGAAATATCCCTGGATCTATTAATAAAGTTCCCAACACCGTCCTTCCTTTTTCGGGGAGACGGAAATGTTTTCGGACAATCTTTGTTCGCAGTGTCGCTCATTTTGTGAAAACATATTTCTTGTTTCTCCCAAACTCAATTTATAGCACGCGGTTTTTTTGAAAATTTTATGATTTCACATTTTTAATATCTATTTCCTGTTTTGCTTGATGTTTTGCTTACGACTAAATTAAAGAATGAAAGAAAATTGCTTGCGAAAATTTCATTGGAAAAGATCGATTCTTCGAGAATGTTGTTGCTTGCAGTCGCGTACTCCTTTATGTGGAATGAACCATTAGTGCGTGAAATATTAGACGGTGGAAACTCTACAACAGGCCTGGCCAACCCAAATGGTTTCGCGAGCCACTTTGATGACGCGTAACGTCACAGCGGGTCGCACTTTAGATAAACATGATTTTAAAAAATGTAATACAAATACCAAATGAATAAAACTTTATATACTATGGTTCAATATAATTAACTCTCGAGTCTTAATTAATGAGATATTTCTTTATCCTTTCTTTCACTTAATTTTTCTAAATCGATATTTATGTTCGACGTTGCACATCCTTTGTTAGCTGGTTTTCTAAATTGGCATCAGTTAATGAAGCACGTGATGAACTCCTCGTAAATTTCATCTTCGAAAAACTGTTTCACGAACGTATGTGGATTCAAAAGCACTTACAACTCGATGTGCAAAATATCTTAAGTTGAAATATCTCTCTGTTGTAATACATGTAAGTATTGTAAAAATTAATCTTTGTTGTGGACGTAAAAATCTGTTTCATTTGTTTGTTGCATTGTAACTAATTAAATATAGAACTGGAGGAGTTCGTAGTCGCAGTTGCGCATTATAACAATGACACATCATTTATTTAATATTTTTTGAATACATATAACGAGGAACAAATGCGAGCCGCGTGTTGGTCAGGCCTGCTCTAGAAGAAGAAATTCCACAACACTGTTTTCTTCTAAACATACAATCCAAACTGTATCGTGTTCGGTATCATTTCAATCGGAAAAATGTCAGCCATTCGTTGATAAAAGTTTCCCAGACAAAAATCCATTAGAAACAAAAAATTTGACTAGAAAGAAATGCAGAAACTTTGCAGCCTACCTAAATGATTGAGGCTAATCTTGATCGATAATCCGTGATCAGGCCCGCCTAAAAAGCTCTGAAACAAAATGGAGAAACAGGTGGTCGGCGATAGGTAAATCCGCAGAGGACTCGTATGCGCAAGAAGAAGAATCTGGTTCACCGTAGTCGACTTCCCAACGGAAATCGCGATTCCCACAGCTTTCCCCGTGTTGTGGTCTACGTGTACGGGGCTGGCTCATTGTTCGTAGTGAGCAGCCGCGTCGCCATGATTATGAATGAGCGAAACGAATACTACTTCGTTACACATAATCTGAGGATGTGTACACGCGACCGGTCCCTCGTGTGCAAGCCCGACTGCGCACGGAATGTCGTGCCTGTGTGTACATGTGTCGTGTTATTTGCGGCCAACACGCACACACACGCGAGAGTGCGTGTGCGAAATGCGTTTCGCAGTTTTCCCGCCCCGTTCCTCCATTTTCTTCCCATCGAGGAAGTTCGAGCAATTCGTAATCCGTTTCAACGTGAATGGATCCTTTTCCGGAGAAACAATTCCGCCGAGGAACCATTAGCTGCGTGTGAAAGTTTGATCAAACGTTTCCATGCATCTCCATGTTCTTCGCGCGTCTTCGCTGCGAACTTTTCGGACACCCGGTGTGAACCGCTCGAATAGAACTTCTAACCAGTACAATCGGCGCAGCAAGTTTGTATTCGCTTCAGTATTAGCCTGCGGATTTTATGCAAAATAAAAATTGTTTACAGCGGGATCAAGAAGAGAGAGTTACGTAAAAATTGATTTTTTCTCTTAATAATTTGAATAGGTTTAGCAATATTTAATTCGTGTTTCTCTTACTCATTTTTACCAGTTCTTCGCCACCGATTCAAATGTTTTGAACACGCCACGCGCGCGAACGTGTTCGCAAAAAATAAATGGACCGTTTATTTTGAAAGTGGTGTAAGTCCATTTTTGAAAAAAATGAGATATCACGTAATTCATGCTTAATTTAATGTAAATAAAATAAAAAAAAATAAATAAACAAGAGAAAATGGACTTACACCACTTTCAAAATAAACGGTCCAAATGTTTATTTGTCGAGCTAGACTCTCGTAATTTGTTCGCACTTATTTTTATTCGAACTCCTGTCTCGAGGAGCCAGGGTGACGCGATAAGGGAGCATCTTCTGTCTCGAGGAATAAGTTTGGCTGGTTCGTCAGTGGTGCTCAACTGTCGAACGTTGTTTGAACGGCTAGGGAAAGAGGACGAGGAAGAACTGGGAGAAAGAGAGATGTCTAAAGTCCTCGGAGCCGGTAACGCGAGAAGGATTCGAGGTTATTTGTTCGCGTTCATTCTTATCCGACGCAACCTCGGGAGTGACTCACTTGCTGAATGCTGAACGCCGAGACTGACGGGATCAGTCGCAGTGGTACTCGATCCACGCATGACCTATACCGGGTGATCCTAAGCGATCCTACCATTAGGTTCGTGCAGGTGGAATGTCCGATTTTTGACACGTTAAACAAACGCAACTTATTTTTTCTAGATGAACTTATTGAGCAAAGTAATTCTGCGTACGTAATCTTCAAATTTTATTTACCATTAAAAACTGCATGTGATAAGGGGAAACAAGTCGAGTCCGAGCACGATTTTGATGGAATTTATGTAAGGGATAGTTTTTGTTTGCAGTCCCCAAAGTTGTTCATTTCATAATCAATCGGAAAACCGATGGAAAATTCAATAGATTGTTGTCACGATAATTTGTCTTGGGGTTATGTGTTGGGGGTAGCTAAGGTTCATTCAGAATTGGTTGGGTGCCTTCTGAAGCGACGGAGAGCGACGTGTACGAAGCAGGAGCCGAGCACAAGATATCCTTGAAACTATCTCGAGTGCGAAAGGTCAGGCCCCGACGGGCTTTGCGGCTACTGCTCGTCCTGGGACCGGAACGACATGCTGAAAAAGATGATCGAAAACGGGTCTGATATCCATGATTTCATTTCGCCTTGGTCCACCATGCTCTACAACCTCCCAATTATTCTACGTCGAATTTATTAGGTGTACGAATTAACTCGATTTCTAAGTCACAGTAGCCAAATACAAATCTCCTATTTTCTTTAAAAATTTTACGAAGCTGTTTAATTAATTATGTTAACAATTAATTATTCTACGTCGAATTTATTAGGTGTACGAATTAACTCGATTTCTAAGTCACAGTAGCCAAATACAAATCTCTTATTTTCTTTAAACATTTTACAAAGCTGTTTAATTAATTATGTTAACAATTAATTATTCTACGTCGAATTTATTAGGTGTACGAATTAACTCGATTTCTAAGTCACAGTAGCCAAATACAAATCTCTTACTTTTTAAAAAAATTTTACATAGCTGTTTAATTAATTATGTTAACAATTAATTATTCTACATCGAATTTATTAGGTGTACGAATTAACTCGATTTCTAAGTCACAGTAGCCAAATACAAATCTCTTATTTTCTTTAAAAATTTTACAAAGCTGTTTAATTAATTATGTTAACAATTAATTATTCTACATCGAATATATCGGGTGTACGAATTAACTCGATTTCTAAGTCACAGTAGCCAAATACAAATCTCTTATTTTCTTTAAACATTTTACAAAGCTGTTTAATTAATTATGTTAACAATTAATTATTCTACGTCGAATTTATTAGGTGTACGAATTAACTCGATTTCTAAGTCACAGTAGCCAAATACAAATCTCTTATTTTCTTTAAACATTTTACAAAGCTGTTTAATTAATTATGTTAACAATTAATTATTCTACATCGAATATATCGGGTGTACGAATTAATTCGTAGTCCTTTCTCCGCGAACTTTAAAATTATTCTACATGGAATATATGTATGGGGTGCAAGTATGTAGGATATTTACAGTGCATAAAACATTTACTAATATCTGTATTGTCTGAAACGACGCAGACGACCGATACGACGCTCTAAATTGTCCGTGGGCGTTTGACTAATAGATTGTAATAAGAGTTGTCGGGCGATTGTAATGACAACAGCGTAACGAATGTTGAGTTGTCGATTGGTTCTGGGGTAAGGGGACACTGTCAGGAATTGCTCCTTATTACGCTATCGTTGACAGTTTTATGTCTTCTGATCGAACGGAATCGGTTGGTTTATGCGAGCGATGCAAGTCCTCGCTTTTGTTTCATGCTTCATCTGTTCATTGTTGTCATGAATGCATCAAATCTGCAGCCTAGTGCTGAATATATGGACCGTTTATTTTGAAAGTGGTGTACGTCCATTTTCTCTTGTTTTTTTATTTGTTTTTAATTTTATTTAAATTAAATTAAGCATGAATTACGTGATATCTCATTTTTTCCAGAAATAGACTTACACCACTTTCAAAATAAACAGTCCATATTCAGTTTACATTATATAAACTTTTCTCTTATTTAAATTTAACTACATTATAGAAATTTACATTATAATGTAAATTTGTTAAATAAGTAATATTGGCACAAATTCTTATGATAGTCAATATCGAATTAAAGGATAGTTGAACAGTTCCCAGTACCTAGACTGTTAAAATTGGCTCTTTATTTTTACACCATTGTAGCACTGTTCGCAATCATCCAAAATCAAACTTTTATCAAAATGGGCGTATCCAAAGGATAAAAGCTTACATCCAAAGAGGAACACAGTGTACACACAGTCTAGGTGTGGAAGTTGGAAGGATGTAGAAACAGATGTTGAACGGTGCAAGACCGATTCCGGTCGATCGAAAGCGAAACATTGGCATTGATCGGTTTCAATACTTCGGTATCGATTCGGTTTCCCCTGAGAATCAGTTTGGAACGAGTCTGGGACTGGTCTGCTTCCCCGGCGTCTCTCCCTTCTAGGGGCAACAATGAAGAAGAGAAACGGTAGAAGCGGATCGGTGTTGAAGAGAGGAGAAAGAGGCCAGTCCGGGTTCTGTTCCACCTACGAGCTCGTCTGCTCGTGACCGAAGCACCTCCGCCAAATAGGTTTGCTCACCTTGGACGACAAGTTGACAGGACACCGAGAAAAAAAGGTAGTGTAGAAGGATACACACACCGGACCCCAGGAGGGAGTAGAGAGGTTCTGACGCGTCTTTCTATGTGCATGATTTGCATCACGTGTCACGCACCGGGCACGACGATTGGCCGGATTCACGCAGCGGTTCTCATCGCACCTGTTCGGAGCTTATCTCGCTTCGTAAGGTGAAAATGGCACCAGGGGACAGATTGGAGAAAGTTCTTTTGGAGAAATTGCAGATGTGTCGCCGTTTCCAAACAGTTGACACCGATGCCTCCGAATCATAAATAATGAATATGTGTTCTAACAAATATAGCGAATATGTGTTCTAACAAAAGAATAGCCAAAAGTTTCAATCTCGTGTCACATTTAAATTTTCTAAGTCGTTCGGAAGAACAATTTTGGAACAAGATCGATTCTATGTAGTAGTAGTAGTATGTAGTAGTAGTATTTATTTATTTCTTTAATTATTTCTAAATTATTTATTTAGTTTACAGTTTTTTTCTTTATGTCACCCATCCCTCCATCCATCCATCATGCCATACCCTATGCCTTATTGTCTATAATCGATGTTAATCTATCCTAATGCCTTCCATCTAATATTGCCTCTCCCTCTCTCCTTTTGGTTATTTCTTTCCTTTTCCTCCGATCAATTCTACGTATAACTGCGCTGTTGCGAATCTCGATGAAATGTTCAATCCCGTTCTTTCCATTAATGAAAATGTTCTGTTTGTTACAGGTGAGTGAGAAATACGGATTCTTTTTGTTCGCGTGGACCGCCGTGATCCGGTAAGCTTCAGCCGGCCTATTCGCGAACTGCAAATGACCGAATTAGTTCCTTCCCACTTTTTCAAATTCAATCGACAGCTGTAGCACCATGCCCGATCTTATCCTTCTTGGCAGAGCACGCAGCTGAATATAGGGAACATAAAATTCGTGTTAAACGATCGCTGTAACCGATCAAATTAACGCTTTAGATGAGCACATAGGTCGGTCAGTCCGTTCTCCTAATCGACTGCGAAAGAGATTAGCGGGACTGAAGAGGGGCAGAGATACCGGAGACGAGATAAGAATCCTTTGAGCGGTACATTCGAAATCGACTATTTCTTGAAAGGAAGGTATCTGTTAGGTTGTTTCACAAGCTACGCTGTTTCTTCCTCCACTTCGACGAACGTCAATATTCCCTGGCGTCTTGTTTCTGAAAATTTTTGTTCATTTCGCAGCCTTTAAGAATCCTCTGGACAATTAAAAATGTGTATTCGATATTTTCTGATTAAGAAGACTATCGTCAATAAAATTTGTAGGAGATCGACCCAATTTCTCGCTTAGAAATGAATTTCCATTTGCATGTAAATCGAGCACAATCCATAAGGAAATGAGTCGCTTTGTCGAACAGCAATCACATCGTTTTATCATTATCGTTCGATCAAGTTCTAAGACGATATCCGAAAGTTCCGTCGCCGAATGATTCAGTTCCATCGACGAGATCACGGGATCCAGAGATCTCGCCCATTCCACCATTCATCTGAATATGAAATGAGCAACAATGTCGGCGGAACGAGGATCGAAAGATCCCGGTATCACACGCCGGCGAAACGGCGACAATATTCGCGGCCGCCGAAGGTGTTATCTTCGTGAAATGCAGATTGCCTTGTGTTCAATTCGCAGAATCTCAAGGCTGGCATCGCTCTGGCGACGCCGATGCCTGCCGTGAGTTGTTTCTGCCGATACGTTCGCATTAACCCCTTGCTTTGCAATTTTTCCATGGAAATTATACGCTGCTCGAACGATCGCAGCTGCGTGATCGAGAGGGACACGCTTACGAAACCGACGCTCGCCGATTTTTCAGTCGAGTTTTACGCAATTTCTGTAGAAATTCGAGTTTCTACGATTTTGCCCTCGGTCCTGTTTAATTGCCACTTGTTTAGTTCGCTGGATAACAATTTATATTCGTTTGCCTGTGAGCAACAGATTCGCGCCATTTTTGACACAGTTGTCGGGCAAATTTTAACCCTAAGTTGGACTGTACTTTAAACATAAAATCATTCAATGAAATTATTATTTAATATTCCTACTATCTATCAGATGATTGCACAAGTTCGTGTCCGATTTGAAAATGAAATTCAATGGTTCAATTTTAAAGAATTATTTATAATTAATCAATTACATAGTCACCATTCTCTTCTACAATTAGAAAAGAGTGGTGACTATATAATTATTTTTTTTAACTCCGCCGCAGTGAAGAACAGTTTGCGATGTTCATGAAAATCATCTAATATTACCTATTACTATTACTATTTCAGTAGGTACTACCCCTAATTATATTAACTAGTATTATTATATTAACTTCTACTATAGAAAGTAGGGTAAATGAGAAATGTAGTAAAAATGGATCAGAACGTGTGTTATGCACGATAATTCCAAGTTTATTGAGAAACGGAGTTAAATAAACTTCGACAGAATAAAATGTCAGTTGAATGATGGCTGGTAGAGGGGCCAGGCAGAAGTAATTTTGAGAGACACATAATGTTTCGAAAAAGCGGCGTAAATCGAGGCGGGGAGACCATAAGCTCCGTATTTACGACCCGAAGGTGAGAGAATAACGCGTCCAATTATGGTCGCGCGGGGAATCGTCCATTCGAGGAGAGGGACTCTTTTGTCATTTTCCACGGGTAATGGGACTGATTTTTCGAACTTTGACGACGATCGTAAACGGTATCGAGGTGTACGGCAGCAAAGTGGCGGGAACGTGCCACACTGGCATATACAGGGTGGTCACCAAAACATTTAATAGGAAATTTAAGGGATGATCCGTGGGAAAAGAACAAAAAAATTAAAAATCAGAAATACATTCTGTTCTTTATGATGCGTTTACATTAACATTAGACATTTTAGACATTAGAAATTTTTATTTACATTGGTCCGAAAAAAATGAAGGTACATTTTAATCAGTATGGACGTCGTTACGGCTCGAACCAAAAGCAATAACGTTCCTCAAAAATGTTCTCAAAAATTACAACTTTCCTTACATAATTGTTGCTATATTGCGTGAAACTAGTAAAAATAAACATTGAGCAATCCCAAGATAATTGGACAAATTCAATTAAAAAGTCTCAGTGTACTAAAGGAATTTTTTTGAATAGTGAAGGGTTGATTCTCAATTGTCACTTTAGTAGTAGTATAACTTTATTGATTTCCCCTTAGGGTTACAATTCTATTACCATTCATCCTCTGTATTCGCACATTCGCACATTCTTTCTTTTACAAACTATTCTTACTTCTAACTTAATAACTAACTTATAGCTTATAGCTATCTGAATCTACTGATTGTCGCTTTGGATTGCCCTAAATAATCAGCCCCAAAATTTTCGTCCATCTATAGGAGAACACCCTGTATGTAACGGTCCTTCTCGGAATTCCGAAGGGTTGGAATTTGCTATGTCCTGGCCACCCAAGGTGCTTCACCGAGTATGCTACGTCTCGAACGGGTTGCGCGTTTAAATCGTTCCGTCTCTCTCTCCCCCCTCTCTCTCGCACTTTCTCTCTCTCTTTTTTCGCCATCTCTCTTCGGCTCGATTATGTTTACGAGCCGTTCGCCAGTGCATTTATAATAAAGTTTATCGACGTGTCCGTCATAAACGAGAAGGGGGACTCACCGGGGAAAGATGATATCAAAGATACAATGTTCCGATTCGATGCGGAGCACCTATAATTGAGCGCATAAAACCGTGCACTTCCTATTAGCGGTCCTCTTATCTCGACACACACGTTCATCACGCGGTATTATGGTACAATATGGGACAGGGAATCGCCATTGGCCGCGAGGAGGTCCGATTTCACGGTTACTTTTCTTTCTGGTGCCGTTCCGTGCCATTCGACTCGTGCTTTTAATTAACTGGCCGATTTCCTCTCACAATAACAGCGAATATTAATACGTATAATGAAATTCTGTTAGAAAATTCAATATGGCGTTCAATTCATCTGTTAGACTAAATACAGTTTCGTAATGGTGTAGGAACTGCATTTTTGCAGCTCGCTGACGAAATTAGATTTAAATTTACTAATGTACAACGCGTCGTCTTTTTGTTGAAACATAGCTAAAAGTATTAATCAAGCTACGTAATTTAATTTAGGTAATTTTCTCGATTTTCGGCACAGTGATGCGAGTCTATCCTTAGTCTGAAGTGCTACCGAAGGGTAACAATCAATGAGCCGACGGATGCACAGCATCGTCTAGGTCGAACAGGCATAAATCCTCGTCAGCCGGCGTCTGGTTCCCGGCGGTTGCCTATCGAAGGTCGTATATACCCTGAAAAGTCGCCTCCTGGATCCTCTCTCTCTCTCTCTCTCTCTCTCTCTCTCTCTCTCTCTCTCTCTCTCTCTCTCTGATTTTGTCTCTTTTGCTCTCTCTCCTTCCTCGTAGCCCTCCGCGTTCTCGGAGCATATCGGTCCTCGAGCCGACGAGCCGTGGCAACAAAAGCCTCGAAATGCACCCAGCGTTCCAGGAACCGTCCGTCTCCCTCGGCAGCCGTGGCCCGAGTCGTTTCGAGATCCCAATAAATGCTGGGTCGCGCGCTTCGGGGCCCGAGGCCCGCGTCTGTGCGTGCGACGCGCGTGGGGCACCGTATGTGGGTGAGGGACCGGGCCCCTCGAGCATCCACGAGTTTATTCGGCTCTGGAGAGATCGACCTTCGCTGGGCTGTGCCTGGCCCGAGCCGGCCCGACACGCTTTAAGCCCGGTTTGAGGAGTTTAACGACACTTTATTGAAACTTCTGAAGCGTGAAAGATACCAGAATGGAGTCCAGATTAAAGAATTGTGCAAAAGTAATTGGTTTCAATGTACCAGGCCGTTGAAATTTGTGTTTTATTTGTCATTTTGCATACTTCACGACCTGATGTAATGCAATTTTTTTTGTACCATCGAGATCTTAGGTTTGCAAATAATCCAGTTAATTAATAAATGTTCCGAATAAGCTACAAAGTTTACGATATCTCAAGTTATTCTTTATTACAGCGACAGTAATGACACGAATTTAGAAAATTGACTGGATGTTCTGGAAATTTTTAGGCAATGATTAGAAGTGTGATCGCACCGTCTGGCACTGGAACGGTTAGGCTCGTCTCCCGGCGTGTATAATAAACACCGGAGTACATCTTCCGACAAGAAGATCGGCCGTTCGGACCAAGGACGAGTAATCGCTCGGCTGGACCCGGTTTTCGGATCCACGAGTAATTGTGGGAGCGCCCAAATCCTGTCTAAAATCACTTGGGGCCCTGACTAGAAGGCTCGATCGTTCCCAAAGCGCTTCGTCGATGCATTGATCCAGAATTTTTCGTTAAAACTGTGGCCGAAGTTGAAAATGTTGTTCGCTCGAGACTGAGATGTAGGAATATCTAGAAATAGTGAAATGTTCAACAATAACGATTTCTTATTGCAATAGTGCTTTGAAGGCGATTGAAAGTGCTCAGCTCTAAGATTCAATGATGGGGAACCTTCGATCCCAGGTCTGGGATGATTAAGGCCTCAGGAATTTAATTCTAGAATGACCCAACCCTAGTGTATGCAGTGAGTCATGTATGAGACCGTTTGCTAATATAGACTAACATTTTTTTAGTGGTACTTTAAAAATGTCTGGAAGCACTTGATCTTGAGATTCGGCGGTGGGAACCTTCTACATTAGGACGGGGATCATTAGGGCCGAGGTTATTGAAAAGATTGAGATCTAGTAGTCTTAGGAGATCTCCTACAATATCTCCTATAAATATGAATATAACAATAATTTGTTACTAATATTCAGGAGCTAATTGAAAGTGTCCTATCCCGAGCCCCAGTAGTGATGGAGAACATTTGTCCCTCGATCTTAAACAATTAGGAATATAAAAATTTAATTCTAGAACGATCCCACTCTATTATTCTTGCCAGATTCGTCGAGGAATTTTGAGTTTATTAACACGATTCTCAATCAGCATTCAGAAACAGATCGAAGACCTCGAACTCCAAGCCCAAGATGATCAGGAATGCAGCTAGAGGGACAGTCTCGTCGCCGTGATTATGTAAACGAGATTCCGCGATCTCGATACGCCCGTGCCTCTGATGGATGGTCGCTTATCAACCGACGACTGATTAATTACGGATATTGTCGCTGTAATAGACAGCTTTCATGAGAACGTTTCATATTGATTAGTACTTACGAGAGAATAGAGTTTTACTTGTTGCAAGGATTACGGGTGTGCCGGTTTCGAAGCACAACTCTCTCGATGAGGTTAACACATAATGTCTTTTTAGCGCTGGAAACGCTTGATTAAGAAATCGATAGAGACTGTTTAACGCTAAACCTACCACCACTTTTTAGCGGATCCTTCTCCAACTATATCAACTTCAATTTTTAAACTGACTCAACAAGTCAGGAAGATTTTTAAGCGTCCTCTTGACACAGCAGAATTATTGAACTATCAATAGACTTCCGGTAGATGACGTGTTAAGATCAAGTCGATATTTTTTTGTTGTAAACGGGATACATGACACGGGAACGAGCCTAAACTTTTGGCCGGCAATGTACCGCAATGGAACACTCGTCCGACTCTCAAATTGGATAACCGAACGACGCGGGAACAATTTTCAGCTTCTGTGACCGTGTTCCTGAAGTGAAAGCGAAAGATCAATTATTTCATAGGCCACGGCTTGAGATATACCCGTAGAAAGTATATTCGAAGAGACCTACTGTATACAGGGTGTACCGGAAGGCTGTAATCGCATGAAGAGGGAAGAAGAACACCTTCGCAAAGGAAAAAGTTACTTTGAATCACCTGAGGAATCACTCCTTTCAAGGAAGTGCCACGTTCGGGGGGCATCCTGTATATTAAAATGGGGACTTGAAGAAGTTTATAAATTTTTTGAACAGTTTAAAAATGACCCAGGTTGCCCACAGAGGGTTATATAAATTTATATGTAGCTGCTGTATCGCACAGAAATTTCTTATTATCAGTTGGAGCTCATTAAGTTCGACAAATTGGCCATGTCGGCAACGACGACGCCAATAAATGGAATCGCAAGTATTCCGAAGAACAAACGATCTCCGACTCGCAAGTCTCTCGCAGCTTCTCGAGCGGATAGAAGCTTGTCGCCTGTATCGCGGCCTCGAATGCTCGGAGTTTCTCTTCGAAATGCTCTCCAGACGTTGTTCCCTTTGCGGTTGCACTCCGACGAGACGCAGGGTGTTACATTCCGGACGTATGACGCACGCCACGGACTCTCGCCACGATTCCTTTTCCCTGGTCCCCCGAGGCCCTGCTTCAGAGTTCAATAAGAATCTCTGACAAACCTGCTGCCTCTATTAACACGTTCCGCCTCGGAAACCCACGCTTCCACCGGGGTAGTCGATATTCGATCCCCGCGCGCAACTGCTTAGTTGCAAAACGCTTCAATCGAAAGATACGCCTCTGAATAGTATTGCGATTTGCCGCACAGCCTACCGCCGGGAAACGTAGGTAATCAAGATTGAATGTCCACGTACCTGTGTCTTTAACTGCAGTGATGCTTCGCTATATGTGAACATTTCGGGACCAAAATGTTACTTACATCGTGTACTATAACTATCTTTTGCTAATTCTTGTTTCTTTTGCTAAGTCTCTGCTAATTTTTGTGCCATAACCTTTTTCTTTCTGAAGATTCCTTTATGAAACTTTAGCTAGTATATCCGCGATGATTTTTTAATTAAAATGAGTCCAAACACGATACAATTAGATTCATATTTACTCGTTTAATCCACGATAAAGTGGAGCCTCGATTATCCGAACCGACCATACAGCATCCACTTCTTGTTTCTTTTTCTAAGTAACCATTCGACCAGTTGAGTTGAATTTTTTCGTACCTGTACTATTAAGGTGTGCAGTTATTTTAGTAAAAAAAATTGTTCGAAATTCGGTCTACAGCCGGATTGGCATTAAATAATATCCCGGCTCGTTTAAAGTGTTACCTATACAATTCTTCGTCCATGAACGTAATATACTAGTTCTCAATTCTTACTAGATCATTCCAGTTTATTTAGTTTCATAATTTTGCAACAAGATCTCCACGTAGATCACAGCTGTCGCTCGCAACTCAGTTTACAAGCGTTCTAGAACCATCTCCGTAGAAAGTCTGGAGACAGCAACTCCATATGGACCAGCACGAACGTCTACAATGTTGCATGTAGAAATTTCTGCTCGAGTAGTTAACAAATAAACAAACGTAAAACCCGTGAAAGTCTTCGCGTCGATCGGCTTCGACCTCGTGAGTCGCGGACTTCTAGCTGTTCTCTTACTATTGAGTTGTTTCAATCTTTGTTTATCAATTTTTCAACCTACTTCCTCGAGATTAATATTGATCTTACCAGTGGAGGCTGACGTAAATATCTTATCATTTGACTGCTAGAAAAGTCAGATTTTAGATGGAAGATTCGTAAGAGGAAACATTCGGAACAATCCCTCGTTGGAAATGGATCAAAATCTCACCATCCCAGGGTGAAACGTTTCTGGAATACTAATCAGGACCTTCATCTTCAATCTTTGTGAAGTAAACTGTTTCCCAACGGTTTCTGAAATACGTTCTTGTTTTATCAAGCGTTATTACGTAGCACACAATAATGTTTCAGCATAAATACATGAATTCCGCAGTCTATTAATTATATCCTAAGGAAACGTTTCATCACAAATCCTGATCTCTGAGAAACGTCACCAGGACGTTGACATCAAAAGCATCGTGTTAAGGATCCAATAAAATCTCAGCTTATTAATTTCTGCGGCTAATAACACGTTGAAGGAAGCGGTCAGCGACACGTGTTCCAATTACAGAGAGCATTCTTCCTTTAGTAGCGCGAAATTTTCTGGTCCTGCGCGTTAGCGGTGGTTGTTGAAATTGTCGCGTTAAGGGGTCCCATAGCGGTGTCGTTGACGTGTCACGAACCGGGGCACACAAGTCTCGGTTGGTTTTAATGCGAGCGTAACTCGGAAAGATTATGCCCGTGAAAGTGCTCTCCGTTCCGACGATTACGATCAAGAAGCTCCTTTCTTCTCCCGGCGCGGCGCGCGTTGCGTTTCTTCCTCGAAGAACGAGCGGCGTCCGTCTCCCTCGAGCAGATCCCAATCGCCCGGCCCAGAGAACTCTCTCGCTCATGGACACGTATCGCTCGCTTTCGGAGCTTGTGGCCCCGGTAATGAGCGACATTTTAGTCACCGGTCACGTCTCGGTTGGATGGCTCGCACGAATACACACACGCCGTCGTACCTGGAAAAGTTACTTCTCGCTCGGTTTACTGGCATGACTGCTTATTGTTTCGAATATATGATGCCGCGGAGGATTCCGCTCTGTGGCGCAACCGAGATCGTATCGCCCTGGATCCTCGTGAACGATCGTCGCTCGAAGAGGCCGCCGATCGAACGTGTCATACTTTGGTTGTTACCATTTTTAAAGGATATGAGTGGAGTGGTTGTATTGCGGATTCCGATTCGTCTAGGATGAGCCGAGTACAAAGGTTACCCTTTAGGGCAAGGCTTAGGCTCTGTAGAGTCCTATACTTACTCGAGGGCAACTAGGCCACGCCCACTCCGGATGCTTCATTGTGTTCTATTTAGCGAGATATCTTGATTTCAATTTTTTGAGATATTTAGGTTGATGGAAGACTCATTAGAGCACTTTTTGGTTCATTTGGAGCAGGTTTGGTTCATTTGAATTGAGAGCAACGAGGCCACGCCCACTCCATATAATTCATTCTAATCTATCCACAATATGCAGGATTTAAAGGCTTATCTTTCTCTTGTTTTTCTGAGGAACAATCTAGAAGACAGATGACTCCTTGGGGCACTTTTTGACTTGGATTCATTTTACTCAGAATGTTTATTAAAGAATTTGAGTGGAGTGGTTGTATTGATGATTCCGATTCGTCTAGGATGAGCCGAGTACAATGGTTACCCTTTAGGGCAAGGCTTAGGCTCTGTAGAGTCCTATACTTACTCGAGGGCAACTAGGCCACGCCCACTCCTGGTGCTTCATTGTGTTCTATTTAGCGAGATATCTTGATTTCAATTTTTTGAGCTATTTAGGTTGATGGATGACTCATTAGAGCACTGGTCTGGTTCATTTGAATTGAGAACAACGAGGCCACGCCCATTCAATATAATTCATTCTAATCTATCCACCAAGATAGTTGCCAAATATGCAGGACTCAGAGGCTTATCTTTCTCTTGTTTTTCTGAGGAACAATCTAGAAGACAGATGGCTCTTTGGGGACTTTTTGACTTGGATTCATTTCAACTCAGAATGTTTATTAAAGGATTTGAGTGGAGTGGTTGTATTGATGATTTAGGGCAAAGCTTAGGCTCTGTAGAGTCCTATACTTACTCGAGGGCAACTAGGCCACGCCCACTCCGGATGCTTCATTGTGTTCTATTTAGCGAGATATATTGATTTCAATTTTTTGAGATATTTAGGTTGATGAATGATCCATTAGACCACTGTTTTGGTTCATTTCAATTGAGAGCAACGAGGCCACGCCCACTCCATATAATTCATTCTAATCTATCCACAATATGCAGGATTTAAAGGCTTATCTTTCTCTTGTTTTTCTGAGGAACAATCTAGAAGACAGATGACTCCTTGGGGCACTTTTTGACTTGGATTCATTTTACTCAGAATGTTTATTAAAGAATTTGAGTGGAGTGGTTGTATTGATGATTCCGATTCGTCTAGGATGAGCCGAGTACAATGGTTACCCTTTAGGGCAAGGCTTAGGCTCTGTAGAGTCCTATACTTACTCGAGGGCAACTAGGCCACGCCCACTCCTGGTGCTTCATTGTGTTCTATTTAGCGAGATATCTTGATTTCAATTTTTTGAGCTATTTAGGTTGATGGATGACTCATTAGAGCACTTGTTTGGGTCATTTGAATTGGGAGCAACGAGGCCACGCCCACTCAATATAATTCATTCTAATCTATCCACCTAGATAGTTGCCAAATACGCAGGACTTAGAGGCTTATCTTTCTCTTGTTTTTCTGAGGAACAATTTAGAAGACAGATAGCTCTTTGGGGCACTTTTTGACTTGGATTCATTTCGACGCAGAATGTTTATTACGAAAGGTTCAACCATTTTCCACATGGTTTCATCTCAACAATTCAATAAAATAAAATATAAGATCCACTAGCGACACAATACGTAACAGTGTACGATCTCACTGTAGTCGGTATGAAGTTAAAAAGGCTTCTGTGCGATCCAAGTAAAATTTCGCGTTACAAAGTGGCGCATCAGGATCTGCCCGAGCACGGCAACACGCAGCCCGGCAGTTTATAAACGCCAAACGATGGAAGAAGAACGTAGTCGGCATTCTCCGCCACGACAATTGCATTATTATTATTCCCGACGGTAATCTCCACAATGGCCGATAGCCTCCCTTCCTTTCTTCGATTGCGGCGCAGGGTTCACCGGTGGCACGCGCGACAAAGAGCTCACGCGGTTCTCTGGACTCGGTGGCCCGTTATTCGTTAAACACAGCTTTTCTACCGGAGAATGGAAATCGACCCGTACAAACCTAACCTCGGTCAACTGCTCCGATTGGTTGCTCCCTCCGATATCTATAATCGCGAACAACCCCCAACCCCCGGGTCACGATCTTGAGAAATATCAGAGCTTTTCCTGATCGGGTTAATTCGAACTCCGCCCAGAAAACTGAAAATCCTTCGACCCTCTTTTATGCCTAAGTGGTCAATTCATATTCGTTGTATGCATGATGCAATAATTTTTTCACCGAACATGCAAATCTATTTTTATGGCAATGTACCAACCTCCAATGTCTTATATTAGTTGGACTCGTGACGAAGATTTTTAACATCTACTAAATATGTTTGTTATACATTTCTGTTAACACTAAACCTACCGATCATCAAAAGTGACTGATGTGTATAGTATTATAAAAGTAACAGGATTAAATTTATTTATATTTTGTGCGATTTTTACTATAGTGTACAGGGTGTCTCAGCTGAAGGAGGCCACCTAAATATCTCATTTGTTTTTAATGGCACAAAAAATATTTATGGCATAATTTATATGGTATCGGAGGAGGAATATCATGGAAGAACAATTTCTTTTGTCCGGTTATTTTTTCATAGTTTTTTCAAGGTCATTCTTACTTTTTATCGGGAAAACTAATTTTTTTTTTATTCCATCTTGTAGTGGCTGAAAAAATACATTTGAATATGCTCAAGTCATTAACAAGATGGTATAAAACAAAATAAGTTTTCCCGATAAAAAATAACAATGAACTTGAAAAAACTTTTAAAAAATAACCGGACAAAAAAATTGTTCTTCTATGCTATTCCTGCTTCGATTTTTCTTGTGTCATTAAAAGTAAAGGAGATATTTAGGTGGCCTCCTTCAGCTGAGACACCCTGTATACTGGAGCCAGAAAATGTATTCAATCAATTCCCATGAAAACACCTTTACAATCTCAATAATTGTCAAATAAAAAATCTAAAATGGGTCATTTCATCCCCCGTGGTAGGTTTAGCGTTAAATTGAAATCAGCTATCAGTGGAGTAATGCATTTAGATGAAGTAGATGAAGAAAGAAATTGAAAAATTGACAAAAATTAATTAGGTAGTTCATGGCTGATGATTTTCTGACGTTTCTGCAGTTTTCGTGCGTCGCCGACCAAACCGCAGGGTGTTGAAAGTTAATCGACCCGATCGGAACCATTAACAATGCAGCGTGGTCGGTTGACGGTGCGCGCGTCAGCCATCTTGTCCGTGTGTATCTCGGGACGTAATGTATTCCGGCGTATTGACGTAACGCAGAATACGTTCATTACGACAATGGGCTATTTATTCCTATTTAGACGGTGGTCCGGCTGCGATCGGTTGGTCCCGGTGCTAGATGGAAATTATTGTCGCGCCTCTACGCCTCGCTCAGCTCCGTTCAGCTTCGTACGTGAGCCGGGCCCGCTCACGTTCGCGTCGGACATTTATCAACGATGTTAATAATTTTGCATGCGTGCCGAGGGATAGGCGAATACTAGCTGCTACAAACCGACCGGTTGATTAATAAACATGGCCCGGTCCGTGGCTCTGTTTCGGGACGGGCCCGCGCCATTTCGATTTGAAACGCGACACGTTCTCTTTCGATTTCTACGGTACTTCGAGATCTAGCAATCTGCTGGACAATATTATGTTTTTAACCCTAACCTAGATAAACCTAACCCAGACCGTTCAATTGATGAGAATTTTTATTGTCGTTGCCATTCCATTACCCAGTGCGATTTTTAAAATAATGTCCAAGTCAAAATGACTTTTTCTCTCACAATTGTTGTTTAATTTATTTATTAATGGCATTAATTAAGTTGTTATTTTATTTTTTAACTAGATAGATTAACTAGATTTTTTAACTAGTTGTTATTTTATTTATTAACTAGATAAACCTAACCCAGACCATTCAATCGATGAGAATTTTTATTGTCGTTGCCATTGCATTACCAAGTGCGATTTTTAATATACTGTCCAAGTCGGAATTACTTTTTCTCTCACAATTGTTGTTTAATTTATTTATTAATTTTATTAATTAAGTTGTTATTTTATTTTTCAACTAGATAGATTAACTAGATTTTTTAACTAGTTGTTATTTTATTTATTAACTAGATAAACCTAACCCAGACCATTCAATCGATGAGAATTTTTATTGTCGTTGCCATTGCATTACCAAGTGCGATTTTTAATATACTGTCCAAGCCAAAATGATTTTTTCTCTCACAATTGTTGTTTAATTTATTTATTAATTGCATTAATTAAATTGTTATTTTATTTATTTATTGCATTATTAACGCTAAGGTTACTTATTTATTATTTACTATTTACTATATATTTATTTAATATTCTACTTAAAAAGTGGCGAAGATGAAAATCATGTTAAACCTTGCTCAGCATTTTCCAGTTTCCAAATACATTTCGAACGTGCGATTCCAGTATTTTTAGAGTTCGCGACTCAAATTTTTAGTTGCATGCATCTAAGAGCAATAGATTATTTGAGATAAGGATTTCTGGATCGACGGATTCGCGTGTTTGCTTCCGTTCTGTGTGAATCGGCGCACGCCGGATAAATTATCGATCTCTCGCGGCGTGCACCCCGATGCACGGGTAACCTCGTGCGGTGTTATGATTAATGGAATGAAAACGAGAGGGGAGTCGATGAAGTCATCGGGTCTCTGTTACGTTCTAGTGTCAGCTTTGCTACACTTTCGGCAAAAATACCACATTCCCTCCGCTCGATCCCTATGTCGCCAAAACCGTCCGCGCGAACTCAAGCTCCCAGTTGCTGCTTTCTTATTCTTACAAACGGACACTGCACGTGATTGGTTCGACAAACTGGCCAAAAATGGAAATTCAATTTTGTCCAAAATCATCAATATGCAAATCGATAAGGATTTCACCCCCTTAAGAGGGTGTGCAACCCTGTAAGCCTAATGAAATGGAGAACACTAACATTTTTTCGAATATAAAGATACTGAAAAAACGGGATTTCTTTTTAAGGGAACATTAAGCAACATCTCAGCTTTATTTTCATATTTTTTATTACGTAGAATTACAAAATGGTGGCGTTGTATAACATCATCTAACTTTGTCCAGCGAAACCTTGATAGCTTGCTAAATGTTACTTTTTTGAATCAAGATATGGGCCGTTTATTCTGAAAGTGGTGCAAGTCCATTTTCTCTTGTTTTTTAAAATTTTATTTACATTAAATTAAGCATGAATTACGTGATATCTCATTTTTTCAAAAATGGACTTACACCACTTTCAAAATAAACGGTCCATATATTTTATAACACCGTGGCCTTGAGCTTCGAGTTAAGATAGTTTCGGTCAGTTTGAGACACCCCGTCGGACGCGAGTCAAAAGGTAATTACCAAGCAGGAAATTTCGGGCTAACGGTAGATAGAACGGCGATACCTTCGGTTAAAAATCTGTTAGTCACGATTACCTTTCCCTTCACAATGGGCCCCGGCGAAACGGATGTTGCCCAACGCGTGCCGTTTGCACACAGACACCCGGTTGTCGTCTTTAGACTCCCACTAGTCTCGGTATGACACGCTCGAGAAACTTTCTCCGTTCGACACAATTCGGCTGCGAACGAGACGCCTTCGCATAAATGTCACTCGGGGCAAATACGCTCGTACCGCGTTCAATAATCCATTATTGTTCAATCTCTGGGTCTGGATATAGGTTCAATCCCTAAAGAAATTAATGAGTTTCATTCGAAGCTGATCACTAGACTGTGGATCTTCATGCAAAATAAAAATGTTCTGCATTAATTGTCAAAAGCAGAAGCGAATCAAAAATAATGACTGTACACTAAAAACTATCACGATGTTCTTAAATCTTTCCAATTTTTTCATAAATGCATAACAGTTTCAAGAATCGTGCAAATTATACAATAAATAGTAAGAAAAATTGACCTAAAAAGAAGCCTCTTGTACTTCAAGGCTATCTGTGTACATCCCGAAAGTCCAATAGTTATCCTGAAAAGAAATTCTGAAAAATCGAAAAATTGTTTTCGTTGCACGAGAAGCCCCCTTAGCGTCGCGCACGTTCTCTCCGGGGCCAGATGCGACTCGTAGGTGTCGTGTCGGATGGTTTACCAATTGGTACAGAGTACAGACTACAGAGAGTCGCGGCGCGGTGCGTGTGCGTAAAAACATTGGCGGAGGGGAGTGGTGCTCGGTGCAGAAGCGCGTGCCTCTCTGCGACCGCGGTGCATTTCGCGCGATGCACACGGTCCGAGCGCACGCACGCACGCATAGTTGCTCGTACCGTGGCCGTGCGTTTCTCTTCCGTCTCTCATTGTCGGTCATTCTCTTTCTCTCTCCTTCCCTGTATCGTGGCCCACGTATCCCCTCGACACGGCGGCGCGGCGGTGTCTGTCTTGCTCTTCCTCTCTTTTTCCGTCGGAAGGGGCGCGCTTGCGCCTATGCGCGAACCAGTGCCACCCGTCCGTCGAGCGCTGCGCTGTTGCCGTCTCCTCCCGTCTCTCTTCTCCTTGCCCACCGCTTTCTGCGGAGCTCCAGCTGAGCGTGCACCAGTGGTTCCCATTCCGTTCTTTTCATTCATACTGCTGGAGTACTCTGCGTGCCTCGCAAGAAATCCCGTGGCAGGAATGCGACAGCAATCCGTCCCACTGGCTCATTCCACACGCATTTTCGGTTCTAGCCGAATTATTGGCTGAACTGTGTGACGTCAGAGTCGAACCATTGCACTTCCTTCGACCCTGTGCCATTCAGCGAATTTTCTATGAGACGCGGAGAGTAAACTGACCCTCTTAATTTTCGGACACCCTTAAAAAGACGATTACTTTCTAACCCTTTGCGCTCGGAGATATTTTAACTTGAAAATTAAACATTTCTTTTAAATTTTATGGATATGAAATTGGTGTAATACCTCATAAAATACCTAAATGTTTAGTAATTGATTCGATACCGACACATTTATAATGTAAACAATATTTTGAATAATGGTACAGCAAATTTTAAGTTATACCTATTTTAACTTAAGGGTTAAATATTGGATTATAACACTTGGACTTTTTTGAAAAGTTTGATCAGTTAGTTTACTACATTACGCACATTTATCATATATTTCGTTCCCCAAAGCAAGTGAGTGTGTCTTCATGAACAATATTTGTTTACATTCAATCACTCAATAATTTCTGTTTTTCAACATTATTATAACATTTTTATTTTACAGACGTAGTTCAAATTAATCTTGAAAAAGATCCAAACTGGAAACGTTGATTATGTTTGACTAAATTAGCAAAATTGCTTTGTTCTTAACAAAAGATCGAACCGCAGCGCCGAAAACATTTAAAGATTTATTATCAGCAAATACGATCGATAGAAAAAAACATAGTTTACTACATGACGTGGAAAAAAATGTTCAATGTTAATTCATGCGTCGTATTGTAAACTAATTTCTCTCTAACTCTTTAAAAAATTCAAATTTGATACGATTTTAAAGAAGGTCTTCCAATTCGAAGTTGGAAGGCGTAGCTGCGTCTACGCCCATGCATGGACCAGTGTCGCCCGTGGTTCGAGCGCTGCGCTGTTGTTGTTTCCTCGTTTCTGAACAATTTCTCTGTATGGTTACTTCTTAACGAAGCTCGAGTTGAATGTATTTCAGTGGTTCTCATCTTCACTTTGGATCAATGGGATAGTACAGGTGTGCTATTTTTCTTCTTTCTATCGTGTCATCAATCAATCACAAAATGTTACAACTCAATAGTTCATACAAATACACAATTGAATGATTTTATTTATCGAATTAATTAATTCAATTAACATTTCTAATACACTTGGGGAAACATTAATTTTTCTCGAGCACAGGTTCGCAGAACAATTTGTGTTTTCGAAGGTCTCGAACCCCGCAGGAGGGAACATCGGTTGCGAAAATCCCAAGTATGATCTCGCGTAATGCGATTAGAGGATTTTTCCTCGCCGCGTTCGCCGAGACTTTTACAAGGCGGCGAATTACGCGCAAAAAGTGCCGCGCGTTCGCTATATCGCGAATTGCGACAATACGCTCGGACACAGTCCTCGGAATCCGTGGCGAAGCGTAATGAACGATTTCACAATGTTTCTTTATTGTCCGCGCGCGATTTACATGATCCAGTAACACGGAGTAGCGGTTGCGCAACGTTCGCCCGTTGCTCTCGCATTGTGCTTGTGAGAAACGCGTAAAAAAGTTGCGGAAAGATTGCGGAACTTCCAGCAGGTCCCCCCCGCTCGGCTCGTGAAACATAAATGGATCCGCTTTTGCACTGTCAGTTTTAATCCACGTGTCGTTTCTTTCGTTGTCATGTGCAGCCGGTGATCCAATTAGGATGAATAACTTCGACATTATTGTTTGAAGTTTGGTCGCCGATGAAATTGAAAATGCGGTTGTGGTGATACCGGTTTTGTTGCGAAACGTTTCGATCGATTTTTTCAGTGACGTATGACCACGTCTTTTATCTTTTTTTGAAGAGTATGCACAGTGATTAAATTGTTCGTGGCATTTGCACGAATTGACGCGATTGATTTATATCGGAACGATCAATGTATAAATTCAAATTAATCCTTATGATTTACTTAATTAAATTAAACTTAAATAGTTCAGCAAAATTGTCTACCTATATGTGAAGAATAGAAAGAAATTTTTCAAGTAGGGGAATATAAAATACTTTAACAAATGGCTTCGTTGAGAATGTCTGGGTGTTAATAAGCAAGGACAGAAGTCGATGGTGTATCGATGGTCAGAACGAGGTTCCAAGAAACACGTAGCCTGCAGAACCAGGTTAAGCCACCGTAGAAAGCTACATTTATAACCATATGGTGTCTGTGGTAATGTTTTATGTACCGAGGAAGGGTTGCGCGGCGATGTGTATGGTCCACATGGTAGCGAGCTCTGCTTCGACCCCATAGCATCCTGTCTATGGCGAAGGTAGCGAACGAGGGGATGGCCGAGAAGACAGCGACGCTCAAATTTTCAACCTCGCGTATACAAAACCATCCAGAGATTCTTCACCAGATTTCCCTTACACAGTGCTTCCTAAAACCTAAGCTTTAATCAACAATTTTGTCTACGAAGTGAACAATCTAGGATCAAAAAATGAAAATAGAGAATCGCGTCGACGTGTTTGTAGAGCGTTCCAGATATTGATTCCGCAGGGTTGCTTTTATTAGCGAATCCTATTCGAAAACCGCTGATCGAAAGGCAGGTGGCTGGTCTCTGTAGGTAGGACTTTCGAAAATCTCGTTGTGCGGTGCACCTTTGAGCACCGAAGGATCGAGTACAGCTGCCAAGTGTCCTCGATGTGGCCAGGTAGGGTATTTATTGATTCAATGGCAGTAGCTGTATACCCGCAGTTAGGCACTCCGATGTAATTCTAGAACCCGGCAGAGGGCTGGCTTGACAGAGAGCCACGATAGGGTTCGCGGCATTATCGCGTTGTCGAAGGACAGGGAAAAACGTGTTACCTTCCTCTCGGCACAACACTTGACCATAACACAGAAATGTTCATCAAATAGGTGAAAAATAATTTATACATATTCGTTAACGAATTTTACTGACTATACTATCTCAGAAATGTACTTCCTTTTCCTTTGCCAACACCTCCGCGGATCATCTCGATTCCCGATCGACAAAGGGCGACCACCGCACAGTGATCGATTCCTCGTTTCTAGGTGGACAAAATTCAAATTTTTGTGTTTTCTTGTAGTAATATAGCTTTATTTCTCAGAAATCATGACAAGTGTATAAAAACAACATGAACTTATCGATTTATATAATTTCTTTATAATGGACAAATAAAACAATTAATTGTAACATTTGTGAAAATAACATAAATTAAATATTTTATAGTTTTTGTTTAAATACGTGAATACACAATACACAAAATGAAAAGAATTCATCTTAACTTATATTTAAAAATTAGATAAAGTTGTACGAAAATATAATACAAAATTACAAAATTATAATAAGGAATGAGCATGACAAAGGTGCATATCCTAAATTATTATAAATTATAATTGTCATATGTAAATCTCGTACCTGTTTTAAGGTGATTTGAGTAAACTTTTTGCCTCTGCTGCTAATTCTTTAGAACATTTTTTAGTAATTTTCCTCTTACTACTTATAAGTGGATAGGACGTTAGAAGTAACATATGAAATATGTCTTCTACATTTTTTTTCTATTTTCTTTTAAAAAGCGCTCGATAGTGCGATGGCATTTCTGCCATTTTTCTTGGACTCTTTTGCAAAAACTTGTAATGTTTGTATGCAAAATATTTTTTGCTGAATCATTAATAGCTTCGATGTTAAAAAAGTTTAGAATCAGCCCTATTATTGCATCAACTTTGGATTTGGTATCTTTAGAACTTGTTGAATACCAGGTTTCAAACATCAGTCTTCGTGGCATACTCCATGTCTTTTCTAAAAAACGATATAAATGACTAACGGGCCAAAACGGGCAAGCGATATTTAGTATCATTATTTTGAAATAAGCATTCTTCAAAACTATCAAAGAACGAAGTCCGGCCGAGTCCGGGGAAAGAAGTTATACAATTTGACCTCTCCTTAAATAATATTATTAGTTAACCTGTTGTATATGATATACACGGCAAAATAAAATTATACCGATATGTAAAAATTAAATACTTACCTTCGCTCCCACGCTCCATTTCTTAGATAATAATTTAAACAACAAACAAACAAGTTATACGATGGAGAAGAATTAGCTTATTTATAGTATTTTGCAAAGACAAAACTTTAACGCCGTATTATGTCGTAATAACCACGTGCAATCGAAATATTAGGTTATATATCGAATAAATAAATGTTCGTAAACAATATAGAATGGCAGCGAAGATATCTGAAGTTAATCAAATTTACCATTTTGTCCGCCTAGAATCAAGGAATCGATCACTGTGCACCGACACGCACGTTAGACCAATAGGAATCCGATGAATCTTGAATCCTGGTGATCATGGTTGCGGTGCGAATAAGTTTCTTAGAAGCTTGTGTATCCGCAGCTCGAATTCCGCGGATGTATCGCAAGCTTGTTCTCGCTTGTTCGTAGACAATGAGCGACTCCTCCGAGGCTCGAGAGAACGTAATAAGCCATTGTTCCTGAACCGATAAACAGCTAGTAAATAATCAATTAACGCTTCACTATAATGGGACCTCCCGTAAGCTATCTTCCGATGTACAGTGCGGAATTCGCAAGTCGCAATGTTAGTGAATTTATCGTATACACTAAGCCAATCGTTGTCCAATAATAATGAAACTATAAAATGTAACCACTTGTGTTTTATTTAAATACAGTCAACGTAAAAAGTACTCGTGCACTCTTTAAAAGCAAATTACTTATTTAAATGTGGACTTAGAAGGATTAGTTTACTAGCTAATGTGTAAATAGATATTTACAAAAAAGAAATAGGTGTCACGACTTTTAAGTTCTTTATCTGTGCCCGTAATGAGAATTTGAAACAGACATTTTGTAAATCTGAATATTTTAAATACATGTACAAAGTATTATAATGATTAAAGACTCGACATCAAAATAAAGCTACAATTGATTAGCTATGAGAGCCTCGAATTAATTAGCACGCTTAATAGAATGTTGGCAAAGAGTCGTAGAAAATATTTTGTATAACGAAGAGCAAATTGAAGATAAACCGGAAGTCGTGTCAACACTTTTGCGATGACCCAGTACTGCAGTAGAGATGTGGTCCTCGGACTAGGAAATTGCAAGTAAATTATACCAGGAGGTAGAATCAGGGACGAGAGCAGGAAGAGCAGAGAGAATGCAGCAGAGTGCAACAGAGTGCACTAGGTGTGAGGTGGTCAGTATCGAGCGACCTGCCTCTGATGCACCATCCCCTGACTCTTCTGGCTTCTGAACCCTTCTCCATCTCCTTGTCAACGTTATAATCCCGTCGAGCACCTTATAATATAATTACTCTTCACCGCCAATGGCCGTTATTAGTAAACTGGCAATAAGTAATTACCGCGGACGAGTGGTTGTATGCAGGCGGAATTAGTGAGCAATTGTGACCCGAGCGGCGGCGGCGGCGGCTGCACGCCGAGAAAAATACGCACACAGTCGCACGAGGAATGCAAATGAACAGGAAAGAGTGCGATTGAAAGTTAAACAACTGGACCACCGCCTCTTTTATTGCGAACACATTATTATTTTAAACCTCTCAAAATAATCGAACGTGTTTTACGCACGCAGAAGCCATAAGGACGCTTATAACTACGCTCCGCAATCATTTCGATCACTTTCTACCAAGATCGAAATTTTTGTGCAAAATGAAAATTGTATCAATTGCTAAAACACAGAAGCCACTTTTATTAAATTCTTTTTTCCAGTCTGATCACCAGACTGCGGATCTTTATGCAAGGTAAAAAATGTTTGCATTGATTGTAAGAAACAGGAGTGAAATAAAAGTTTCTATATTCTTTTAATTATCTCATTAAGCTGAAACTAATGCGGTTGATGTCTTTAAATCTTTTTAATGTGTTCACTGCTTTAAATTGTGTTTACGCATTTTTGTTTAATCGCATACTTCACCTTCATTGATGAACATAAAACATTAATTTGAAAAAAGAAGGAAGGGTACGGAACAAACAAATTTTTTATGAAATTGTTAGAACTTCTAACAAAAGTTTTTGCAGAACGATACGCAGTCCGATTCGCAGTCTAGGGATCACATTAATAGAGTTCTGCGAGAAAATCGCGACTCATCGCCTTGAGGATGCGTTTCTTCGGCAAACATCGCGCCATTCGCTAATTGTTCGCGAATGACGTTCTGGAAATAGCATATTCGGCGGAATATTATGGACGCGAGTCGTCCTATAAACAATACGGTGTGTTTGTGCGTGTGTGTGTATGTACGTTCTAGCTAATTATCCCCGACTGTTAATAATTATTCCGGCCAAGGCGAGCGGAGACATTGCGCCGCCTTCGGCCAATAAATAATCTCACCGTTGCTAATTAACGCGTAAATCAACCGTGCAGGAAGCAGCCGGGCGCGCGCTTGACAGAAATCCTGGCCTCGTGATTACCACGATACAATTCGCGATAATTTGTAGCCGAGCCCGCGTGTAATCTACGATCTTACGGGCACGAGCCGCAATCTATCTCAGATTCGGCTTCGATTCGGCTTATCAATCGACTGTTCGCGTTAATCCTAACTCCGGAGGTCCCCGTGTCACAGTTACAAAAGTATCGACGATTTTTATAAATTCTGTCCAGGCAGTTATTAGTTATGATTTTTAAGCAAAATAAACATTTTCGAGGTGATTGCATGGGACAGAAATGAAAGGAAAATGCACTTTTTCCGTGTAATAATTCTAATGTACTGAAATAAATAAAATAATCCTAACTCGGAGCTGTGTAACAGTTATAGAAGTACACAGAATTTGGTGAACTTGTCGATGTGCTACCTCCTCTCCGATTTCAATCGACTGTTCGCGTTAATCCTAACTCCGGAGGTCCCCGTGTCACAGTTACAGAAGTATCGACGATTTTTATAAATTCTGTCCAGGCAGTTATTAGTTATGATTTTTAAGCAAAATAAACATTTTCGAGGTAAATTGCATGGGACAGAAATGAAAGGAAAATGCACTTTTTCCGTGTAATAATTCTAACGTACTGAAATAAATAAAATAATCCTAACTCGGGGCTGTGTAACAGTTATAGAAGTATACAGAATTTGGTAAATTTGTCGATGTGCTACCTCCTCTCCGACTTCAATCGACTGTTCGCGTTAATCCTAACTCCGGAGGTCCCAGTGTCACAGTTACATAAGTATCTAGGATTTTTATAAATTCTGCCCGGGCTATTAGCTATGATTTTTAAGCAAAATAAACATTTTCGAGGTAAATTGTATCGGACAGAAATGAAAGGAAAATGCACTTTTTCCGTGTAATAATTCTAACGTACTGAAATAAATAAAATAATCCTAACTCGGAGCTGTGTAACAGTTATAGAAGCATACAGAATTTGGCAAACTTGCCGATGTGCTACCTCCTCTCCGATTTCAATGACCTTGAAATATATTATCAATGTCACCACTCTGAACAACATTCCCTTTAAAATTTTTATAAACTCTATCTAGGCTGTGATTAGACTACGGTTTTCTGTGCAAAATAAAAATTTTTGAAGAAATTAAAGAAAAGTGCTCTTCTTGGGTATAATAATTTCCAGTTAAATTATTCTAATACTTATTAATACTATTATTCTAATACAGTTGTGTATTTTGTCGATTCGGTTCTGTCATAACTCATAAAATCCGCAGTCTAGAAAAAACTTTTCTAGAAAAAAACGGGTAGGTGCATTTTAAAACAGTAGAAATATTAAAATGATTTAAGAACGCTAATATTTATTTCGCATAAAATCCTCAGTTACCACGCCTGATAAAAATTTCATTTGAATAATTGCAACAGGTTGTCTACGCATCGAGCACTGAAACGAAATGTATTTACCGATTGATTCCTGTTCGGATGAATCAGCGCGGAAGAAATGGCTGTTCTATTATCCGAATGATTATCCGTACGGTTTCCTTTGTCTCGCTATCGATGCAGATACGGAAGGTTTTCTACTGTTGATACTAACATTCCCGTAAAGAAATGCGAACGGACTTATTACTCAACCTAATGGGCTGCATTCGAAAGGCTCTGCGTCGCCGAAGGAACAGGGATCGATGATCGAGAACCACTGGCGGGCAGCAGGCAGCTGAGCGGACAAAGAGCGAACGGTTATTGCAGGACGACAGTGTAGACTCGAGCAGCGGCACGCTGGTGGGCCCTGTCTCTCTCTTCCTCTCCTTTTCTCTCGCTCCTACTCTCTCTTTCTCTATTTCTCTGCGCGATCTCTCTTCCTCCAGTTCTCCATCGCCCTCTCTCTTCACCAACTTCTCCATTTCTCTCTCCCCATCGTGTTCTCTCTCGATTATGTGCTTCATTTTCTCTCTCTCTTTTCCTCTAATTCTCTTTTGCACGCTCAAACCTTCTCTATTTCTCTTCATCGCGGTATCTCTTGCTCCAATTCCCTTTCTCTATTTCTCCGTCGCTGCTCTCTCTCTGTCATCTCCTTTCTTCCTCTTCATGATCGTCTTTCTTTCTTCGTCTTTCACCTTCCCCCTTTGTCTCTCGCTCTCTGTCTCCCATTCTCTCGCCGTCGCGCTGCTCGCATCTAAACCTATAAACTGCCTGCACCTACACTTCCTGCCACTCGACAATGAAACCTTTTTCCAATCGCGTCCGCGCGCCGGTCTCGGGGAACTCCGTTTCCTAGCGGCCTAAAAACTTTTTTAATTTATTCCCGCGACTTACTCGATCGACAGATCTGGATCATTTTTTTTGCCTCTCTTTCTGGTCGTCGAGGCTTGCCGAGAGATAATGGGCAGATAGAGGAGGTCGAGGTGCATTCCGGAAAAGTACAGAGGTCGTTTGCTATACTCTGACTTGGGGAAAGTGTGTGACCATTTGTTGTTAGGAAGATCATGAATTCCTTGTTCTAATATTTTAACACTAGATTACCGGATGAGTTAAAATGATTTGCTCCTGATTTGTTCTCTTAGAAATATTAAAATTATACGTTTATAAATTTTTCTGAGAAATTTTTCTAGTGAACTTCTCTATTCAAGTACGTATTTAAACAAAACTGGTACGAAATTTAAATAATAAGTACAAGTTTGTCATTATTATAAGGCTATCGTTAATATAGCATATTTTACATTATGAAATGATTACATACTTGTCTACAGCGATAATCTCGCTGCATCAGAAGTTTCGTTCTTGAAAATTGATTAAATTTTACGGGACTGTGTTTTTTGATTCTTGACAAATTTATAAGTCGCGTAAACGCATAAAGATCCTCTATCTGATCATCGGTAATTGCGTACAGTCACAGCGGAATGTAACTGCGGAATTAATTGACACGATAGTAATCGCGCGAACGCTTATACACGTGTGCAGCTGTAGAATGAATAATTTAAATCAATTTAGGGAACGTCAAATTGAAAATTTGTGGAAAGAATGCTGAACACCTTTAGAACGGTTCTGCAGGATCACGAAAATCCTAATTGGCTAAATACAATAAATAGTTGCATGCTCGATTCTATGGATCGGTACGGCGAGCATCGACGGGAGAAAAAATGGTTTCGAAACAATAGTGAGTGAATATGTACATTCATTGAGTGATTTAGGTCTCGAGAATGACTATAGTGATTCATAGTATGTAATAGGATTGCGGCAAAGAAATATTATTGGCGACCTTCGGTGCCGACTCGCTTCTCTTTTGTTTTCCTCAGAGCACGTGGGTATTATCATCGAAGGATCATTGCGATGCGCATTGCGATTGGCTAATTAGCCATGAAACATCGGACCACACGATTACTATTATCTTCTCCTTCATTTGTCTATTCTTCAAATAAGATTCCTTTTAGGAACACGATTATGTCCTTATCAGAATTTACATCTTGTGCGCGAACATCCATTGCAATGTTTTCTGCAGAGCTGGATCAATTACTTGTTAATTTGAGAAACTATCAACTCTATCACTGGATCTAATAGTTATTTATGGAGTTGATGACATTTTCGAACACGATAAGCAACATTCATATTTTTTCATTTCAATTCAATCGAATGGAACTTATCTGTAAATATTAAAAATTGTGAAAAGACTTTATACTCAACCTGACAGATAATTATACAGTTAGATGCAAATCCCTTTGACCGGTTAATTCATAATACAACTGTATTTTGTATTTTTATTCACTGCACAGAATGAATAAATAAAACAGAAAAAATTCGGATCTGATCGAGATCTAATTCATTTCTTGAAACACTCGCCGAAGCAAGATCTGTATCTGCACCAGGTCAGCAACGCGGATCGCATTTCCACTATTCGAACAATAAAAAAATACTACGTAGCTTTTGTTGGGTCGGTGCAGAAATGATTCCGGTTTTAAAACATCTACAGTGGGTGTACAAAGTATTCGTACAATTTTTAAAAACTAATAACATTTTTATAATTGTACCAAACAACCTGATTTTTTATAATCAATTAGAAGCATTGGTCTACGAAATGATATACAAAAAAGATTTTCCAAAAATTATAATTTACAAGGTTAAATGCAAAAATAAAAAAGGCATTTTTTAAAACTTTTTTATTTGGGTCTTTAATGAAAATTTAAAATGTATGTTTTGTAGATCTATGTTAGTGATACACATGTTGAAAATTTCATTGAAATCGATTAACATACACACGAGCTACAAGCGGTTAAAAATGGTGAAAATCGTAGTTTTCCACAACTTTTGCTCAGTTTCTGCTTAAAATCCACAGAATCGTACATCTTTCGACGCTTGTTGTTTTTTCCTGGGTCAATCGATTTCGATGAAATTTCCAACATGTGCATAAAGAACATGGATCTAGAAAACCTATGTTTTAAATTTTCATTAAGGGCCCAAATAAAAAAGTTTTAAAAAATGCCTTTTTTATTTTCGCCTGCAACCTTGTAAATTGTAATTTTTGGAAAATCTTTTTTGCATATCAGTTTGTAAACTAGTGCTTCTAATCGATTACAAAAAATCAGGTCGTTTGGTACAATTATACAAAAGTTATTAGTTTTTAAAAGGTGTACGAATACTTTGTACACCCACTGTGTAAGATATTATCAGTTCTGGAAATTAATTATTGTATTTGTAAGTGTAGTTTGTTTAACCCTTTGCACTCCGAGCTATTTTAACCGAAAAATTAAACATTTCTTCCGATCTAGAATATTTCCATTGCCTATGATTTTTTAAATTTTATGGATATGAAATTGGTATAGTACCTCGTATAATACCTAAATGTTTAGTAATCTATTAGACACCGATACATTTAATTATGTTAACAATATTTTGAATAATGGTGCAGCAATTTTTAGTGGTAATAAATTTGAAACAAGGATCTAAAATAATTCGTACACTAAAAATTTCAGAAGAAGAAGTTCGTGTGGATCTACGGTAGTTTCTTTTTCGCAGTGGCGTCGCACAAAGAGGTCCATTCGGAACGGAACGTTCTTTCGTTTAATACGATGAAAATAGCCGTTTTTATCGGGA
The DNA here is from genome assembly GCA_933228785.1 of Lasioglossum pauxillum. Classification (NCBI taxonomy): domain Eukaryota; kingdom Metazoa; phylum Arthropoda; class Insecta; order Hymenoptera; family Halictidae; genus Lasioglossum; species Lasioglossum pauxillum. The sequence continues at coordinate 36,558,386 of OW121705.1, read as the reverse complement.
GATCGATCGGGGGGACCAGTTTTATAGGCGTCGATTCACTTTCTCGTCCGCGTAGACCTTTACCCTCTCCACGGAGGTGGATAGGATTGATCAGCGGTTGCTCGTTATCGAATCACAGGTGCGGTAATTGCCGACGTCGGCCGTCGACGTTCCCATTCTGGTTGTCGTTGTCGTCGACGTCGACGACGAGCAGCCGGTAACCTTGTGTGTCTGTAGTCTGTACCCAGTGCAGACAGGGAATTCGAGAACGAAGCGATTCTCGGAGAGAGAGGGAGAGAGAGACTCGTCGATCGGGTAGAAAGTAACCGAGTAACCTACGAATTGCGTAACAAGACTCCTCGTATTAATATGCAAAACCGGTGGATATCGTCGACTGCATGTCTCGTTTTTCGAATTCGCTATAATTTCTTCTCTACCGTCTGCAATTCTCCAAATTTGAACCCCTGTGCGCGGTTATGTTACAACTTCTGTGAAAGTTATGACTGCAGATTTTGTGCATTTATGACAAAAATGTGTGAACTATAAACGGATAAGAGCGTCGGAAGAGTTTAAGATACATCACTGTGGGGACAAATTAAAATTATTAGGAGAAACACATTTTTGTCTAATTTATAATTTATGTTGAAATCAATTTTAGTCTATGAGTTAAGAGATGTGCGAGGATAAAGTTAGAATAGACTCCAGAGGAATCTGGGTCTAGTTTGACCCAGAGCATCAAAATCGACATTCAATTACTCAGTTTACTTAGTACCCTCAAAAATATATTTTAAAAAATTAGTAAATAACGCTGTGAGGGATCCTAAACATTATCAACTGCGGATCTCTGCGTTTGTGGTTTATGGAAATTTTCAAAAAACGTTTAAGCATAAAATTCGACAGAATTTTATACGATTTATATTCATTTTGGATCTACAAATGCACCAATGAATTTTATCTGGTACCACTTTCCTAAAATTGAAAATCGCATAAACATCCGCAGTCTAATTCAATCAGTTAATAGTTATAGGAATGGTTTGTCGTCCGAGGGTTAATCTGTCTCTAACTATGAACGCTTCGGACATGTTGATTTGGATTATTCGATTAAAATTAACACTGAACCTACTGACCACTGAAAGCGATTAAAATGTTTCATCTGCTAAAAATGACAAGGCTCTGTTTATTTAGATTTTGCGCAATTTTCATTGCAATACGTGCTTGGATAAATACATTTATCGAATCAATTTCCACGTAAGCAACATAATTGTTTCAATAATTATAAAATTACAAATCTCAGACCGGTTATTTGACCGGCAGTGGTATGTTTAGTGTTAATGGCAGATGAACCTATGTTTGTGCGTAACATGTGATCGCAGAAAATTGACTGCGAGGACGGATGATATAGGTAAACTTGAGATATCGTTGCATGGGAAAGCAGGGCGAGCGAGGTGATCCTCTTCGTGATAACACCCGGCCGCGAGTGACCCGGGTCGTTCACGATCTCTCGGAGAAATTGACGCTTCCTGTCCTCTCCTCGTGGACAACCGACACTTTCACCGTAGACTGTGAAAATAGACCACTAATGGCTACAACGAACGCGGAAGGATTACTTTTAGCGACTTCTTATACGACGAACTTAAATCCTGCGACACTGAAACCTGTCGTCCTGCCATCCTGTCTTCTGGACGATTCATAATTAGTAGACTGCGTTTATGAAGAAATTGGTTGGGTGAAATATAAAACAGTAATAGAATAAATCAATTCAACAATGTTGTATTGTTGCTTTTAATATAACGAAGTCATTAAGGTATGAAATCAATTCTCACGTTGTTCCTGCTTCCTACAATCGATGCAAAACATTTTTATTTTGCACAAAGATCCGCAGTCTAATAATTAGTAATTCGAGGCACTAGAAAATTATGTGCATGTTCGAAATAAGTAGAGTGGAAGAGATTGTACATCACGGGATTTTTTGAGCACCCTTTAAATGATAACAATACTTTCATATGTACGAAGCTTTATTTTAACAGGTTACAAAATTAAATTATTAGCTGCGCACATTGGGTTCAAGAAGAAGATCGATTACGTTCATCTTAAAGCGGATCGAAAAACAATAGAAGTAGGAATTCAGAATAATTTTTTAACCATGTGAACAGTGTGGTTAACTAAACAAAAATCTAAGAGGTAATGAACATTTTTAGACTAGCTTGACGGAAAATTTCTATTCAAAGATTTTAGTGCATCATTTGTATGAATTATTTGCGACTCCAAAAGTTACATAAATAAGCTGAACCTCTTCAATGCAACGTACCATTCACCTCAAACTTTTAAATTGAAAATCTCCGTGCCGGACGCGGTTTAATTACGAGTCCCGCATTAAAAAGGTCCGCGACCAAGTGTATATATCGTTCGAAAAAAAGCGGGCCATAAATTTGCCGAAAGAAAAAAGCTCGAGCGATTTTAAACCGGCCTATAAAGATCGCAGAGGGATCAAAGGTTCCGTGTGGCCAATCGCTCTCCGATCGACCTCCTCTCTCTCTCTCTGATCCGCGCGTTGTTCCGTCTTGGCCGCAATCGAATCGCAGGAACGATTAAACGCCGGGACAATTAATCCAAATTAATTTGGATTACGTCGATTAAATTACGGGGCGAATCTCGATCGAGAGGAATCCCGGGCTGGTAATTGTATCCGAGCTGAGTCAACAAGTCTCTGCTCCTTCTCGGCGGTCTTCGAAGGAGAACTTGAAAATCGACGAGCATCGCGAAGCACGGTGTGACCGAGTTCGTTGATAAGGCGTTCGGTATTTCGGCGGTGTGTTATCAATGGTTGGTGGCGTGACACGCACACGTTCACACAGACACTCACCCCCCGCGAGAGAGCTACGTTACGGAGCATTAATTAGTCGGTTCGAGCGAAGACAACTGGTTGGCAAGGTCGCCGCACGCTCTCGCTAGCTCGCTCTGTTGCTCAGTTGCTCGCGCGACGATGCTCGCTTGCTCTGGACCCTCTTCAACGACAGCTGACAGCAAACGTACGCGATCGAGGTAGTACACGCCTCTCCGTACTAATCACGCTACAAACGTTTCCTGTGCACAGTGGCGCTCAGCTCGGGGAGCGTCGGGACACTTCAGTGAAGCCAGCTCGAACCCTCCTTTCTAGCCCATTCGCAGCATTTGCGTAGACAGAGCATAATACATACATACATACATACATACAGTGGCCCACAAAAGTGTTCGTACACCCTTTAAAACAGAATAACTTTTTTATAATTGTACCAACCGACCTGATGTTTTGTAAGCAATTAGAAGCATTATTTTACTAAATGATGTGCAGAAAAAGATAGGTCCGAAAATTTTAATTTACAAGGTTACATGCAAAAATAAAAGAGGCAGTTTTCAAAACCTTTTTATTTAGGCCCTTAATGACAATTTAAAATATTTGTTTTGTAGCATACATACATACAATGGTCCACAAAAGTGTCCGCACACCCTTTAAAACAGAATAACTTTTTTATAATTGTACCAAACAACCTGATGTTTTGTAAGCAATTAGAGGCATTGGTTTACTAAATGATGTGCACAAAAAGATCGTCCAAAAATTATAATTTACAAGGTTACATGCAAAAATAAAAAAGGCAGTTTTTAAAACTTTTTTATTTGGGCCCTTAATGAAGATTTAAAATATTTGTTTTGTAGCATACATACATACAATGGTCCACAAAAGTGTCCGCACACCCTTTAAAACAGAATAACTTTTTTATAATTGTACCAACCGACCTGATGTTTTGTAAGCAATTAGAGGCATTGGTTTACTAAATGATGTGCACAAAAAGATCGTCCGAAAATTTTAATTTTCAAGGTTATACGCAAAAATAAAAATGGCAGTTTTTAAAACTTTTTTATTTGGGCCCTTAATGAAGATTTAAAATATTTGTTTTGTAGCATACATACATACAATGGTCCACAAAAGTGTCCGAACACCCTCTAAAACAGAATAACTTTTTTATAATTGTACCAACCGACCTGATGTTTTGTAAGCAATTAGAGGCATTGGTTTACTAAATGATGTGCACAAAAAGATCGTCCGAAAATTTTAATTTTCAAGGTTACACGCAAAAATAAAAATGGCAGTTTTTAAAACTTTTTTATTTGGGCCCTTAATGAAAATTTGAAATATTTGTTTTGTAGCATACGTACATACAATGGTCCACAAAAGTGTTCGTACAGCCTTTAAAACAGAATAACTGTTTTATAATTGTGCCAACCGACCTGATGTTTTGTAAGCAATTGGAAGCATTGGTTTACTAAATGATGTGCAAAAAAAGATTGTCCGAAAATTATAATTTACAAGGTTACATGCAAAAATAAAAGAGGCAGTTTTCAAAACCTTTTTATTTAGGCCCTTAATGACAATTTGAAATATTTGTTTTGTAGCATACATACATACAATGGTCCACAAAAGTGTCCGCACACCCTTTAAAACAGAATAACTGTTTAATAATTGTACCAAACGACCTGATGTTTTGTAAGCAATTAGAGGCATTGGTTTACTAAATGATGTGCACAAAAAGATCGTCCGAAAATTTTAATTTTCAAGGTTACACGCAAAAATAAAAATGGCAGTTTTTAAAACTTTTTTTATGTGGGCCCTTAATGAAGATTTAAAATATTTGTTTTGTAGCATACATACATACAATGGTCCACAAAAGTGTCCGCACACCCTTTAAAACAGAATAACTTTTTTATAATTGTACCAACCGACCTGATGTTTTGTAAGCAATTAGAGGCATTGGTTTACTAAATGATGTGCACAAAAAGATCGTCCGAAAATTTTAATTTTCAAGGTTATACGCAAAAATAAAAATGGCAGTTTTTAAAACTTTTTTATTTGGGCCCTTAATGAAGATTTAAAATATTTGTTTTGTAGCATACATACATACAATGGTCCACAAAAGTGTCCGAACACCCTCTAAAACAGAATAACTTTTTTATAATTGTACCAACCGACCTGATGTTTTGTAAGCAATTAGAGGCATTGGTTTACTAAATGATGTGCACAAAAAGATCGTCCGAAAATTTTAATTTTCAAGGTTACACGCAAAAATAAAAATGGCAGTTTTTAAAACTTTTTTATTTGGGCCCTTAATGAAAATTTGAAATATTTGTTTTGTAGCATACGTACATACAATGGTCCACAAAAGTGTTCGTACAGCCTTTAAAACAGAATAACTGTTTTATAATTGTGCCAACCGACCTGATGTTTTGTAAGCAATTGGAAGCATTGGTTTACTAAATGATGTGCAAAAAAAGATTGTCCGAAAATTATAATTTACAAGGTTACATGCAAAAATAAAAGAGGCAGTTTTCAAAACCTTTTTATTTAGGCCCTTAATGACAATTTAAAATATTTGTTTTGTAGCATACATACATACAATGGTCCACAAAAGTGTCCGCACACCCTTTAAAACAGAATAACTGTTTAATAATTGTACCAAACGACCTGATGTTTTGTAAGCAATTAGAGGCATTGGTTTACTAAATGATGTGCACAAAAAGATCGTCCGAAAATTTTAATTTTCAAGGTTACACGCAAAAATAAAAATGGCAGTTTTTAAAACTTTTTTTATGTGGGCCCTTAATGAAAATTAGAAATATTTGTTTTGTGGCTGTATGTTAGTTATACACATGCTGAAAATTTCATCGAAATCGATTGAGATACACACGAGCTACAGTTAAAAATGGTGAAAATCGTAGTTTTTCTACGATTTTTTAAAAAATTACTTTTTTATTTTTGCATGTAACCTTCTAAATTATAATTTTTGGAAATTTATTTTTGCACATCATTTAGTAAACCAATGCTTCGAATTGCTTACAAAACATCAGATCGTTTGGTACAATTATAAAAAACTTATTCTGTTTTAAAGGGTGTACGAACACTTTTGTTGGCCACTGTATGTACAAATTACACAAATATAATGAAATATATTTAATCGTGTATTAAACAATTGAACGCGATCCAAATACTACCGTGTTTGGACTCATTTTAATCGAGAAAACGTCACGAGCAAGTTAGTGAAAGTTTCATGAAGGAATAATCTGAAATCAGTATTTTCGTATTGTCTCATGGATATCCCTGTGTCGATGTCGCCACTGAAAATAAGATTTCATTTGATTCCGCTTTCTCGGGGAGTCTATAAATAACTTTCCAGCCTGAAATGTCTCACACCGAAGCATTACTGCACTTCCCGTCCACAGAAGTCGCTCGATAGTCATCCAACAACCATTCTCCGAATCGTCCAGCTTTTGGAAGCCGTTTTCACGCGAGCTTCCGGCGCTGCGTGCGCGCAAGAATTGGAAACTGACATTTTCTACTCTGCGGAGTGTGTAACAGGTAATTAGTCGTTGCGCTCGCGTAGAAGGGATAGAAACGCAGCCACGAAGTGAAGCCTAAGTAGAAGGAAGAGGCGAAAGAAGGCAGACGATAGAAGATGGTGGAAGAGGAGGAGGAGAAGGAGGAAACAAGCGAGCCGAGCCGAGCGAGTGAAAGAGAGAAGGCTATTAAGTGAATTACACGTTCGTACTTTCGTACACACCGTACCTGCGGATACCGATGGCCGCACATACTCGCGCACATAACGCAAAACCGGCATTACATACCTTCTTCCTTTCCTCTCCTCTCTCTCTCTCTCTTTTCCTCATCGTGGTTTCGAGAAGCCTGCGAAACACCGCACTGTGCGCGGGAGTGCAGATTTTCGAAATTACATGTATGCCACCGTATCCGGCGCACTTGCACTTGCAAATGCGAGCCGGCCACGCTCGGATGAATTGTTTAAGTTGCGAATCATAGTGATTCGACAACGCGACGGGAACCATGCGCGCCGGAAATCGCGGCGTGTCCCGCCGATTCACGAATCCCCGCTGTTTTCTTCTTGTTGCGACCACTGCACTGATGGAAACTGTTCCGTTAACCGATGTTCATGTCGAGTATACTCGTCTTGGCACGTTGGCAATATTGTTTTTTTACTTGAATTGTAATTTAACAATAGAACTATTAGACTAGTTTTACAATTTCATTTTAAAATTCCTACTTCGTGTTACATTTTTTCCCGCAATGATGTAATGACTTTTACAGCGATAACTAAGGGAGTAATATAATGAATTTTATTTTTGATTTATTTATTCAGAATCGAAATAATTTTGTATCATGGCTACTTATACCAATACCAGTCATTCAGACTGGTACTTCTCTAATTAGAAAAATATTCATTAATTTGTTTACCGAACCCGAAATCGTTTATTAGATATTTAGATATATTTATTGATGTTTTGCGCAACGCCTTATTTTGGCGCCACAACATAAACACAGCTGCGACGTAACGTAAAATAGTTGTCGATGTTGTTTCCTAATTCTTTTTTATATAACAATATTTTGCTAGCCCTAAAAATGGTAAAACGATTGAAAATCTCTGAATTGTCGCAAAAAGTGAAGAATATACCAATGGAATGCTCTGATATCGAGTATGGGGAATTGTATGAGCATGAAGAAAGTAAATCAGAAAAAAATGAAATTGAACTTTACAGTGATAATAGTAATAAATAGGGTGAATGTTACGTTTAGGGGAAATAGTAATAATGAGATTATAGAGACAAAGAAAATGTTCAGGAGTCCACGGTAAGTGAATTAAAAAATTAGTTTAAAATCAATTGCAAAATTTGCCACTAAACAAACAAACAAACAAGAAAGCGAGCTAATAAAAACGTGGTAAAATATTTCGAATTTACGTAAAAGAAGACGTGTTTGTGTGCCTTCAAGTTTTGAAGGCGAAAATTAAAGTATACAAGATCCAGTTGGGAAAAGTAGAAGCAGAGTCTAAAGCTGGAAGATTACCACTACGTAATATTTTCAAAGACATATTCGGCCCCCTATCCCTGGTGTAAGATAGTAATAAATCAATAAATATAAAAATATTCATTGTTACATATTTTTTAACCCTTTGCACTCCGCTGTCCCCTCTGAGGCACCACTAGAAATTGTTGTATCATTATTCAAAATATTGTTTACATTATTAAATATATCGGTATCTAATCAATTACTAAACATTTAGGTATTGTATGAGGTATTCTACCAATTTCATATCCATACAATTTCAAAAATCATAGGGAATGGAAGTATTCTAGATCGGAAGAAATGTTTAATTTTCCAGTTAAAATAGCGCGGAGTGCAAAGGGTTAAAGACCAGCCATTCTGACTGGTTTTGGTAGAACTAGCTTCGTCTTAACCTCGGTAGTTCTAGTGTTAAACAAAAACATGTGGTTACTACGGTTAAATCATTTATATTCTATTGCAGTCGACCTTGAGTGACCTTGAATGACCTCCATAATAGGTCTTGAAACATACTATCAGAATGTAAATAGCAAACAGATGCAACAGCCTAATAACAATTACCCAAAAATACAATTCAATCAAAGAAGCCGGCGATGTTAATATTCCGTATTGTTTAAACAATGTCACTGCTCTTTTCTCCAATACAACTTCCACAATGATTTATTGTAGTCAACAGTAACGTACACAAAAATCTTTAACAATAATCCTTCTTACCGTGAGTTTCTGTGCACATTCGTGCGCTCATCGTCTGAAAAAGAAGTCAGTGTCTTATGGACACAGCGACGATATAGATCGGACAAGGTTGTCTATAATAAACGATTGTATTATAACGAGACGCACGACGGAGAACAGCGAGGAAATTACTTATGTAGGTTTAATCGAATCGATAGTCACGGTTCGCGTGATCAGGCTTGGCATCGGCTGCGACCTGAAACATTGATGACGTTCATAGGACCGTCTAACATCTATCTAATTACCGATCAAGTTTGTCAACAGTGAATCAACGGGTAGTCGCCGCGCCGTCGTAAATCAATGGTGAAATCGATCAAATTATTGCTTCCTTGGTTGGGTACTGTTTGGTCAAACCTCTGCGAAGCTAATTAATTTCGATATTGCGTGTCCGTTATTAGATTACAAATATTGATCCACCTTTGCATCATGACTATCTTCTCGCTTTGCTGACTGGCGACTCGGACCCAAACCAACCGTGCAGTGAGACACTGTTCTTAATTTGAGTGCAGAGTATTAGATGATTGCATAAGTTCGTGTACGATTTGAAAATAGAATTCGATGTTACATTTTAACGAATACGCTTTATTAATCAATTATGTAGTCATCGTTCTTTTCTACAATTAGAAAAGAATGGTAACTGTACTTTCTATTACTACGCTTATATTAACTTGCCGTGTTGTTGTTGTTGTATGCGTCAAATCTTGTAATCGAATTTTAAACCTCTTCCCATAGTCCAATCTTGCTGAAATTTTATATACACACTTGCTTCCGATGATAATAAAAGTAGAAAATAGACTATATAAAAAAACACTTTGCAAAAACCACGCTTATATTAAAATGCACTAAAAAGGAGAAAATAATTTTTTTCCTGGTTCCAAAATTTTAAGCAATTAGTTCAAAATTTCTTCTGTTATAAAATTAGTGTCGGAATAGATACAAAAATTTAATATAAATTTAAATAAAATCATGACATTGGTGACTATAAAAATAAAATCGTGGATCGCTAATCTATATCTTCGTGGGCGCTTTTATTTTTATAGTCACCAATGTCATGATTTTATTTAAATTTATGTTAAATTGTTAGCTTGCTATGTTGTTTTATGCGTCAAATCTTGTAATCGAATTTTAAACCTCTTCCCATAGTCCATCTTGCTGAAATTTTGTATACACACTTGCTTCCGATGACAATAAAAGAAAAAAATTTTTAAAAACTTCTTAAAAACCACGCTTATATTAAAATGCACTAAAAAGGAGAAAATAATTTTCTTCCTGGTTCTCCATAAAATACCAAATCCAATTAAATGATTAATAATATTTCTCCCCAAAATTTTAAGCAATCAGTTCAAAATTTCTTCTGTTACAAAATTAGTGTCGGAATAGATACAAAAATTTAACATAAATTTAAATAAAATCATGACATTGGTGACTATAAAAATAAAATCGTGGATCGCTAAACTATATTTTTGTGGGCGCTTTTATTTTTATAGTCACCAATGTCATGATTTTATTTAAATTTATGTTAAATTGTTCTATCTATTCCGACACTAATTTTATAACAGAAGAAATTTTTAACTGAGTGCTTAAAAATTTGTGGAAAAATATTTATTAGTCATTTAAATGGATTTGGTATTTTGTGAAGAACCAGGAGAAAAATATTTTTTCCTTTTTAATGCATTTTAATATAAGCTAGAATATAGAAACATTTAATATAAATTTAAATAAAATCATGACATTAGTGACTATAAATAAAAGCCTGGAGCGCTAAACTATATTGGCGTAATCTTCGCGGGTGCTCCGCCCTTTTATTTATAGTCACTAATGTCATGATTTTATTAAAATTTACATGAAATTTTTCTATCTATTCCGACACTAATTTTGTAGCAGAAGAAGTTTTGAACTAATTGCTTAAAATTTTGGGGAAAAATATTATTAATCATTTAACCGAATTTGGTATTTTATGAAGAACCAGGAAAAAAAATTATTTTCTCCTTTATAGTGAATTTTAATAATTTTACACTCTGTCGTGCAGTACACTTTGCGACACCCATGAAAGTGGAACACAGACTTACGCTGTCTTCTGACATTTTAACAATTTTGCCTAAACTAGGAATACTTAAAATCTCCTAGAAATACCTATGGTCAGTCTCACAATTTATTTGCATACAGTTTAAACCAAAATAACTTAATTATGGCAAAAATAGGCTGAACATGTAAATTTATAAAAATCTGTAATTCTCATAATTTTTATCAATTCGAGCAGGACTTTTAGAAAAATGTAGCTGTAACCTTGAACAGGGCGCGTACCACGCTTTTCCCATTTGATGGGCCAAGGAGTGGGGATGAAGGGAGGGCTCGCAGGATTGCGTTTACGCAGGAAGGGTCGATGGCGCGCGAGATGAAATAGAAGGGGACAGATTGATGCTAGGGATGAACGCCGAGAGAGAGATGGAGAGCGAGAGGAGAGAGAGAGACAGATTCGAAACAGCTGTGCTGGTCCCGCGCGGAGACAAGTCTCTCGGTGTAGAAACTAGGAACCCATACGGACCTACCGTGTAATATGGTCCCGAAGTTATGCACCCTCCGTCCGCAGGGGTTCTCAATTTTTCAGATTACATACTTCGGAACCTACTCGAACATTCAACTATTCGAAGAAATACTCCTCCTTTCAATATCTGTGGAAATACTCGAATTACAAGGGCTGATTTATAGCGACTCGATTGTTCGACCACCCTTTAGAATAACATTTTTAAGTGGAAGAATTAATTTACAATATAACGTGTAATGAATAGACAATTCTAAAATATAAATTCTCGGAATTCATTGCAAGATACAGGAGCTACGTGGACATTGAATTATTTTCTGAACAGTTTTGGTAATAACAGAGCATTATTTTTAAACGAATTAACTATTTCCACTGTTTTCTTTTTGATATACTCATTTTTGTCGCAAATGAGAAACCTACTCGAACATTCAACTATTCGAAGAAATATTCCTCCTTTCAATATCTGTGGAAATACTCGAATTACAAGGGCTGATTTATAGCGACTCGATTGTTCGAACACCCTTTAGAATAACATTTTTAAGTGGAAGAATTAATTTACAATATAACGTGTAATGAATAGGCAATTCTAAAATATAAATTCTCGGAATTCATTGCAAGATACAGGAGCTACGTGGACATTGAATTATTTTCTGAACAGTTTTGGTAATAACAGAGCATTATTTTTAAACGAATTAACTATTTCCACTGTTTTCTTTTTGATATACTCATTTTTGTCGTAAATGCATGAAATCTGCAGTGCTGGAATTTTGAAAACATAGCTTACAGTGATAAAAATTACAGTTTTTCATTATTTTCAGCCTACATCTGCATTTTGGCTTGTGCCCCCTCACTAAAAATTTTCATCTTGGAAAAGAGTCCTTCCGAAAAAGATTAATTATTGCAGTGATTAGTTGCTTCCAGTAAAGGCTCGCTCTCTGCAGATCGACTTTCCCGGTGAACATAACGAATCTAATATTAGTCGGTGAATAATCGGTTTCGCAGCTCGCGCGAGTCACACCGCGAAAGAATGGGTATGTGGACCGCTAAAAAACGATTATTTCGGTTTCGTCGCTCGGGATGGCCTAGCTTTAGAGCTGTGAATCAGAATATCGGTCGGACAAAAACGATATCGAACGTTCGGTAAACGAGTAGACTGGAGAGATCTAATCATTACACTTCATCCTATGTATTCCCGAATCTACTGCAATGGTCAACTTCAAATTTTCAAAGCATCTAGCACCATACTAGATGTATATTTTAGCCAAATGGAATCTCGAAATATCGCATGGAAGCAATTATACAACCCTATCAATATTTGGCTATTTTGCACCATCCTCTTAGAATCTAGTTCCCAAATGATGCTGCCATTCCGACTGTGGGTTGAATTCCAAAAAATCCTTTGACTAAAATACATGGACCGTTTATTTTGAAAGTGGTGTAAGTCCATTTTTTTAAAAAAGAGAGGTAATGTAAATAAAATAAAAAAAACAAGAGAAAATGGACTTACACCACTTTCAAAATATATCAACGTTAACACTAGAAGCTTACAAAATTCTAGAAAAAGCAACATGAAGAGGGCGGGTACCTCCGGTTCGGACAATAGAGGTTCCACTCTCGCGAATAAAACTCGTAAATGTGCTCGGAATCGGATCGTGTTTGGTCTCATCTTAATTAAAAAATTGTCGCTAGTACGTTGGTAAAAGTGTCACGCATGAAACATACGTACGATTTACGGTACACAGCGATTTCAGATAGCTTAGTGTCCCTATAAGTAAACGAGCATTGACCAGCTGAGGTGTTTAGTGAAGCATCGAGTTTGGCGATTGGACAAAACGTTGCCATTGAACAGAAGATCGCAGAAATCGGGTGTGGTCGACAACTAGTAGATTCGAGCCCGTTCGATTCCGAAGCCGGTGGCATTGACCTTGCTAGGGGATCGGCAAGCCCGGTGAATATCTGCGTGGCTACGCGTTAACAGGTACCCGGCGCGGCCGATCGGCGCAATAATGCTCTCGCGAGTTTCTTGCGACCGTTAGACCGGCCAAGGAGAAGCTCTCCGGTGGATAACGCGTTTTATAGGCATAAGCCATAAGGCATGGGGCATGAAGGCAACGGCGGCGACGAGGCGCGGATAGATCTGCCGTTGTCAGGATAGCTCATTGCTTTCGCCGGAGGAGGATTCCACCTTCGATGCAGAGGAGTGCCCGCAGGTTGTTGATCCTTTCTTCTCTTTCTTCGTCTTCTGTTCTTCCTCCTCCTCCACCTCTTGTTCATCCTCCTCCTTCTCCTCCTCTTCCTCCCGTTGCCATATTCTTCTTCGTTCTTCCACTGAATCCTCATCTTCGTTCTCCTCGTTTTCTCCTCGATCCTCCTCGATCCTCCTCGCGTTCTCCCTGCTCCCATAACCCAAGCACAGCGTACCTTTACAAGATTATTACTCGCGGATGACAGGTAAAAGGTACACGATATCCCTCGCGCGCAAACTCTGCCCACGGTGATCGTTCGATTGCTCACGAATTCATTCCGCGGGCTCATTAACCCTTTCTGCTCTGAGGTGTCCGCTCTCTTTCGTCGAAGAACTTTCTGCAATCTCATTCTACATTGTATCAGTCGAGCTGGTTAGCGACCGACGAGTAGAATCCACCAGTGGATTACTAGGTTTCATTTCGAAAATAGGCACGATCGGAATTTTCTGTACTCGTCCAGCACTTCTTCCGAAAGCTGGCTCCAATATGGACCCTGAAGAGTCGGTTCTCGCGATGCTGAGGAAGCATTCGAGGCAAATGACTGATTCAAGGAAGAGTAGTTGAACGGTTCTTTTTATCCGGTCTTCTGTACAATCCGCACGGTTAAGTGGCAATTATCCTAGCGGCGGGGGATAACCGCGGCAATATCGAGCGTACCTGTTGGTAACGCAGCGAGCGTGTTTCTAGGTAATCGTAGAAGGTGGACACTCGTGTAATGCTGCTTAATTTCACGTGTGCACCGAAAGTACCGGCCGAGTGGGATTCCAGCAACTGCAGAACCTAGGTGGAGTACCTGTAAGCGGAGACGCTCGTGATACACGGTTCAACAAGGTTGTTGTTGTTGTTTTAGTTGTTTGCGCTAGCCTGAAGTTTGGTTCATCGACCTCTGCTACAGGAAGATTCATAGCTGCTGTTCGAAAAGCAAATTGCAGATTTTTGTAGGGTATTTTATATCAGATTGCATGTTTTTGATCATTCTATTGAACTTCGTGGTCTTGTTTCTTCGAATCTACTGGAGTTATCGACTTCAAATTTCTTTGAGTATCTAGTGCCATACTAGATGTGCATTTTAGCCAAAGGGAATTTTGAAATAGAAAATATGTGGCTATTTTGCACTCTACAACCTGGAATCTAGGTTTTAGAGGAAGCTGCCATTCCGAGTGTGAGTTGTATTTAAAAAAATTCTTTGGCTAAAATACGAGTCAACGTATTCATAGCTACTGTTCGAAAAGCAAATTGCAGATTTTTATAGGGTATTTTATATCAGATTGCATGTTTTTGATCATTCTATTGCACTTCGTGGTCTTGTTTCTTCGAATCTACTGCAGTTATCGACTTCAAATTTCTTTGAGTATCTAGTACCATACTAGATGTGCATTTTAGCCAAAGGGAATTTTGAAATAGGAAATATGTGGCTATTTTGCACTCTACAACCTAGAATCTAGGTTTTAGAGGAAGCTGCCATTCCGAGTGTGAGTTGTATTTAAAAAAATTCTTTGGCTAAAATACGAGTCAACGTATTCATAGCTACTGTTCGAAAAGCAAATTGCAGATTTTTATAGGGTATTTTATATCAGATTGCATGTTTTTGATCATTCTATTGCACTTCGTGGTCTTGTTTCTTCGAATCTACTGCAGTTATCGACTTCAAATTTCTTTGAGTATCTAGTACCATACTAGATGTGCATTTTAGCCAAAGGGAATTTTGAAATAGGAAATATGTGGCTATTTCGCACTCTACAACCTGGAATCTAGGTTTTAAAGGAAGCTGCCATTCCGAGTGTGAGTTGTATTTAAAAAAATTCTTTGGCTAAAATACGAGTCAACGTATTCATAGCTACTGTTCGAAAAGCAAATTGCAGATTTTTATAGGGTATTTTATATCAGATTGTATGTTTTTTTGATCATTCTATTGCACTTCGTGGTCTTGTTTCTTCGAATCTACTGGAGTTATCGACTTCAAATTTCTTTGAGCATCTAGTACCATACTAGATGTGCATTTTAGCCAAAGGGAATTTTTAAATAAAAAATATGTGGCTATTTTGCACTCTACAACCTGGAATCTAGGTTTCAGAGGATGCTGCCATTCCGACTGTGAGTTGTATTTAAAAAAATTCTTTGGCTAAAATACGAGTCAACGTATTCATAGCTACTGTTCGAAAAGCAAATTGCAGATTTTTATAGGGTATCTTATATCAGATTGTATGTTTTTTTGATCATTCTATTGCACTTCGTGGTCTTGTTTCTTCGAATCTACTGGAGTTATCGACTTCAAATTTCTTTGAGCATCTAGTACCATACTAGATGTGCATTTTAGCCAAAGCGAATTTTGAAATAAAAAATATGTGGCTATTTTGCACTCTACAACCTGGAATCTAGGTTTCAGAGGATGCTGCCATTCCGACTGTGAGTTGTATTTAAAAAAATTCTTTGGCTAAAATACGAGTCAAGTTGGTACTAGAAGCTCACCAAATTTCAACTCGGTCGGTCCAATGGTTGCTTGGAAAAAGAATGTCAAGTGGGTGGGTCCCACGGTTTAGATAATCGAGGTTCCACTCAGTGGTGAATTAAACAAACAAGCAAGCGCCGAACTATAGCATGCTTGGGCTCATTTTAATCAGAAAGCAGTCACGAATATATCAACAAAAGTTTCTTACACAAATAGCTAAAAACAAAAAGATTTTATAAATAAATTTCCCAATATTTGCATCCATTAATTTCGATCGTCATCTGTGCCGAATGTTTTATTCAAAGTTGACATAACAGTGAATATAAATTTTACTAGTTGACCAGAAAGTATATCGATCACATAGACTGTAAAATCAGGATGCTAGTGTTACAGTGGGTGCTTTGTTTTCATGAAAATGCTAAAATGTTGCAAATTGCGAGAAAAACGACAAGTCGAAAGCCCACCAGTCGTACGTTAAATATACCGAGCCATGAATTATTCAGAAAGTTGGGCTGCTTATTAAACTTTGCGTACTTTAAAAGTAAGTTCCACTTTTCTATATAAAATTGATAATACGGGAAACCCGCACGATCCATGACGTTGCGAATTGTCAATCGGGACGAAATTTGAAATGGGCAATTAAATTACATCTTTTATTACAAACATTTCATTACAATATGCTTTTATTATTTGTTATTTAAATATTATATCTGATGATTGCATAAGTTCGTGCCCGATTTGAAAATAAAATTCAATGGTTAAATTTTAAAGATTTGGTTGAAGATTGGTCAAATTAAAATTAAAAAATGGTTAAATTTTCTACAATAAAAAAGAATGGTGACTATATGTAGACTTGATTAATAGAGTTGTATTCTTTAAAATTGAATCTTATTTTCACAGAACTTACACAGAACCTGGATATGTTAAAGAGTTAATAAAATCGTTCATTTTCAAATATTATAAATAAAAATATGAGTGGACCTTTTCCAGTAACTAGCTATGAAAACTGCAAGATTCTACGATGATCACCGAAATGACTATTGTTCGGTTAAATCGACTAGATCCGTTCACAGTGTTTGCACGTTCGCGAATAAATTCGCCAGAGATTCTAGCACGCGAATTCCTCCCCGCGGTGACGAAACACGTGTTTTTTCCGTCGCGGAGAAAGCTAGAAGCTCGTTGTAACCTGTCCAACGACTCCGACACATTCTTCGCAGTTGCTCAGTGTCAGCGGCGATACGGGCGTAATTAAAAAGCGACAGTGCTCGATGAAATGCTCCGTCGAACAACCGGTTGCCGTCCCCGTTGGATTCGCGCGGTTTTCTCGGTTAGCTCGCGCTCCCTATGGAAAACCCTCTGTCGCTATTATTACGCCGCGTGTTACGCGCGTAAATATATAATCGCACGAGGTCCGGAAATTAGCCTTTTTTCCTATTGCGACAGCAGGAAACGTTCCGCTTGATCTTCCTCTCGATGTGATCCTTTTCGCTTCTCATAACCGAGAAGCATCGATGTATTGTTAGCTTTTTGAAGTTACTAAAGGATTGTAATTGATGTATGCGATGTTTATTTTACATACTTATCCGCAGTCCTACGATTATTAACCCTTAGCACTCGAGTGGCGACTCTGAGGCACCGCTAAATATTATTACCACGCTTATATTAGCTTGCCGAGTTGTCGTTGTTGTTGTTGTATGCGTCCAATCTTATAATCGAATTTTAAACCACTTCCTTATGAGCTAGAGACTTGCAACTTTAAACATAGGACAGGACTGGATGACAATGCAGTATTAAAGAACAAATTAAAAAAAATAACTGTGCGTTCAGGAGAAAAAATTTTTAATATTAACCATCACACCTCGTCACATCGCGTTCAGCGATCCCCACACCGCGCGCCAGCGCTCCCCACTCCACCACGCGTTCCCAGTCCACTGACCCATTTCGCACCGTTTAGTTTTCGTGTTGAAATAGTTCCGAAGGCAAAGGGTTAATTGATTTAAGCAAAGTACGACGTTACTGAACATTATAAACAATTTTGGGTGTCGAGGCTTACGGCGACAGCCGGATGCACTTCGACGCGAGGTTCGTACGCAAGGCATAATCCAAGCGCTGACGAGAGGCACAGCACTCGTGCCATTCGTCGCCGGGACTCTTCTCTCTCTCCGATCTGCTCCAATTAACTTTATTAATCCTTCCGCTTTCGCGGCACGGCCTGCCTTACGTCAATCTCATTACCCCGTTCGCCGTTTGTTACGCAAACCTTCGGCAACCGCGCCGCGCCGCCGAATTATGCTTCTACATTCGCGTGATCGCCCCTAATCGCGGCCATTTGCTCGGATGAACCGCGGCTCGGGCGCCCGGGCTCATCCTCGGAAACTCTTAACGAACCCCAGCCATGATTAACCAAATTTTGCACGGTTTTCAGTACAAGGTATGCCTTGATCATGAAAGTTATTCGAAGCCTCTTCGCAATTTTAATCCTTCGCATTCTGAATTTTTAAGAGTTTTGTTCCCAACAACTTCCTCTTGTTCCATGTGCTTCGGGAGACAATCCCATGATTGCTAATTTTAAACAACTTTCTTGGTTAATTATATTGAGGATAGCTAAATACGTGTGCGTCGACTATCTAAGCAAAGTATCTACGCAATTATCGAACGCGATACGCTCGCTTAATTCGGAATTAAAATTGATCAGCGGAATCAAAGTACATTATGATCAGAGGCTCATTAGAGAAATGCAAATTATATTCGATATAATTAGCAGAGGAGTGGAGGTACAACTTCCTATATTGGCGAAATAGGAAACCGGTCGTTTGACCGTGACAGAGTTAACGTTAAAATTGAGACCGCAATTTCACGAGACATTGTAAACGAATCTTACATTTAAAAATGATAAGCATACTTTATGCGGTTTCGTCTGGATTCCAACAGAGGCGGATCCTGTATTTCAAGTATTCGAATAACGCGATCGATTCCTTGGGATTATCACTTGCGATAATTGAGATCTACAGTGATCAAATTACCAGAGCTGCTTGCATAAATTGGTGAGTTTATATTCAAATCAATTTTTCAAGTCAATACTTTCATACAGTACACCTAGTGTTCAATTTCAAAGTACTTACACATATACATAAAAAATTTGCAAAAAGAAACTGTACGTATAGTTACGCGAATTAATATTTGCACGCTCTAAAAAAGACGACAACTTTTTTGACATATAAACTTTTTTGGGAAGCTAGGGCAATTAGTTTACTACAGGACGTGAACATTTTTTTTTCTAAAATAGCACTTGATCGGAATTGTAGAAAAAATAAAAACGTGGTAAAATACTAGAAGTTGCATTTTACAACTTTTGTATGTGGGCCTGCATCGAAAATTTAAAAAGTACGTTTTGTAGGTCTGCGTCAATTATATGCACTGTGAAAGTTTCATCGAAATCGGTTGATGCAGGAAAAAACAACAGGCATTGAAAGATGAAAGAATTCTTAGATATATGCCGAAAATCGTGAAAATCTGCAATTTTTACCATCTTTGAACGTTCGTAGCTCATTGCAACATCGTCCGAATTTGACTAAATTTTCAGAATATGTTTAATTGACACAGATCTACAAAACGTATTTTTTTAATTATCAATATAGGCCCACATAAAGCTACAAAATGCAACTTTTAGTAGTTTTTCTACAATTCCGATGAATTGCAATTTTGTAAAAATTTCTTTTCACATCCTGTAGTAAACAAATTGTTCTAGCTTCATAAACAAGTTCGAACCGTATAGTACAATATTAAAAATGTAATCTTCTTTTTTAGAGCGTCGATCAACTTAAATTTCTCCAAAAAAAATCCCGTATGTTCAATCATCAAAAACGTCTGTTTTTATTAAGAATCTCTTTGAAGAGTGTCCGAATATTAATGCAAGTGCACACGCGACCGTTAAAGTGTGTACACGATCGGCGACCGACTGCAGTCTCGACCGCCCCCGCATTTCCGAAAGGAGCAACAGACTCTCGCAGCTAGACAAACAACCAAGCAGCAAGGAAAGAAGACAGTAAAGCAGTAACAAGCAGCAACTGGTTCTCTCTGTGACGTAACAGCGTATCGAATATCCCCGTTACGAGACTGTCCGCTAACAATCGCGGCGCGGTTATCCTCGATCGCTCGATCGGGGAACCGAAAGGGAACACGGGCGTCGTCGGTGGCGATTGGCAATTAGACTCGGCCTAATTGAAAGTTGGATTACGTTGGTCGCTGCCCGAGAAGAGGAGAGAAGAGAGAGAGAGTGGGAGACAGGATCGTCTAGGTCGCCACTTAAAGGTGCGTCCGTCGTTCGGGCGGTCCGGTGGCTCAAGGTCGAATTCTTCGAAGGTCGAGTAGCGTCTCGAAGGTGTGGAACCTCGATGGCGGGGGAGGTTGGGCGAAGAGGGGCCATCGATGGAGAAAGAAAAAGAGAGGAGAGAAGAAGGGGACCAAGAGATTCAGAGATGGCTCTGGTTCAGAATGGACGGTAATTGCGCGCTTGCATTCGCCCGTTCTATATGACCGACCACGAATGATTTAACGAATATGGCATCCGGCATTCCTATCGGCGGAGAGGTTCCAGTCGCGAAACCGTTCTCTCCTCTCTTTCTGGCTGTGCGAGAGTTATGCTGCGGTATTTGCTACCCAAATGCGGGGGCACTGTTTTCCGAGCTTTCCAGGGCTTTATTTGTAAACACTGTTTGGTAAGGCTTAAATTGTTCTAATTACCATGACTGTCAGCCATTCTTTTAGCGAAATGTCTTCTATGTTGTGTACAGACGCTTCTCTACAATCAAGTAGCGGGGAAAGTATCAACTTCTCCAGCGTCTCTGCGAGACAACGCTAATTCGTTGATAATACTCTTTCGATTATAATAATTTCTTTACGACACTTTTACCAACATGTTCGCCAGGCTTTTCCGATTAAAACGATACCCAACACGATACAATTTAGGTCGTATTTACAGGTTTCAATCCACGATAGAAGACTATAGTCATTATTATCCGAACCGATGATACTCACCCTTCTAATATTTTTTTTTCTCAGTGTCCTTGGACCGATCGGGTTGAAATTTTGTAAGCTTCTAGTACCAAGTGTGAGACGTATTTCAGCCAAAGGATTTTTTGGTATTCGGTCTCCAGGCGGAATGGCAGCATCATTTAGAACCTAGATTCTGAGTTGAAAGGTGCAAAATGACCACACATTGATAGGACTGTATAATTGTTTCCATACGGTATTTCGAAATTTCCTTTGACTGAAATGCACACCTAGCATGGTGCTAGGTATCCCAAAAATGTGAAGCTGATAGCTATAATATATTCTGTGAAACAGTAACGTCCGACGGTCTGATGATCGAGGGCGAGGAAAACGACATTCATACTCGCACTCGGGAAGCTCTAAAAAATCATCCCCCGGCGATCAAGCCAGAAAAATGGAAGAGTCGAGATTTGTTGGACATCGTAATCTATTTCGTGGCCGGAAAATGGCTACCGGCTTCGCAGAAATATTACGAATGCTTGTATTCGGCGCCGGGATCCGCGCGCGTAACACGTAAGATCGTAAACAGGCTTATTTACGCGACGGCGGTGGCGCGATAACAAACAGATCCCGCCGTGCGATCAGCCACCCTCTGGAAATAAACGGGGTGGTGGTGGTGGTGGTTGTGTTCCGCTGACTCGCGCGCCCAAGCCGGCGGCTCGGCCGGGGGAGAAACTAATCTCGTGAATCAAGGGAGGACTCGTTCGCGGGTAATTTAAGAAATACGCGCGCGTTTATACGAAAAAAAGACCTGGCGCCCATTAGGCGTACCGTGGCCGCATGCTAAGAGATTTTATTGCCGGCCGTGGCCGGCCTACGCGCGCGCGAAACTCGCCGACTTTAAATAACGATCGTAAGTCACCCGCCCGCCTCGTAAGTCAGCGGCGGCGCGTCTCGGCGTGCCAACCCGAACAAAGTGGATTTACGCAGTTGGGGTGTATTTATCGACTGGTCCTCAATGGCCCGGCTCGTACCATTAGTATTAGCCCGGTGGTCGATTATACTCCCGGAGGGAATCCGTGGTTCCGATGCCAGAACGAGGGGGACCGGGCAGAAACCGATCTGGTGCGGCTGCACCGCGAACCAACCGAATTGAATAAATGCTTAGGTTATCATAGTAATGTCTGGATACATCTGAAGGAGTCCTGCACGATACCTGTGGACAATTCTGTGGTTAGAAAGAACGCCGCATGCCACATACCTACTTTAACTTTCGAGATATTGCCGTTTCTATCAAAACTTTTTGATCAGTAATGCTTTGACATAGGATATCGGTTAAATTGCATTATTTTTCAAGCCTTTCGAATTTGTTTTCATGACTTTTTTCTGGCAAATACGTAAATTCTATACTATAAAGCTCAATTAATGCATAAATTCAATTTTTTTTAAATTGCAACATGCGACGTTTTTCCATAAAACCACAGAATTTTCTCCCCTAGCGGGAGGTGAATCTCGGATGCGCGGTTGAACGAGAAGTGTGCATTATTTTATGCCAAATTTTTATGAGCGCATTCGGGACGTTTTTCTGATTAAAATGAGACCAAGCACGATACTACGTGGACTTCAACTCAAGTCAAATATTGGGATAAGGGTCTTCATATAAATTATTAAATGTATTTAAATAATTTTTGTTTTGCATAATAATCTGCAGTCTATTCATTACAATAACGAAATTGTGAGCAACATCGATGTACACCCCTCGTCAAAAAGATAGCCCAGGTGTGCTATCTTTAATTTCTCAATGACCCATGTAAAATTTGTCGTCTGTAACGTATAATATTAAAAAATTATGAGCTCAGAATATGCGGCTTGCTGGAAATAAGTCACAATGTTGTACATGTTTGTATACAACAAAGAAAAACTGTTCCATACGTCATCATTTCGTTCTTAAAATAAAACAATTTTTTTTGTTACACACTAAACCTTATAATATTTTAAATTATTTTCAACGAACCGCATATTCTGAGCTCATAATGTTTTGATATTATACGTCACAAACTTAAAAATTTACATGGGCCATTGAGAAATTAAAGATAGCACACCTGGGCTATCTTTTTGAGGAGGAGTGTAATGTTTTCTGGTATTGGATATGGGTGTTAATGAATGCACACTGGCATTGGGTTGGAAAGAAAGTAATTTCGGTATTGTGAATTATCTTATTCAAGCAATGAACTTTAATGGATAAGATATTTTTCCTTTTGTACGATGATCTTCTGCCAAAAAGAATAAATAAGAAAATATTTTGATTAAAGTTCATCGCTCGAATAAAGGAATTCGGTTTTATTTCACCTTGAAATACCGAAATTACTTTCTTGCCAACCCAATATACTTTTGAAATAAAACAATTCTTTATTTCACAGCGCGGGTGGAAGCTCTTTACGAAACGAAATCTTAGCTTCGACCGCCGCTGAGAGGAAAACCGCTCGAACCCCGAAAGGAAACCAGGGTCCCCTCGTATCTCCAGAGTGTTTAGGTTAGGCCCCACAGTCCGGCTCTTGAAACAAAGTATCAAATGGGATACTTCGAAATCTCTGTTTAGAAACGATTCTGAGATCGCTTCGTCGATACTTTGTAATCTCTGTTTAGAAACGATTTCGAGATCGTTGATCCTTTTTTGACAACGAACAATAAGTTCATTGTGCTGGCAACTTATTGATAATCCAACATCTGGTTGAATATCCGTGCAAGATGTTTATTAAGACCGAAGAGTGCCACTCGAGTAGCAAGCTCACCTAGTCGACGTCTGCTGTTTCAAGTTACATTTCCTAGATAGCTAACAATTACCGTTTGGCAATGCCCCGATTAAATTATCGTCGGTTATATTTTTCACGGATCGACGGAGATCGCAGTGATTTCATTCGCCTCCGTTCTCCAAGGCTGTCGTCGATCGAAGGACACCGATTCGTTTCCTGAGCCGCGAGTCCTGGAAGCAACCCTTAAATTAGGGCCGATCACGGTTTACTTAACGTTGCGTTTGGATGTAACTACGAGGCCAATTGATAGCTGCTTCGACTTTGAACATGCAATCCAATCAACTGTAGCTTCATCAGCGGTTGCTCTCTAACTATCTACGACTACGACCTTCTCGGATCCTCCTACATTTCAATTTGGTTCTTCTTCTTGCTACCTCTCGACTACCAGCCCTGTTTTACCGCCTT
The DNA here is from genome assembly GCA_933228785.1 of Lasioglossum pauxillum. Classification (NCBI taxonomy): domain Eukaryota; kingdom Metazoa; phylum Arthropoda; class Insecta; order Hymenoptera; family Halictidae; genus Lasioglossum; species Lasioglossum pauxillum. The sequence continues at coordinate 36,534,346 of OW121705.1, read as the reverse complement.
GCTATGGTGTGGATGCTGTTAGGTTCGCGTTCATGTTTGCTATCGGCGATAGTCATTAACATAGTCATTAGTTACAAGTTAACATTGTCATTGAAAACATGAATTTGATTCTAGTGTTGTAATTCATTAAAACCATTGAGAGAAGAAATAAATGGGGTAAATTTTACTTTCTCCTCCTATGAATTATGATGTATTTAGTATGTAATCCAGTAGATTTGTACTCGGCACGGATGCACATCGAAGTTTCGATTCTCTAGGATCAATAGTTTAGGAGTTATGATCGCTTAAAGTTAAGCATTTTTGACAGTTAAGGGTGTGGGTCGGATTTTGACCTTGGTCGAATGCGAGTGTGGTAGTACCTTAACACACCGATAGATACTGTATACGTACACGAGATTGCAAGGGTTCCGTAGATTTCGTTTGCTGTCTCTCTAACGCACATTTGGGGCCCCTACGTAGTCACAATCGCTAGATAAAAGACCCACCATTACGGGATGCTTCCTTATATGGCCTACTTTTGCGTTTTCGAGGCGTAATTTGCATTATTCGGCAGCATGTAGCGCAGTTTCACAAATATTGGACGAAGCGACAGTGCTGCCATTGTCGAGCACATACATTTTCTTAAATATCGAGAGATTTAGGGTTCTTATAGAAAAAAATGTAGGATCCCGGAATTCAGGGTCACATACAATGTCAATGAAACCTTTATTATGTTAAACTATACGTGTTTAAACACAGCAAACGAAATCTACGAAGTAGATCCCTATACGGGAGATTTTGGTGCAAGTATTAGTTCCATGGCATTTTTAGCTAGGAGCGCTAGCGTTTTTAGTCACTATTTTACCGATATTTTACCAATACAGTGACTGAATCGGTAAAACAGTGACTAAAAACACTAGCGCTCCTAGCTACAAATGCGGAGGGCACCGATACTACGACCAAGGTCAAAATCCGACCCACACCCTTAAGGGCGCCGCCATATTGGTTTATAGTGACGATCGCGAGCCGCTTACCTTGCCGTCCCCCCTCCCCCACTTGACCTAATCCTAACCAACTCGGTAAGCGGCGTGCGAACGTCACTACAAACCAATATGGCGGCGCCCTTACCTGTTAAGAAACTGGAAATATGCTCAACTTTAAGCGACCATAACTTCTCAGCTATTGATCCTAGAGGTTCGAAACTTCGATGTGCATCCGTGCCGAGTACAAATCTACTGGATTACATACCAAATACATCATAATTTATAGCAGAAAGGCACAAATTTTGAGTCCGGTAAAGTAAAGAGCAACCAATAAATGTTTACGTGGATCTTGTAAATATATCGCTATTAACGTTGACAATTTTGATTTTATACGAACGTTTGCAGTCTAGCCAGTCACCGAATTTTATACATTTTTGACAGACTGAATAGACCAAGTGGAAAACAGTTTGAACTATTTAAAATGGTTGTTATATTACTCGTAGCTCATTAAATTACAAGACCGTATTTATCTCGATTTCGCGTAGTCTGTATTACAACATGTGATCAATGAAATTTGTTGAATCATTTCTCAAAGAAGCATCTATACAATGTCGATAATTATAAAATAAAACTATGGAAATGATGTGTGCTGCACGAAGTGCTGCAATAAGGAGTGACACAAATTGTGTGATGACCCAACAGAGTAAGAAAACGCTTTCAAACTAGCGACAATCATTTCAAGAATCCCCGATGTACACACACACAATTCTATGGCGACAACTTCAAAGACCAAAGAAGTGTGGTCTCTGCAGTTATTATTTATGATTTCGCCATACTTCTTGAATGGCTATATCCGACGCGGGAGCTCGTCTTCCAGACGCTGTCATTCGTCAAAACGTCACCAAGCCCGTTATCAAACCTACGTCTAATAATAATTCAAGCTTGTCTCTGCGTGAACGAAGGAGAGGCGAAGATAGAAAGAGAGACGTGCTCGTGGCCGCGCTGCCGAGTGCAAGAAAAATGACACGATAATGGTCAGAAGACGAACAACAAGAGACAAAGGAAAGTTACAGTGTGTAATCCAGAAAGAGGAAGCGCTCCCGGAGACCGTCTACGGTTTTCCAGGCTGTTTACCATAAGCAAATTGATTGAAGCGAAATTTCCATAATCGTTCGCGCGACAAAGCGACCTTTGCGCTGTCACGCGTCGAAAAAAGACGCTTTCTTCACTGGGAAAACCGAGAGGCACCAAACTATACTAATTAATCGACGATACTGTGCTTCCAGCTTCTAAGATTGCTGCATATGTACTATGCAAAAATGAATGTAACCTTCTCATTTCTTATACAATAGTATAAAAAAGTAGTGCCTATCTATAAAAGAAACAATTATTCTACTTTTATTCGGTTTAAAATTAAAAACTATGTATTCAAGGTGAAAACGAAGACTTAGTTACTTAATTCAAGCCATTGCAACACCCTATAAATGTTCAAGAACATGTGAAGAGATTATAACAGACGAGCCTACAAAACCGCTGTTAAGAAATGCTTCAGTCACGAAGAGGTACTAAACCGATAAAACGCTGCTCTAAATTCTCTGGGCAGAACGAAGCAAGGCATAAAAGCCTTAGATAACAGATGCGTGACTTTAAACTCGATAGGAACAAACGTGATACATTACAAAATCAAATTTCATTCGATCACATCATTCCCTCCTATGTATATCATCCTAATCTACGACACCTACGCCGAAAAATCCGACGGCGCGAACTAGCTTGTTTACATCGTTCGACACGTACCGAAAAAAAGTCAACTATATTAATCGCGTTCGAGACAAGGACAAAGGCGACGATATACGTAGGAATAGATAGCCCGAAAACGACGACGATAACGCTTATATACAATACATAACATCCCGATCATAACGGTCGCTCTGACACGTAGCTGTCAGTGGCGCCCGACAAGCAGGAATAATGATAATGGTAATCCGCGGTAAGACGAGGAGTAAGTGCGGCAACCTCCTACCTGCTCCCCACTCTCCTCTCCCACCCCACCATCGTTTCCCCCGCCCCTCGCCGGGTTGTGATTTGCCCTACCACGAGGCGACGTCCGCTCTCCTTGCCCCTCTCTCCCCACCCTGGGCAGTTTCGGTCAGAGCATGCTGCCTCGCCCGCGATTCAACCTGTTTTCCACCCCACCACGTGCCCCGCGACGCTATTCTCCCTCTCCCGTCGCCCCTTTCTCCCTACTATTCACCGTCTCTCCCACCAACCGGCTCGCGCATGCGTTCGACGGATACGTGCGTGCGAGCGCAGACCGTGTGCGCTGGTGCGACGAGCCGAGCGTGCCCGTGTGCGCTCGCGTTCGTGTAATAATAATAAGAAGAGAGCAACTCTATGAGGAACCAGCGGCCTCCGACCCGCTCACCCTATGCTAGGTGGAGCCGGTCTGATACTGTACCCTCAGTGGCTGTCAATCCGCGGATCCGTGATCCACGCGAGACACATCATTCAGGACTATTGTCCTCGAGTTGTACAAATACTTTCTCTATGACCAGATGCTTCGTGGACGGTTGGAATTCATCTTGTTCGACGTCGACTTGGCTATTTAACCTGTTAACACGTTCCTGACCTGAAAACGATATATTTTTTAATTCTCTGAATATTTTCATTGGTTTAAATTTGATCTCACCGACTAACGCGCCAGGTAAAATTGTCTATTATTTAAAACAATTTTCACATCACCATTTTTGTACATAAGAAATTAGTAACAGACATGAAAGTCATGTACAATGTCTTGGTTTTGGAGTTAAACAGTTTCAAGTGAAAAGTGTTAATCTACACAGTGCCATTTTTCCCTTGAAAACTTGAATTTTCGTTACGAGAAATGTACATAAATATGAAGTCAACGTGTTACGTAAAATTCGCGAATTTGTCCTTGGCCACTATAGTGGTCAGTCCTCTAAAGGTTAATAGCGTTGAGGAAACGGTGCGTCGTCTGCCTAGCATGCAGCGTCTCGTCCGTCTATCACGTTCGGCCCCCCGTTTGAGCGCCACGGCGGGTGTGACCGTGAACGAAGAGGCAGGAAAGCAAGACAGCGTTGTGGAGCAGTATCTCTGTCCTCGCCCTCTGCCCCTCCCTCCTCTTTCTGGTGCGCCTACCCCACCCATCGGTTCCCACCGAGAGTGGACACTAGGTGAAGACCGAGGAGTGGGGGCTGAGCGAGAGAGCGTGACGGGAGGAGTGGGGAGGTTCGTGGTATCGTAGACACACCGGGGCACGCCGATGGGAAAAGAAAGCTCGCGGGGCGAGCGGAGGGACGGAGGGGGTGACGGGACGCGCGCGCGTCGAGAGGTTAGGTTAGCTTAGGTTAGACGTGCCTCCGAAGAACGGAACCGTCGGGAACAGGGGCGGGGAGGGTACGCACACAGGTCACTCGAGAGATCGCCGAGAGATGACACCACCGCGCCCACACGATCCGATGTAAGAGGCGAACTGCATTCGTGCAGGTGTAACGCGCCCGAGAGCGTCACCACCCACTATCTTGGCCCTCCGTTGTCTCTCTCCTCTTGATCCTTAACCAATCTACAAATCTGTCTTCTTGTCTTCTTGCCGCTTCTTCTTCCCTCCACGGTCCGCCGGGACCGCACGATTTTGCGACGAGTTGCATCGAGCCTGATTGCCGGGGCTCGCTAACCCATTTGCATTGTAAGCTACGAAAGTGTAACACCTTTATCGCCAATCCCCAATTTAAAAATCACTTTGGCACGAGACGTTCACCCAGCGAGATCAGCTGGCGACAAATGCGTTGAATAAAGAAGTCAATTTAATAATTGTGAAGTAGGAAACCAGCCACTTAACCGCAAGTTTAGCGTTAATGAATGAAAGAAATTTTTCCTGTACGGAAATTGTTATTTAATATAAAGACTCCTAGTAACATGTAACTTCAAATATGCAGATGGCTGCAGCTGCTCAACTTGAAATGGTGATCCCGGAGACACGCAGAGGGTGCTCTCGAGCGTCAGTGGAAATTCTGGTGCAGGTGTCGACGATCTCCGGTTAATAAACAGAGAAGAGAGTGGAGCGACTGCATTAGCGTAGGGGTAGCTCTCGCCGCAGAGTAGCACAGCACCCTCTGTGCCTTCCATTGGCCTTCTCCCAGTCCGGTTTCCAACCCCACCCCGGTTTCAACCCCCGAAAAGTCGCTCCTCCGAATCTGTATCTCTTCCCGTTAACACGTTTTATTTGGTTGGCAGTCGGTGCCGGTAGATTCCGCGGTCCACTCGTGTTTGCTCTTGGACCCCGGCTACGAATGCAATTGCAATTACGATTACGATTACACGCGATTGACCTGTCGCCGGCAGCGTGCGCATGCCGGCAACGTCGCAAATCCACGGGTCCCCTACCACGACTCCCACGCTTCCACCGCTACGATTGAGTGGGGTTGCGGCGTCGCAGGGGCGGGGGAGGGGTTCTCTCTCCCCTCTCTTCCGAGTTGGACGCTTCTCCTACTCTCGCTCATTCACCTACTTGATCTGTCTGTCTTCGTTAGGCGATACGTGCACCAGCCGGCGACGCGGCGAGACGAGTCGCACCGCTCTGCGCAATACTGTCGCGCCGTTGCAACGCGCGGTGCATCCCGGTGCATCGTTGTCCACGGCCCACAGTGCGTTTTCTGGACGCAATTCTATTACGTGACCATTTCAGCTGATACCAGAATATGTTTCAGACGAAAGTTGCGGGACCTAGACGAGAGCGCTCGATGATTGTATTTGTTTGACGTTTCAGTAACCTTGAGAAGCTCTGTAGAGTTTACAATTGAGATTTAGAGCAGGAATCTATATATTTGAAGGTGACATCAGGACGTCTTCTAAGTACTAGAATGATTTTTGCATAAACTATGGTTTATGCGTCCAGAGTGTACTATATCTCGAAGTTGGTGTCCTTGGTGGGCAAGCAAGTAACTATAAACCAGAATTATAGGTTTGCTTTGCATAAAGAACCAAAGTCCATCGATGACATATGTTTTGTTGTGTTGAACTTGCAAAATACACATCATATTCGGCGTAACAGGAGAACGAACAGTATGTTATAACAGCATGCAACAAACGCGTATGTCATCTTAGAAAATCTTGGTATGTACATTTAACAAATCAGAGGAACGGGAATATTCTTCGAAGAGGATGAAGAATTGAGTTTTGGTCGAAGCATTCGATTTTGTTCGGCGTCGATTGGCTGAATTTCTGGAACTCTTCTCCCGATGCGGATCGATCCGAATTCGCATGGAAGGCATTCGATTTTCGGGGAATGCTCGGAAGGCAATTCGGCAAGTTTCATCGTGTCGAGGTGTGTAGTGTGCATGTAAATGGCCAACGAGCAATTCGCTTTAACGTACACAGCTCGGCTGGCTTAATGAACCGGGAATTAGTCGTTATACCGACGCGAGGCGCGATAATACTTTATGGTACTTGGGCCTGGCTCGTGTAACCCTTTGGACGGTGGGCGTTTCCAAAAATTCTATCAGAAGAACTCCCTTATTCTGAGGCACATACGTCAGCCGAAACAGTCTTCATACATTCATTTATTAATTGTGTCAACTCTCAACATTTCCTGCGATGTTGATAACTCAAGTACATATTTTAAACTACAAATTCAATGTTATACATGTTAAATTAATGCGAGTTTGTAATGTATACAAATAATGTTGTGTAGCTTCAACTAAGTGCAGCAGAAATGAATCTCTCTTGAGGCTCAAAATGCTCATAATTCTGTCAACTCTCAATATTTTCTGCGATGTTCATAACTCAAGTGCATATTTTAAACTACAAATTCAATGTTATACAAGCTAAATTAATGCGAGTTTGTAGTGGATACAAATAATGTTGTGTAGCTTCAACTAAGTGCAGCAGAAATGAATCTCTCTTGAGGCTCAAAATGCTCATAATTCTGTCAACTCTCAATATTTTCTGCGATGTTCATAACTCAAGTGCATATTTTAAACTACAAATTCAATGTTATACATGTTAAATTAATGCGAGTTTGTAGTGTATACAAATAATGTTGTGTAGCTTCACATTAGTGCAGCAGAAATGAATCTCACTTGAGATTCAAAATGCTCATAATTCTGTCAACTCTCAATATTTTCTGCGATGTTCATAACTGAAGTACATAGTTTAAACTACAAATTGAATGTTATACAAGCTAAATTAATGCGAGTTTGTAGTGTATACAAATAACGTTGTGTAGCTTCACCTTAGTGCAGCAGAAATGAATCTCACTTGAGGTTCAAAATGCTCATAATTCTGTCAACTCTCAATATTTTCTGCGATGTTCATAACTCAAGTACATATTTCAAACTACGAATTCAATGTTATACAAGTTAAATTAACGCGATATTGTAGTGTATACAAATAATGTTGTGTAGCTTCAACTAAGTGCAGCACAGATGAATCTCACTTGAGGTTCAAAATGCTCATAATTCCTTCAACTCTCAATATTTTCTGCGATGTTCGTACTCAAGTACATATTTTAAACTACAAATTCAATGTTATACATGTTAAATTAATGCGAGTTTGTAGTGTATACAAATAACGTTGTGTAGCTTCAACTAAGTGCAGCAGAAATGAATCTCACTTGAGGTTCAAAATGCTCATAATTCTGTCAACTCTCAATATTTTCTGCGATGTTCATAACTCAAGTGCATATTTTAAACTACAAATTCAATGTTATACAAGCTAAATTAATGCGAGTTTGTAATGTATACAAATAATGTTGTGTAGCTTCAACTAAGTGCAGCAGAAATGAATCTCACTTGAGGTTCAAAATGCTCATAATTCTGTCAACTCTCAATATTTTCTGCGATGTTCATAACTGAAGTACATAGTTAAAACTACAAATTGAATGTTATACAAGCTAAATTAATGCGAGTTTGTAGTGTATACAATAATGTTGTGTAGCTTCACCTTAGTGCAGCAGCAATGAATCTCACTTGAGGTTCAAAATGGTCTTAATTCTGTCAACTGGCAATATTTTCTGCGATGTACATAACTCAAGTACATATTTCAAACTACGAATTCAATGTTATACAAGTTAAATTAACGCGATATTGTAGTGTATACAAATAATGTTGTGTAGCTTCAACTAAGTGCAGCACAGATGAATCTCACTTGAGGTTCAAAATGCTCATAATTCCTTCAACTCTCAATATTTTCTGCGATGTTCGTACTCAAGTACATATTTTAAACTACAAATTCAATGTTATACATGTTAAATTAATGCGAGTTTGTAGTGTATACAAATAACGTTGTGTAGCTTCAACTAAGTGCAGCAGAAATGAATCTCACTTGAGGTTCAAAATGCTCATAATTCTGTCAACTCTCAATATTTTCTGCGATGTTCATAACTCAAGTGCATATTTTAAACTACAAATTCAATGTTATACAAGCTAAATTAATGCGAGTTTGTAATGTATACAAATAATGTTGTGTAGCTTCAACTAAGTGCAGCAGAAATGAATCTCACTTGAGGTTCAAAATGCTCATAATTCTGTCAACTCTCAATATTTTCTGCGATGTTCATAACTCAAGTGCATATTTTAAACTACAAATTCAATGTTATACAAGCTAAATTAATGCAAGTTTGTAATGTATACAAGTAATGTTGTGTAGCTTCAACTAAGTGCAGCAGAAATGAATCTCACTTGAGGTTCAAAATGCTCATAATTCTGTCAACTCTCAATATTTTCTGCGATGTTCATAACTGAAGTACATAGTTAAAACTACAAATTGAATGTTATACAAGCTAAATTAATGCGAGTTTGTAGTGTATACAATAATGTTGTGTAGCTTCACCTTAGTGCAGCAGCAATGAATCTCACTTGAGGTTCAAAATGGTCTTAATTCTGTCAACTGGCAATATTTTCTGCGATGTACATAACTCAAGTACATATTTCAAACTACGAATTCAATGTTATACAAGTTAAATTAACGCGATATTGTAGTGTATACAAATAATGTTGTGTAGCTTCAACTAAGTGCAGCACAGAAGAATCTCACTTGAGGTTCAAAATGCTCATAATTCCTTCAACTCTCAATATTTTCTGCGATGTTCGTACTCAAGTACATATTTTAAACTACAAATTCAATGTTATACATGTTAAATTAATGCGAGTTTGTAGTGTATACAAATAACGTTGTGTAGCTTCAACTAAGTGCAGCAGAAATGAATCTCACTTGAGGTTCAAAATGCTCATAATTCTGTCAACTCTCAATATTTTCTGCGATGTTCATAACTTAAGTGCATATTTTAAACTACAAATTCAATGTTATACAAGCTAAATTAATGCGAGTTTGTAATGTATACAAATAATGTTGTGTAGCTTCAACTAAGTGCAGCAGAAATGAATCTCACTTGAGGTTCAAAATGCTCATAATTCTGTCAACTCTCAATATTTTCTGCGATGTTCATAACTCAAGTACATATTTTAAACTACGAATTCAATGTTATACAAGTTAAATTAACGCGAGTTTGTGATGTATACAAATAATGTTGTGTGGCTTCACCTTAGTGCAGCAGAAATGAATCTCACTTGAGGTTCAAAATGCTCATAATTCCTTCAACTCTCAATATTTTCTGCAATGTTCATAAGTCAAGTACATATTTCAAACTACAAATTCAATGTTATACAAGTTAAATTAACGCGATATTGTAGTGCAGGGGTGGCCAACCTGTGGCGCATGCGCCAAACGTGGCGCATTGGATGATTACAAGTGGCGCATTAGATCCTTGCGCCTCTATTTATTCTTTTGAAGTATAGGCGGCATAAATGAATCCATCTTCATATTTTCAAACCCTGAGAGCTCTCAGTTACATTTATACAGCCTTCTTACTCATCAATTCGTCGCAATTTTTTGACAGTTTACAATTATAGGATAGGAATTAGAGTGTTCATGACAGTGATCGCCCTCTCGTCCAAAAGATCATTTCTCACTATTGTAGATTGCTGCTCCAATGAACGTGTGTCTTTTCAACTGGCTTAAGTTAATTAATTTAGTTGCGCGATTGAGTTATCCCTTTTCCTTCCCTAACCGAAGCAGATACCCCTATTCCTATTTTCCAACCGCAACAATGAATGTAAGAAGGTAGAAAAAGTGCTCGAGTTGTATGGCGCATCTGAACTCGTATGTGAAAAAAATTTACGCATGGTATGCAGAACGTTGGCCACCCCTGTTGTAGTGTATACAAATAATGTTGTGTAGCTTCAACTAAGTGCAGCAGAAATTAATCTCACTTGAGGTTCAAAATGCTCATAATGCAGCTATTAAAAAATACGAAATTCGAAGAAATTTGTTCTGAACCCGACGAATCGAGGCAAACCTGCACATCATCGAAGTGATACGAATTTCCCTAGAAAAAGAAAGAAACTGGAGAAGCGCGAACAGCCGGGGTATTAAATGCGCAATTCGAAAAGTCCAAAAAAACGAAAAAATACAGTTTTCAGACGCGTGCGGAGTCCGATATCGCCCGATGTTGTTCTCCAGCCGGGCGAGTGGGACGTTCGAATTTTTATCGTGGAAACAAGTGAATTCGCGTTTTGCCAATTCGGTGACCACGAACGGGCACGCGGTGGCACACGGGGCAATGATTCCCCGTCCAGTTAATATCCACGATATATCGGAAGGTGCGGGAGGGGGGAGGGGGGTATCGATGTTTCCCGGGATTTCGAGCGTGTTCGAACGTTCTCGCGCACATGCGGAAAACGCGACCGCGCGCAAACCCTCGGCGAACAACTGGGTGGTCCCGAGTACTCCGCGGATAATAATTATTTTCGTCATTTCCTGGCATTCCGCGCGGCGAGCCCATCAATCCGAAAATCGTATAAACCAACTGTCACATTCACGCCCAAATTCAAAACAGGGGGTGCGGGGCAGGAGCAGAGCGGAGCGGAGCAGCAGCGGTGCGGGGACGTCCGTATCCCCGCGGGTCGTGAAATGCCATTTAATCCCCCGTGAAATCCGGTTTAATTTCACCCAACACAATACACCCGCAACTTTGCCACCGAACCGCCCTCTCTCCTATCTACGACGAATCGAAATTCCCTCCTTCCCGCTATCTTCCGTTTCGACGCGAAAGTGTGCGAAATGAGCAGTTCGACCCTCGGAAAATAGACGAGAATCAGCGAATTATTCCGCGACTTTATTTGCAGCTGATAAAAATTCAATCAATTTTTATTTTATCGAATTCTCAAAGCTCAGCCTTTCTAGGGCCAGAGAAAAATTTGCAGATTCAATTCCGGACACTTTAAACGCCGTTTTGGAAAACGTGGCGTTCTCCAGCAAGGATCGAGTCCAATTAATTCAGAGGTCCTCTCATAGCCGGAATCTTGCGTTCCTCCGTTTGTGTGTCTTCAGGTTCGCGGGTTCTCCGAGTTTACACATGTAGCATTTAACCGGTGTTTGCGAGCAACGCGAAGTGGACAGCCGAATCTTCCGTCAAAGACGTATATTTCAGGTCTTCGGACGTCTCTCGAGTGTTTGAACACGCGGAACACTATCGTTTTCTAAGGACACAGTGGCGCGAGTGTTTGCTCACGACGGTCTCGCGAATGTTCGCCGATTGATAGCGACCCGACGCGGCCCGACACGTAATTACCGAGCTAAGGACCATTAAGATAGCCGAAGTTATTTTTAAATCCCGTATCGCCGCGATGTTTGCAATCCGGTCGCTCGATTAACGTTTACCGACGCGGCGGGAAGGATTCGATCTTTTCGCGATTTGTGGGTCCGATGTATCGCCGAATGAAAATTCACGGTGGAGATCCATTCTTTTTACACTGTGGACAAACTTGCATTTTTTCAAAATTAATCTCGACATAAATTTGGGGTTATGTTCGCGGCGCAACGGTTCGATCAAATTATACACTAAATAGCAATTTTGTAGACATTTTTCAAACGTTCGATTCGGATTTGAACACGTCCTGAGACACGTAATGATTCAAATCCGAATCGAACGTTTGAAAAATGTCTACAAAATTGCTATTTAGTGTATAATTTGATCGAACCGTTGCGTCGCGAACATAACCCCAAATTTATTTAAAAATGTACGATCGAGAATAATTTCTTATTTATTAATCTGGACTGTGGATTTTGTTCATTTATGGGAAAAAGCGGTGGGTAAAGTTTCAGGTAGTGACGAGATTATGAGAGTTTGGAGACACAATAATTATTTTCAACTTAAAATAAGCGATTTTAGCAAATTGTCAGCCCAGAATTTTAAAATATTATTAAATTCCTAATCCAGTTTCCTCGAATCCCCTCGACGAACCAATGCTTGTCGAATTTTTGTCTTTATTGCCAAATCAATCACACTAAGCGCCCTCGAATTTAAATAAATGTAAGTGCGATCCGTTCGACAATGGCGCTCCTCTTTTTGGTTTCGCGAGGCTGGAAAGCCTGTGTTCGTTGTGACGATGCTATTCGACGTATTATTGACCGGTGAACGTGTAAACCGAAAATAAAAAAATGAAAAGGTAGACAAAGAGAGAAGAATGAAATATATCGCGGGCGCAGATGGACCCTGTCTATTTAGTCCTCGCGTTGAGATGCCATGTCCAGAGGACGGCATTCTCATGGTGGATTTCCAATATTGGAGTCGGACCGATGGTGTGCCTGGCTATACACCACGGTTTGATTCACGGGATCCACCTCGCGGCTTAATATCAGTGCTTGTTGGACGTTAGCATAAGCAAACATGGGGTTCGGACAGTAGCATAGGCGATGCCGACCACGGCTGTCGATAAGTTCCCGAGAAGAGAAATATTCGATATGAACCTCCGGAGATACAAAAGCATTTAAATAGTGATCGGGTAACTGACCTCTACGTGCTGGAATTATGGAGATCCGCCTTGAGGCGCCATCTTCGGGAGGTTCTTGCATTTTAAGTGGAGAGCTTCGTGTTAACTGAGTATTTGCAAATTTTTGCGAATTTATTTAACCTTGTATTACCCGGTACCCACTTTTATCTTTATCATTTTTTCACGTCCTGGTTAACAACTAGAATTACCAATTTTACAATAAAAAAAACAGACGAATTCCAACAAAGCCTTTGGCCAAAATACGTGTTAGATATACTATTAAAAATACACAAAATGTCAACTCCATCGGTGAAATAGTTACGAAGAAAAATTAACACGAAGCGGGTGTGATCCGTGGGTTCGTATAAGAGAGGTTCTACGATATCGTGGATTAAACGAGCAAATATAATCCCAATTGCGTTGTGTTTGGTATCATTTTACTCAGAAAAGTGTGACGCACGTGACTGTAAAAGTTCCACAGAAAGATCAGTGAAATCAATAAAGTTGTATCAATAAATTAGTATTGTCTCACCCGATGGTGTTTCATTTTCTCGCTGGTGTCCCCCATTTTAGCAGCAAGAGAGCAAGCAGTAACGTTATCACACGACCGACATTTACGCAACAATTTTAGACAATTATTTTCCGTTTCAAGCCAGCCTTCCGGAGCAGTGCTTGTCGGTACGTGGCATCGAGTAGTAGCCGTTGCGGCGGTGAGCGCGCATCGCCGTAAGCAATGCATCAGCTTCGGCTGACCAATCCCAATAATTTACGATTATCGATCCAGCCGTGGTGCTCAAATTTGCTAATTACGCAATAATTATACGGCCTGCATTAGATCCCCTAGACTACGACGTCGCGGCGACCGAGGCCGGGGGCTGGCGAATCTATTGTCCCTGTTCGTGGGGGTGTGCACCGGGCCCGACGGGGCAATAACAGTCCCGTAACGGCGTGTCAATAGTTCATAGTGATCTCGCGCCGCGTATCAATTGACCGTACAAGCACCGGCACCTGTGCCGCGATCAAACGCATCCGGCGCGCCTATAGTTTCGCAACCCGATCCGCGCTTTTGCGAACGGGAAACGCGTTTGCTCGATTGCTCGCTCGCTCGTTCGCCAAGCGCGCGTTCCAAGCGATGGCCGATCGACTATACACCGAACCGAATCTTCCTTTCACGCGCAGCCCGCGCGCATCCGTTTACGCGCTGTTAATAACTTTGTAATAACGTTGACTAGCCTCGACCAGCCTCGCCGATTGTCCGCTCGGTATCGACCCGATCGGAATTGTGGCCCGCAAGTTTCTTTCAAATGCCCCGGGAACTTCCCTTCCTCCTCTTCCTCTACATATGCTGCCCTTTTTCCGATGCAGTTCGCTAGAAATCGGTGCGATTGACTTGTTAAGACTTTGATCGACTTTTGTTATGGCCGTGCGAATTGATTTGTTCAGCTCGCTGTGGTCCGAAGTTCTCTTTGATTTCAGAACTTGCTCTAACATCATACTTCCGTCATTTGAAGCCACTTTTTCCTTTGCGAAAATGCTCTCCGCGGCTTCGTTACGGAGTTATTAACGAAGAAATGCGGACCAATCAGAGCACTGGGCCCGCGGAGCGTAGCGCCGGCATTGGCTGAGCCAGGGTCCGTCCGCAGTAGCCACGCCCTGCTCCGTGTTTTTCTTAATAACTCGTTAACGGAGCCACGAAGAATATTTTCGCAAAGGGAAAAGTTAGTTCAAATCATCTCAGAAATCACCCCTTTCAAGGAGGTACATTTTTGGTTATACAATTCTAATTGTCTATAATTTAAACAATAAAGAATCTAAAATGAGTAATTCAAGCAGCAGTGGTAAATTTTGCCATAATAAACTTATAAGCACGATAAACAGAACACGGAGGTTGTTACCTAGGAGCAATGGCGGAGACACAGGTTCCTCGATCGGATCTGTTTCTTTACGATCTCCTCGTTGTATCGATCGTTCGTAATCTCGGGTTGAGCAGGTGGCACACGCTCTTATCGCTCGCTTTGAATACAGTTACGATATTGTTACGAGACTTTCCGCGGGCGTGCGTCTTCATTTGCGAACGACCATAATCGCTCGCGTACTCTTATCGTGTGCTGCCTGTGCATATACAGTACTGAACAAAAGTATCGACGTGGAAAATACAATCTTTACGCAGAGATAGTTATGGATGTATTTACAAAATCAAACTAAACGTTCGTCCCGTCTGTGTGGTAACTTACATACACCTTGTTTGTACAATTTTTCTGTCTTTAGTAAAAAGTTCGTATAGTATTTATGTGTTCGTAAGTGTGACCTTCATAATAGGTCATTGTATTCGTCTTGAAACACACTATCAGAATGTAAATAGATAACCATACCGTTCCATTAAAAAAAAACGGAGTTGACCTTCATATCTCCTTGACGCCTCTTTCTATAAAAAAATTATTAACATCAGATTTAGTTTGAAATGTCCCACCCTGTATAACGTAGAACCCATTGATGCAGTAGTCGCGAATAACTAAACTGCGGATCTGTATGCAAAACGAAATATACATATAAAAAAGCTTTTTAAATACCACGCTTGTATTAAAATGCACTAAAAAGGAGAAAATAATTTTTTTCCTGGTTCTCCATAAAATACCGAATCCAGTTAAATGACTAATAAATATTTTTCCACAAATTTTCAAGCACTCAGTTCAACATTTCTTCTGTTATAAAATTAGTGTCGGATCACATAGAACAATTTAACATAAATTTAAATAAAATCATGACATTGGTGACTATAAAAATAAAAGCGCCCACAAAAATATAGTTTAGCGATCCACGATTTTATTTTTATAGTCACCAATGTCATGATTTTATTTAAATTTATATTAAATTTTTGTATCTATTCCGACACTAATTTTATAACAGAAGAAATTTTGAACTGATTGCTTAAAATTTTGGGGAGAAATATTATTAATCATTTAATTGGATTTGGTATTTTATGGAGAACCAGGAAGAAAATTATTTTCTCCTTTTTAGTGCATTTTAATATAAACGTCATTTTTAAAAAGTTTTTTTAAATTTTCTTCTTTTATTGTCATCGGAAGCAAGTGTGTATACAAAATTTCAGCAAGATGGACTATGGGAAGAGGTTTAAAATTCGATTACAAGATTTGACGCATAAAACAACATAGCAAGCTAATATAAGCGTGGTAATAATAATAAAAAATATTTGCATTGATTGCAAGACACAGGGGCCAAATAAAAATTTCACTCTTCTTTTAATTATCTTATTAAGGTAAAACTAATACATTGGTGGCCTTCAATCTTTTTAATACCTCCTCTGTTTTAAATTGTATGTACCCATTTTCGTCATAAATGCATAAAATCCGCAGTCTACTAAGAACCTATGATAAATCTACAAAAAGAACTTTTAGATTATAATAGTATTTCTTGATTAAGATACCTCATAAAATATTTTAGTAGGAAAAATATTTTCGTCCAACCTTCGTCGATAGCCACGAATGTGTGTACACATTGCGAAGGCAGCACACTGCCAATACTTTTGTCGAGCACTGTCACCGCGTCACGCATACCCGTCACGCGTATCAGCCTCTTCGCGTCGTTTGCTGCGCGATACGCCACTCATAATGAGATTACTTAATTACATGTCCGAGCCGGCAACTTTTCGCCGCGGCGCTGCGCGATGCGGCGCGCGATCCTGAAAATTAAAACGGGATTCCGGGTGTGGACGTTTAATCGGTGTTATCGCGGACGAAACGTGGACGAAATACATTTCGGCCAGCCGGTAAAACAATGCGAACTTTCCAGCCCTTGATCCATCAAGCGGCGCGAATTATTTCTGGTCTACTATTCCTACGTTTTTATCGATCCCGGAAATTTTTGCGGTTGACGCCGTAACTTCTGACGCTTATGCTCCATTCAAACAAAATTTTCACCTCGGAACACATTCGTCTCCTTTTTGTATCATTTTGCTGTTTCACTTTCCCTCGTTTAACTCGATTTGAATTTTTGTGGTTTGGTTTACTACGGCAACGTTTACGGTTAAAACGAATCATTTTGATTCACAGTACGAATGCTTTTAGTAGTCTTTGTGATTTGTATGTAATTTTATTCTTCACTTTTAAACTGTGTACTTGTACTTCGTAAAATATTTTATAAATATAGTAAAAATTCAATGTAGCTAGACACTCATATAAAAATCGATTCTTTCAAATCCTTGACTGAAGAAATACAGGCAAAATAATTTCTTTTGTCGCTTCTGAAAAAATAAACCACGTTTCGAGCGGGTTTTATAATTTAATTAGAGAATCCTGAGATCACCAGTCGACCAGGATTGTCACGAATTCGCCGACACGCCGTTAAGCAGGTCACATCATGCTATTTTGCGTCCGTAAAGCGATACGCTCTTTCTTCAACCGCGGAGCGAAACGAGATTTTTCAGTATAGTTTGCCAGGCGCAATGTATATAGCTCTCTCTCGTCTCTAATGCACGCATTCCTTTTTGTTTCAGGTAAGTCTAAGCATAACGGTACACCATCGCTGCCGCCTATCTCTGTAACCGATTATAGTGAGTACACTGAGTATATATATACATATAGACCTCTCATACACCGTGGAACGCTTGTTATACAATACGTGTTGGGACACCGTAGCTTCCTGAACCACGGCGCACCATAGACTCATGTAAATGAACGCGATGATGTTTTAAGAGCTCCACGAGCAGTCGGGGATAAATACACCTCCGTTATCCCCCATTTTACAATACTTTCTGCCGATACGTCGACTACCATCTGAGCCCTGATCGCTGGAATTGCGAGTTGTAGTTTTGGAAAATGTTTATGGTAAACGTTTGGAACCTCTGTTTTTGGAACATTGCAACAACTCGTCTTTCTTTCGAAGATTATACCGAAGGAATTGCAAGCTGCAGCTTTGGATATCACTGCATTTTGATTTCGTTTAAGCTTAAAATGATTAGATTTTCATTTAGAATGACCGGGGCTTCCGTTTTTTCGGTCGCTGCAGAAGGCCTGACCGATGCACTCAGTGCACCAGCGCCGCACAGTGGGCAATTTGGACGAAACCCGCTTAAAAATCAAAGAACATTCGATAGAAATGAGGTAGAGCGATGAAATTTTGTTTAAATTAAAGCTGAAACTTTGCAGAATATTGGGAAAATTGGGTGATACCTTATTCTTATTTCTTTAACTTCTGGTGATAAAAATAAGAATAAGGTATCACCCTATTTTTCCCACATTTTGCAAAGTTTCAGCTTTAATTTTTAAAAGATTTCATCACTCTACCTCATTTCTATCGAAGGTTCTTTGATTTTGAAGCGGGTTTCGTCCAAATTGCCCACGGTGCGCCGCACACTGGGCCGAACCGACGAAATCTGTGTCAAAATCAAAAAACCTTCGATAGAAATGAGGTAGAGCGATGAAATTTTGTTTAAATTAAAGCTGAAACTTTGCAGAATATTGGGAAAATAGGGTGATACCTTATTCTTACTTCTTTAACTTCTGGTGATAAAAATAAGAATAAGGTATCACCCTATTTTTCCCATATTTTGTAAAGTTTCAGCTTTAATTTTTAAAAGATTTCATCGCTCGACCTCATTTCTATCGAAAGTTCTTTGATTTTGAAGCGGGTTTCGTCCAAATTGCCCACGGTGCGCCGCACACTGGGCCGAACCGACGAAATCTGTGTCAAAATCAAAGAACTTTCGATAGAAATGAGCTAGAGTGATGCAATTTTGTTTAAATTAAAGCTGAAACTTTGCAGAATATGGGAAAAATAGGGCGATACCTTATTCTTATTTCTTTAACTGCTGGTGGAAAAAATAAGAATGAGGTATCACCCTATTTTTCCCATATTTTGCAAAGTTTCAGCTTTAATTATTTAAAAATTTCATCGCTCTAGCTCATTTCTATCGAAAGTTCTTTGATTTTGAAGCGGGTTTCGTCCAAATTGCCTACGGTGCGCCGCACACTGGGCCAAACAGACGAAATCTGTGTCAAAATCAAAGAACTTACGATAGAAATGAGATAGAGCGATGAAATTTTTTTAAAAATAAAAGCTGAAACTTTGTACAATATGGAATAATTATGGAGATTGTGGTACGAACGTTTTTAACCTTGAAAGAATTCGTTAAACTTGCACAACTTCAAGAAAATTGTGGTTTTAACATGCGACACATCATTTCCCGTAGAGTTTCTCACGCTGATTTCAAATCTGGTTTCAAAATTTGCCTGCGACCTCAGGATTTTGCAAGAAATCGATTTTTGTGAACACAACTTATGAAATCATTTTTTCGTTTAAATGGATTGGTAACCCACTAGTTTGAAGGAATATTGTATTCTCATGTATAAAACACATTAAAAATAATCATAACGAAGCATTTAAACGTTTACTTAACATATATCACTTGACGAACTTGATGTAATGCATTACAGTCACGCGGTATGATTATTTTATGATTATTTTTAATGTGTTTTATACATGAGAATACAATATGTCTTCAAACTAGTGGGTTACCAATTCATTTAAACGAAAATATGATTTCATAAGTTGTGTCCACAAAAATAGATTTCTTGCAAAATCCTGAGGTCGTAGACAAATTTTGAAACCAGATTTGAAATCAGCGTGAGAAACTCTACGGGAAATGATGTGTCGCATGTTAAAGAAAAAATTTTTCCGCGCGTGGTATTGAAAAACCCACAATTTTCTTGAAATTGTGCAAGTTTAACGAATTCTTTCAAGGTTAGAAAACGTTCGTACCACAATCTCCATAATTATTCCATATTCTGCAAAGTTTCAGCTTTAATTTTTAAAAAATTTCATCGCTCTATCTCATTTCTATCGAAAGTTCTTTGATTTTGACACAGATTTCATCGGTTTGGCTCAGTGTGCGGCGCACCGTGGACAATTTGGACGAAACTCGCTTCAAAATCAAAGAACCTTCGATAGAAAGGAGGTAGAGCGATGAAATTTTTTAAAAATTAAAGCTGAAACTTTGCAAAATATGGGAAAAATATGGTGATACCTTATTCTTATTTTTATCACCAGAAGTTAAATAAATAAGAATAAGGTATCGCCCTATTTTCCCGTATTCTGCAAAGTTTCAGCTTTAATTTAAACAAAATTTCATCGCTCTATCTCATTTCTATCGAAAGTTCTTTGATTTTGACACAGATTTCGTCGGTTTGGCGCTGTGTGCGCCGACAGCGACCGGCATAAATTTCCGCGACACCTCGAAGACAATCCGCAAACAATCTTTCCGCTCTCCTAACAGCCTCGCGATCCCAAGGACGACGCATTCCGCGAGTCCCCGGAGGATCGCGTAGACCCGGAGCTCATAAGCCCGGGAAAAATAGAGTTGTCCCGAACAACTGTCTAGATTCCAGTCGGCGGCTGCACCTACTAGTACTAGATCGCCGAATGCATACGAATTATCTGGATCGTGGCCGAAGAAGCGAGCCTGTACAGTCCGTAGTACAGAATCTGTCGGGGGTTCGAGAGAAGGTGGAAGGAAGGAAGGAAGGAAGAGGAAAGCAACGCTGTCCGTGGTCGTGGTCGTTCGAGGATGCCCTCATAGTAGCTAGCTATAGTTCTCCGGAGTGTTGGCGCACCCTGCGAAATAGGTTCCCTCCGTCTCGTTCCCTCTTGGCCGGCTTGTCTCGTCCTTGTCGTTCCCAGCTGGTCGGCTTGTTTCATCCTTGTCCTGCTGCCTGAAGAAGACGACGAGACGACGAGACGGCCGCGAAGAGGTGAACTAACAGGATCGCAACAAGTGACCGACCGCCGCGCCCTCCTTCTATTATTTCCTGCCCCCTGCCTCTCTCGGCTCTTCTATTCCCAATAGTCTCTTCTCTCCTCCTCTCTCTCTTCTGGTCGGTTTCTCTCGCTCCTCGTTCTGGCTTCGGTACGTCTAGCTCCTTCGTTTTACGACACCCCTTCCTCCGGACACATTTCCTCCGCGTCTCGCCCTCTCCTCCTTATCTGCTTGCACGCGTTCGCTATCCTCTTCTTCTTTTGCTTCCTCTCTACCGGACAGGATCCGGTGAATGCACTTTACCGTCCTGTGGCTGTCCTACGTTCCCGGAGAACGATCCTGGGACAGGGACCACGATCGAAACGAGATTCGATCCGCGCAGAGGGAAATCGTTCGGTACCCTTGGAATTGTTGCAGTTTGGGGATGTCGTTGGTGGCTTTGGGGAAACGCACAGGATTTTTGCCGGTTGAAGTATGGACAGTCCGAAGGGGTTCGGATGAACAATTTGGAAATCGCACCGATGATGAAGGGACACTCTCTGAAT
The DNA here is from genome assembly GCA_933228785.1 of Lasioglossum pauxillum. NCBI lineage: Eukaryota > Metazoa > Arthropoda > Insecta > Hymenoptera > Halictidae > Lasioglossum > Lasioglossum pauxillum. Next base: position 36,513,219 of record OW121705.1, on the reverse strand, counting down.
TATTTTACTTCGAAGTTGAGGGAACTCATCGCGTTACGGTTTGGAGAGGTGCTCTCGATAGTGATGAGTAGACTTTGGATCTTTATTCACAAATTACAAGGAAAGGGAGTTACCTTACAATTGATTTCTTCTCTTAATAATTGTAACAGGTTGTAGATAATGTGATATTAAATTAATGTTTTTTCTACTTTGCAGAAGCTCTGCAAAAATGTTTTACGAAATTCATAAAGCTTAAACGGTCCGCTGTCGGAGGGTGAACAGCTTGAACCACGGTTAGGATAGTCATTCAATGCTTTTAAATGTCCGTGCTTGCAACATTCCCGTACACAACGCTCGACCGATTCCCTCGCATTTATTGCTACTTAGGCAAATAATCGGTTGTTAACCGAGCAGTAGGCGATCGAAATTGAACGTTTTCGACGTCAGCTCGGCTAGCTTAGCTCCAGAAACGTCGGCGGCGGAGGAATTGCGTAACGGTGCCACGTAATAACAACGAATCGACCTTCTCTTGCAGCCGCCCACCTTCTCTTACCTTACAGCAGCCCGCGTTCTAGAAAGCCCGAAGAAACGTTTCTCCCGCGTACCGAACACCCAACAGAACGATACATATCGTCCTCGAGAGCCGAGCCGTGCCGACCGCTCTGCATCCTCTGTCCTCCGAGGCGAATTATTCGAGTTTTATCGATCAAGGACACTGGCAGCCGCCGCGAGATGATAATCTACGCGTGACAAATGCGTCTCGGGGCCGCGAAACGCGAGCACCGCAAGCACAGATTTCTTCGCCAATTTGCCACGCCTGAACCGCCGAACTTGCGGTTCCGATTCGGACGAGAACTATGGCGTCATTCTTAGTTAGTCTTGCAGTTTGTCCTCTTCCGGTTGTACGTACAGGCTTTAATCCTTGCTTTGACACCGTTGGCTCCTGTTTAGATCTCTCTTTCCATGGCGCTGCCAAATTGTTTCGGGCAACGCAGATTCTTTGTTGTCGAGAATCAGTGCACCATAGAAATTTTCTGAATTTTACATGTTTTATGCAGACTGATTCTGGAAACTTGTCTCTTTTTTAACACAAGATATACATTGCCTTATATTAATGACAAAATTGCATTTATTTAGATCTCGTTCGAGTTTTATTGAAGTTTGATATGAACTTCAGTAAAGAAGTTCACTAAAAAAATTTCTCAGAAAAATATATTTATAGTATCAATATTTCTAAAAGAAAAAATCTGGAATATCTAGTGTTAAAGTTCTATTTTCCTATAAGTGCAATTGCACTTTATTCTCTAACGCAAGCCAAGTTTTTTGTTAAACCAATTGGTCCCTTTCATTATCCTGTGTATAAGAGTTAAAGTTAGTAAGAGTTAAAGTTCTATTTACCTATAAGTGCAATTGCACTTTATTCTCTAACGCAAGCCAAGTTTTTTGTTAAACCAATTGGTCCCTTTCATTATCCTGTGTATAAGAGTTAAAGTTCTATTCTCCTATAAGTGCAATTGCACTTTATTCTCTAACGCAAGCCAATTTTTTTTGTTACACCAATTGGTCCCTTTCATTATCCTGTGTATAAGAGTGCTAACTTGACATTTTATGTCCACTATCAGACACGGTACTCCTACAATTGATATTGAGAGGTTGGATACTTTTTGCAATACAATTTCGTAGAGCTACTGAACTTGCAAAGATGATTGCGTGCTTCCTTTAGAAATTATTGAATAAACTTGGTTCAAGCACACACGTAGACACAAGTAGACAGCGGATCTTTATGCAAAATATAAAATTTCTTCCTCTATTGCAACAAACTACAGTGAAATAGAAGTTGATTATCTTTTCTAATATGTTTAGCGAGGTGAAAATAATATAACACAATTCTTAAATTCTTCTAAAGTGTATACCATTTTAAATTACAACTACGCATCTTTATCGTAAATGCATAAAATCCGCCGTCGAGTTATAAGTATTGCGAGATACCGAGACGAATTTAGTCTCGCAATTTCCATTACACTTAAAATTACTGTAGAATTGAAATTACTGTGTAAAAATTACAATTTTTATCATGCAAAATATTCAGAAATATCTGGATAGCGCCTGCATCTTAAAATTACTATAGAATTGAAATTACTGTGTAAAAATGACCATTTCTATATTTTACAAAATTCAGGAATATTTACAAAGCGACTGCATCTTAAAATTACTATAGAATTGAAATTACTGTGTAAAAATTACCATTTTTATATTTTATAAAATTCAGGAATACCTACAACGCGTCTATGTCTTAATATTACTATAGGATTGAAATTACTGTGTAAAAATCACAATTTGTATGATGCATAATATTAAGAAATATCTCGATAGCGCCTGCATCTTAAAATTACTATAGGATTGAAATTACTGTGTAAAAATTACCATTTTTATATTTTATAAAATTTAGGAATATCTACAAAGCGTTTATGTCTTAAAATTACTGGAGAATTGAAACTACTGTGTAAAAATTAGAATTTTTATCTTGCACAAAATTCAGAAAGATCTACATAGCGCCTGCATCTTAAAATTGCTATAGAATTGAAATTACTGTGTAAAAATTACCATTTTTATATTTTATAAAATTTAGGAATATCTACAAAGCGTCTATGTCTTAAAATTACTATAGAATTGAAATTACTGTCTACAAATTAGAATTCTCATCTTGCACAAAATTCAGAAAGATCTACATAGCGCCTGTATCTTAAAATTGCTATAGAATTGAAATTACTGTCTACAAATTAGAATTCTCATCTTGCACAAAATTCAGAAAGATCTACATAGCGCTTGCATTTTAAAATTGCTATAGAATTGAAATTACTGTGCAGAAATTACCATTTTTATATTTGATAAAACTCAGGAATATCTACAAAGCACCTACATCTTAAAATTACTATAGGATTGAAATTACTGTGTGAAAATTACAATTTTCATCTTGCACAAAATTCAGAAAGATCTACATAGCGCCCTGCATCTTAAAATTACTGTAGAATTGAAATTACTGTGTAAAAATGACCATTTCTATATTTTATAAAATTCATGAATATCTACAAAGCGCCTGCATCTTAAAATTACTGTAGGATTGAAATTACTGTGTAAAAATTACAATTTTCATCTTGCACAAAATTCAGAAAGGTATTGCGAGAAACCGAAACGAATTTAGTCTCGCAATTTCCATAACACAACGGGCAGTAGTCACATTTTATGCTCGGTGAAGTGTTGAAATCGAAGCAGAGCATCTTCCCGAAGTCGACCTCGCCAGAAGGTGGTAATTTCGATCGTCCCTCAAGATCCAACGAAGAACCACGAGTATCGCGGGATCGAAGTTGCACTATGCCACGAGAGATCGAAGTTGCATTATGCGAGGAGATACGATCTTGTTGCGTGGCTGGCAACATTTGTGTTCGGCGTGTTTCTCGCGGATACTTTTCGCTCGGTGTACATACAGGAGGAAAGGAGAGGCCTCGCGGCGATCGCGAACGGCGGGACACGCGGAATTTTTGCGCTGACTATAGCTCGGGGCCCGGTTCTCTACTCCGGCATTACGCTATTTACATAAAAGTTCATGCAATTGTTGAGAGCGGTGATTAGCCAGGATTACAGAAATCAGAAAGGAGCGCGGCGAAAAACTGGGTGATGCCGCGGCGGTAGCTAACCATTACCTTTACCTCGCTCTCTCTCTCTTTCTCTCTCTCTTTCCCTCCGCTTCGGTTTCTCCTTGGGTACACCACAGAAGCACAACCATGCCAGAACGATGTACACACCATTGAAACAACCCGCTCCCGTGCGCGCAACTTAGCCTCCCCGTCGATAATCTCTTAATTGGAAAAAAGAGGATCGATCGGCGAACGCCAGGCACTGCCATGCCGCCAGACTGCCAGCTTTAAAACAGACTCGAACGGGGAAAAAAGAGAATTGCATCGCGGATTCGCGGATTTACCTCGGCTTTAACCCTTCGGTGCGTATCGTTACAAATCTGCAACATTCCGCGTTGTTAACCCTGGAACTAAGAGTCTCAAACGACGCAAATCGTCGGGGAAGCACTATTTCTCTCCGTTCGAAACGTTCTATAAAATCATTAATTAAAATCAGCCTTTGAAATTTCTAAATTGCTGATACGACTACGTTCATTGACTCCTCACAGTCTGACTCGATGAAGAATCGTATAGTTTCATACTGTAGATATCAATTTCAAATGTTTTGAGCATCTAGTGTAATGCCAGAACTGCATTTCAGTCAAAGGGAATTTCGAAATACCGTATGGCAACAATTATGTGGCTAGTTTGCATTCTACAACCGAAAATCAACATCATCGATGATGCTACCGATCGGGCTGTAGGCCGCATTCCAAAAAATCCTTTGGCTAAAATTCGTGTTAGATTTTGTACTAAAAGCACAATAAACTGCAATTCGATCGGTGCAATGGTTCGTATACGAGAGGTTCTACTATATCGGGGTATTAACAGAGCAAAAGGGACCCGAACTGCATCGTGTTTGGTATCATTTTAGCCGCAAAAATGTCCTCCGCGCAATGCTAAAAGTTTCATAGAAAAATAATGAAAAATCAAAAAGTTACTAGAAGCGTGTCTGCAACGTTAAAACGTTCGATGCTTGTCTATGAACGAATATCGAGCGTGCAAACGTTTCTATCATTGGAATGGTCATCGAGGCTGTTCGAGCAGTGGAATTTCGGACAATTTTTCGAGAAACGGCGGCACAGTGTCTCTTTCGTCGCGTTCTAGTCGTTTCTTTTGGCCGCTTTGTAGAGGAACGGCCGGGGTTCGAGTAATTCCGATTGGTCTATGATTAAACGATAATTGGAACACCGGTGGATCGGAGAATTCGATTTTTCCCTCCTTCCCTCCTTTCGTTTTAATTGGACGCGCCCCGGCCTGGCCGGGGGTTTCGTTAGCGCGGAAGATTGTGTCCCGAGGATCGAAGGGATAATCCTTTCGCCTAGCGTGAAATAGGTCTCCGTTATGCAGATGTTATCGGAGGCTGGAATGCCGGTCATTTTGATTGTGCGATTCCCACGGCGCGGCGGCGGCGTGCGGCTCTCGCCGATTTTCTTATATTACATTCTTCCGCTGTGTCGCGAGAGCGGATCGTAATTTCTTGTAAATATTGCGCGAGACAGAAGGAGGGAAAGAGAGGGACAGAAGAGAGCCGCTGCTCGAGTTCGAGCCGCGGCTTTGTAACCAGATCGTGAACCGGTACATTTAGCCGTAAGAATTTTCCCCGTGCGAAAGCACCTGCGTGATCTCGATAATTGGAGAGAGGAAACTCGGGGAGTTTCGATGGATTCGACGGTTTTTAGATCTCTTTTAGTCGGAACATTTCACTTGATCGAATTCCACTTGTCATGGACTGCGCGAACTTTTCCGTTCCGTGTCCGGAAGCATATTAACGAAATAAATGCTACGGTTTCTTATCTGTTATCCGGTATTAACACTAGATATACCAAGCATACATTGCCTTATATGAATGACAAAATTGCATTTATTTAGATCTCGTTCGAGTTTTGTTTAAATATGTGCTTCAGTAAAGAAGTTCACTAAAAAAATTTCTCAGAAAAATATATTTATAATATCAATATTTCTAAAAGAAAAAATCTGGAACCAGTCAAAATGACTGGTCTGGTAAATCTAGTGTTAATATTGAGACAATTTTTTAACGAGATTTCAAGGTCACTGGTATTTTTTCAAATGGTCATGATTTTTTTAGACAGTGTTGTGGAGCCTCAAAAGACGAATCCAACGAGTACAATAACTATACCGTTTCGATCGTTCAGTCTCGGGACATTTGTATTTGAAAAATAAGATTTTAATGCTTCAGACTCAAAAATCCCGAGACGGTATGGTTCCGCAGATCATTGTGGATTCGGCTGTTCAGGCTCTACGACAATCTCTAAGAAAACAAACATGAGATTCCATTAAAAAAAGTACTAACGGTCTCGAAATATTGAGAACACCGTGCAACGAGCCAAAAACGCTCTGCAAGATCGTCGACCAGGTTTCCTCCCCGGTAATTCGACGCGAACTGTACGCGGAGAAAGGATACGCGGAAAGGTAGCGTTGGGTTCTCCGACATGGACGCTCTGCATACTCCTTTCTCTCTCTGCCTCTCCTGTCTCTCTCCTTCTCTCCTCCCCTCCCCTCTCCCGGCCCCTCATTCCGCCGGTCCTGTCGACGAACTCACGAGTTCATAGACAAGGACTCGGTGTTGTTCACCGCAGGTGGGACAGTCGAAACGTGGAAGGGGAGGATCGTTATGGTGGGGCGCGGAGAGGGGAGTGGACAGAGGGGTGGAAACGGTGAGAGTGGCGCGTTAGAGGGGGTTGTCTTCGGTGGTGGGAGTGTCGGTGGGGTTGCAGGGGAATCGGGGGAAGTTTGAACCGCGAGGGGAACCCGTGGACGTGTAAATGCTTGTGCAATATCGCGCAGGTACGCGGGTACCTACACACGACGTGGTGTGAGTCAGCTTCCTGTATCACCGGTCGAGTCGTTCCGTGCATATTGATATTTTCGGGATGACGATCGCCACCGGGACGCGCCTACGCGAATTTTCTGAGGTCGCCAGGCTGTACGGTTTGCTGAACGACAATTTTCGATTTGCATCAAATTGAGTAATACATATCTCCGTACATCCTATTCCTTACATTCAGTGCAGAATTGAAATTGCTGTGTAATAATTACAATTTTTATCTTGCACAAAATTCAGAAAGATCTACATAGCGTTTGCATCTTAAAATTACTATAGGATTGAAATTACTGTGTAAAAATTACAATTTTTATGATGCATAATATTCAGAAATATCTGGATAGCGCCTGCATCTTAAAATTACTATAGGATTGAAATTACTGTGTATAAATTAGAATTATCATCTTGCACAAAATTCAGAAAGATCTACGTAGCGCCTGCATCTTAAAATTGCTATAGAATTGAAATTACTGTGCAGAAATGACCATTTTCATATTTTCTAAAATTCAGGAATATCTACAAAGCTCCCATGTCTTAAAATTACTACAGGATTGAAATTACTGTGTAAAAATTACAATTCTTATCATGCACAAAATTCAGAAATATCTGGATAGCGCCTGCATCTTAAAATTACTATAGGATTGAAATTACTGTGTATAAATTAGAATTATCATCTTGCACAAAATTCAGAAAGATCTACGTAGCGCCTGCATCTTAAAATTGCTATAGAATTGAAATTACTGTGCAGAAATGACCATTTTCATATTTTCTAAAATTCAGGAATATCTACAAAGCGACTGCATCTTAAAATCACTATAGGATTGAAATTACTGTGTAAAAATTACAATTTTTATGATGCACAAAATTCAGAAATATCTACATAGCGCCTGCATCTTAAAATTGCTATAGAATTGAAATTACTGTGCAGAAATGACCATTTTCATATTTTCTAAAATTCAGGAATATCTACAAAGCTCCCATGTCTTAAAATTACTACAGGATTGAAATTACTGTGTAAAAATTACAATTCTTATCATGCACAAAATTCAGAAATATCTGGATAGCGCCTGCATCTTAAAATTACTATAGGATTGAAATTACTGTGTATAAATTAGAATTATCATCTTGCACAAAATTCAGAAAGTTCTACGTAGCGCCTGCATCTTAAAATTGCTATAGAATTGAAATTACTGTGCAGAAATGACCATTTTCATATTTTCTAAAATTCAGGAATATCTACAAAGCGACTGCATCTTAAAATCACTATAGGATTGAAATTACTGTGTAAAAATTACAATTTTTATGATGCACAAAATTCAGAAATATCTACATAGCGCCTGCATCTTAAAATTGCTATAGAATTGAAATTACTGTGCAGAAATGACCATTTTCATATTTTCTAAAATTCAGGAATATCTACAAAGCTCCCATGTCTTAAAATTACTACAGGATTGAAATTACTGTGTAAAAATTACAATTCTTATCATGCACAAAATTCAGAAATATCTGGATAGCGCCTGCATCTTAAAATTACTATAGGATTGAAATTACTGTGTATAAATTAGAATTATCATCTTGCACAAAATTCAGAAAGTTCTACGTAGCGCCTGCATCTTAAAATTGCTATAGAATTGAAATTACTGTGCAGAAATGACCATTTTCATATTTTACAAAATTCAGGAATATCTACAAAGCGACTGCATCTTAAAATTACTATAGGATTGAAATTACTGTGTAAAAATTACAATTTTTATGATGCACAAAATTCAGAAATATCTACATAGCGCCTGCATCTTAAAATTACTACAGGATTGAAATTACTGTGTAAAAATTACCATTTTTAAATTGTTTAAAATTCAGGAATATCTACAAAGCTCCCATGTCTTAAAATTACTACAGGATTGAAATTACTGTGTAAAAATTACAATTCTTATCATGCACAAAATTCAGAAATATCTGGATAGCGCCTGCATCTTAAAATTACTATAGGATTGAAATTACTGTGTATAAATTAGAATTATCATCTTGCACAAAATTCAGAAAGTTCTACGTAGCGCCTGCATCTTAAAATTGCTATAGAATTGAAATTACTGTGCAGAAATGACCATTTTCATATTTTACAAAATTCAGGAATATCTACAAAGCGACTGCATCTTAAAATTACTATAGGATTGAAATTACTGTGTAAAAATTACAATTTTTATGATGCACAAAATTCAGAAATATCTACATAGCGCCTGCATCTTAAAATTACTACAGGATTGAAATTACTGTGTAAAAATTACCATTTTTAAATTGTTTAAAATTCAGGAATATCTACAAAGCTCCCATGTCTTAAAATTACTACAGGATTGAAATTACTGTGTAAAAATTACAATTCTTATCATGCACAAAATTCAGAAATATCTGGATAGCGCCTGCATCTTAAAATTACTATAGGATTGAAATTACTGTGTATAAATTAGAATTATCATCTTGCACAAAATTCAGAAAGATCTACGTAGCGCCTGCATCTTAAAATTGCTATAGAATTGAAATTACTGTGCAGAAATGACCATTTTCATATTTTCTAAAATTCAGGAATATCTACAAAGCGACTGCATCTTAAAATCACTATAGGATTGAAATTACTGTGTAAAAATTACAATTTTTATGATGCACAAAATTCAGAAATATCTACATAGCGCCTGCATCTTAAAATTGCTATAGAATTGAAATTACTGTGCAGAAATGACCATTTTCATATTTTCTAAAATTCAGGAATATCTACAAAGCTCCCATGTCTTAAAATTACTACAGGATTGAAATTACTGTGTAAAAATTACAATTCTTATCATGCACAAAATTCAGAAATATCTGGATAGCGCCTGCATCTTAAAATTACTATAGGATTGAAATTACTGTGTATAAATTAGAATTATCATCTTGCACAAAATTCAGAAAGTTCTACGTAGCGCCTGCATCTTAAAATTGCTATAGAATTGAAATTACTGTGCAGAAATGACCATTTTCATATTTTCTAAAATTCAGGAATATCTACAAAGCGACTGCATCTTAAAATCACTATAGGATTGAAATTACTGTGTAAAAATTACAATTTTTATGATGCACAAAATTCAGAAATATCTACATAGCGCCTGCATCTTAAAATTGCTATAGAATTGAAATTACTGTGCAGAAATGACCATTTTCATATTTTCTAAAATTCAGGAATATCTACAAAGCTCCCATGTCTTAAAATTACTACAGGATTGAAATTACTGTGTAAAAATTACAATTCTTATCATGCACAAAATTCAGAAATATCTGGATAGCGCCTGCATCTTAAAATTACTATAGGATTGAAATTACTGTGTATAAATTAGAATTATCATCTTGCACAAAATTCAGAAAGTTCTACGTAGCGCCTGCATCTTAAAATTGCTATAGAATTGAAATTACTGTGCAGAAATGACCATTTTCATATTTTACAAAATTCAGGAATATCTACAAAGCGACTGCATCTTAAAATTACTATAGGATTGAAATTACTGTGTAAAAATTACAATTTTTATGATGCACAAAATTCAGAAATATCTACATAGCGCCTGCATCTTAAAATTACTACAGGATTGAAATTACTGTGTAAAAATTACCATTTTTAAATTGTTTAAAATTCAGGAATATCTACAAAGCTCCCATGTCTTAAAATTACTACAGGATTGAAATTACTGTGTAAAAATTACAATTCTTATCATGCACAAAATTCAGAAATATCTGGATAGCGCCTGCATCTTAAAATTACTATAGGATTGAAATTACTGTGTATAAATTAGAATTATCATCTTGCACAAAATTCAGAAAGTTCTACGTAGCGCCTGCATCTTAAAATTGCTATAGAATTGAAATTACTGTGCAGAAATGACCATTTTCATATTTTACAAAATTCAGGAATATCTACAAAGCGACTGCATCTTAAAATTACTATAGGATTGAAATTACTGTGTAAAAATTACAATTTTTATGATGCACAAAATTCAGAAATATCTACATAGCGCCTGCATCTTAAAATTACTACAGGATTGAAATTACTGTGTAAAAATTACCATTTTTAAATTGTTTAAAATTCAGGAATATCTACAAAGCTCCCATGTCTTAAAATTACTACAGGATTGAAATTACTGTGTAAAAATTACAATTCTTATCATGCACAAAATTCAGAAATATCTGGATAGCGCCTGCATCTTAAAATTACTATAGGATTGAAATTACTGTGTATAAATTAGAATTATCATCTTGCACAAAATTCAGAAAGTTCTACGTAGCGCCTGCATCTTAAAATTGCTATAGAATTGAAATTACTGTGCAGAAATGACCATTTTCATATTTTACAAAATTCAGGAATATCTACAAAGCGACTGCATCTTAAAATTACTATAGGATTGAAATTACTGTGTAAAAATTACAATTTTTATGATGCACAAAATTCAGAAATATCTACATAGCGCCTGCATCTTAAAATTACTACAGGATTGAAATTACTGTGTAAAAATTACCATTTTTAAATTGTTTAAAATTCAGGAATATCTACAAAGTGCCTGCATCTTAAGATTACTGTAGGATTGAAATTACTGTGTAAAAATTACAATTCTTATCATGCACAAAATTCAGAAATATCTACATAGCGCCTGCATCTTAAAATTACTACAGGATTGAAATTACTGTGTAAAAATTACCATTTTTAAATTGTTTAAAATTCAGGAATATCTACAAAGCTCCCATGTCTTAAAATTACTACAGGATTGAAATTACTGTGTAAAAATTACAATTCTTATCATGCACAAAATTCAGAAATATCTGGATAGCGCCTGCATCTTAAAATTACTATAGGATTGAAATTACTGTGTATAAATTAGAATTATCATCTTGCACAAAATTCAGAAAGTTCTACGTAGCGCCTGCATCTTAAAATTGCTATAGAATTGAAATTACTGTGCAGAAATGACCATTTTCATATTTTACAAAATTCAGGAATATCTACAAAGCGACTGCATCTTAAAATTACTATAGGATTGAAATTACTGTGTAAAAATTACAATTTTTATGATGCACAAAATTCAGAAATATCTACATAGCGCCTGCATCTTAAAATTACTACAGGATTGAAATTACTGTGTAAAAATTACCATTTTTAAATTGTTTAAAATTCAGGAATATCTACAAAGTGCCTGCATCTTAAGATTACTGTAGGATTGAAATTACTGTGTAAAAATTACAATTCTTATCATGCACAAAATTCAGAAATATCTACATAGCGCCTGTATCTTAAAATTACTACAGGATTGAAATTACTGTGTAAAAATTACCATTTTTATATTTTATAAAATTGAGGAATATGTACAAAGCGTCTATGTCTTAAAATTACTACAGGATTGAAATTACTATGTAAAAATTACAATTTCTACCTTGCACGAAATTCAGAAAGCTCTACATAGCGCCTACATCTTAAAATTACTGTACCCGCCTCCGTCGACGATTAAATACGACTTCCAAACAAAGGAAATCCTCATTTTTCCGGAGCACGCCATATAAATTGCCGTGTGATCAATCGGCCGATGATACTCGTCCATCACATGGTTGAAACCGATCAGAATCGGTGCTCGAGCCACGACGTCACGGATGCCGGACAGGATCCGGGTTATCTTCCGCGTCAAGTAGAAAGCTCGACGAATGTTCGGGCGAACGCGCGGACGGACAGGGACATCGGCGGTGGATCGTGATCGCAACAAATCTGCGAGGGATCCACACGTTGCTCGGACCCATCGCTTCGTTCTCTCGTTCGTTTGTTCGCCTCGTTTCGACGGGCCTTTGAATCCCGGTGAGACAGCCCGCGACGAAAATAAAATAATTGCGGATCCGCGGGTTCCAACGTTTCCTCTCGGCCCGGTTCCACGCTTTTCCGTCTCGTTCCGCTTGTCAAAGAGAGGAGGGAAGCACGACAAATACCGTAGAACCATGGGAGACCATCCGACGAAAGTTCCAGCACGGTGTTCTCAACGTTCGTTTGCTGCGAGCAACGGGAAAAGGATTAGGCGCCGTGATACAATATGTCTTATATGGTTCAAATCCTTACGCCCTGTTTTTGTCTTTAATTATTCCTTTAGGAACGTTTAGGTAGTGTACCAGTGACGTTTTTCTGGCTAAAATGAGCCCGAACAAGTTTACTTGTATAATTCCCCATTGAGTAGAACGTCTATTATCCGAACCGATGTTGTCTCACGATATTAGTAATACATTGAAATTATATGCGGTTTTGTCGCAATTTTTGAAAAAATTTATTTCATTTGGTGCTTGAATTAAATACTATTTACACTCGACTATAACATAACAATATTTATTATTTCGAATATAGGAGATAGGGAATTGTGTCGAAAAGAATGGTCTGTTTAAAGCAAACGAAGTAAATCAGTAACATGTATAAATTACTTTTATGGAATGTTCTCAGTGGTTTATAAACTATATGATTGTATTATATTATCGATAAAACTCTACCTATGTGTTAAAGTTGAGAAGAGTTTACTTTAATGATATTATTTAAAATAGAAATTGAGTAAAACATTTAAAATAACTATTTCAAGAAACAATAAAGATATTCGTTTCTATTTATTCGCTTTAAAAATCTATTCGGTCCAAGCCCTGGAGTTAACTGATTGCTCGAATGCGACTGTGAAAGCAGATATTTTTGTAATCGCGGTGGGAGCAAGCGAAGGAATTTTGTAATGAGTTTTTCCGCGAAAAGCGAATAAATTACCGTGGAATTCATTAGAGATAGTGGGTATATCACGCGTGAAAATCACGCGAATATATGTACATACTCGGGGTCCGTTCATCCCTATCCGGTTAATTACGCTAAAATGATCGATCCTTAAATACGAGCGGCCAATTGGCGAATGGCGCATACGCTATTAGGCGCGCAGCATGAAAATGGCAGTTTGTAAAATAGGTACCAGCATAAATATTCACCATTCACCCCCTAGCGGAAGGGGTAAAACAACGTTATTGGGCACACTCCCAATAGCCGAATATCGGCGGCTATAATTAAGCTCTATTCTTTGCCGAGAATTAACTCCAGCAACGACGCGGCACGCCAGACGCGACGTGAACATTCGAGTAGACGTTCCGCGGATTACCGATTTCCGATAATTAAGCACGTTAAATAAATAATCCTGTAAATTATATTTTCCATGTCGCCCATTATTCCCGAGCTACTTCGAACCTTCTCTCGAGTCACGGTAATGGATTCGTTACTGCAGTTCATTTCTCCATCATTGTACCTCGAATCCGATAGAATCAACCCCTGAAACGGTGAACGCTATTGACGATTCACAGATTTTTGTTTACAGATCTTGCAATCCACTCCTTGACTCAATATTCGAAATTTTCATTGTAGGCACTGATGAAAAGTTATTATCTAGGAAACCAATTCTAACATCTCGATAGAACTCGTCGTTTGAATTTTAAAAATATTACCACTAGACTCTGGATTTTTGTGCAAAATAGAAATTTGAGAAAAATGAGTTACATAAATTTCTTCTGATTTCTTCTTTTGGTAATTTTAATAGGTTCGAAATAATGTAACAATATGAAATTTATGTGGTTCTTCATTTGTGTTACGTCTAAATGGTACAGATTGAAAAAAAGGAAGGAGTAGAAATTTTCAAATTTCTCCGCGCTAAAAACGGAACAGCACTCCCGCGAGTTGCTTTATATTTATCTGTACGGGGGGAAAGCTGACAGCGTGGACATTTCGACTTCCGCGATTCTATTCTCAATAGTGTATTTTTCGCGCGAGAAACGTTGTAGCAGGCAACGTTGTAGCCGCGCCTCCGCGGTCTTCGTCGTAAACATTGACCCCGTTTGCAATTGACGACACGGTGGAAAGGCTCTTGAGAAAGAAACCTCGGGCTCCGGCGATTTTGTCGCAACATCCTGGCCACTCACAATGCTCTGGAAAGCGACTTTTTCTTCCCGAAAGTTCACTCTTCGAGCTTAACGTTTTCAAAACGTTCTCCCCACGGAGTAGTAAATTATGCTTTCAACATGCGAGGCCGAAAATAATATTCGTTTTAGACAATAACATAGACAGTAATCTCTAAAGACAAAATCGTAAAAATTCAAGAAACAAATTAGACAAAAAGACACGTTAATTGTAATTTTCCAATAGTTGGAAGACGCAGGAGTTACACGGATCTTTATTTCTTAATTTTATGTAAAATAAAAAATATACAACACTGTACTTCGTCTTCTACAGTAATTGTTAAGTGCAGGAGTTACAGAGATTTAATATTTGTAATAAGTTAAAAATAACAATAGTTTATCTTCTTAAATTCTTTAAAAAATTTTACTGCTTTATATTTTATCTATTAATTTTAGTAATAACTCCACCAAATTTACAGCTAAAATACACATTAGCAGGTATATCATATTATCTTTATAATAAACTTCATTTATACAATCACGTCATAAATTAATGAAATCCGTAGTCTAATTCTTGGAACAAAAAATTCAACAATGCAGCTCATTCAAATTATTAAAACGAGAAATACAATGTTATTTAACTTGTGTCCCATTTAATCACCTCAGAAAATTTTTCACCGTGCATAAAAATCCGCAGTTGTTAATATACGATAAAATGCATGCACAAAAATGAATGTATGATACAAAACTACAAAGACATAACAAAAATTCCACAGTGCAGTTACAGTATTTTCGGCTCATTAAAATTAAATGGCGTTCCTCGCAATCACTTCAGATCCTTTTTATTAACAAACTAGTTTGGCAAGTTTTAGGAAAGTTCAATGAAATTCTGGGTCTCACGAAAATTTGCTTTTAGGAACACTATACACTGCGACGCGATGCGTGTACGTTCGCATTTTCCGAAAAAATGAAACAGAAACGCGCGCAAAAAGGAAAGAACGTTACCACGTCGACTGTTCGAGTGGAATCGAATACTGTTCGCGAACACTTTGCCCACGCACCTTTGACGGCTCGTGATTTAACGGGGCACCCGGCTGGATTACGCGAAATTTTCGGCGATATTATGCATTACGGTTTTAACGATTCCCCCGAGCTGTGTTTTACTGCGCCGTAACGTCGTGTTAAACGCAAATTAATTTACGGAGCCGTCCGCCGTGCGTATATTTTCATAATTCCGGATCGATCTTCTCGAGCGATGGGAAAACCAATGAGGTGAATGTCCTATTCGCGAACAATTTTGCTTTAAATGTTTATTGTAAAACCGTTTCATTCCCTTTTATCTATAGAATTTATCTTCATTTTTGTAGTCGGTGCATCTCATTATTACTTCCTCATCGTTGTAGGTATTTTCTAGATTTTAATGGTCTTTGAAAATTCGTGTTTGTTATTTTCTGGATTTTCATGGTCTTTGAAAATTCGTATTTGGCATTTTCTAGATTTTAATGGTCTTTGAAAGATCGTATTCGTTATTTCATAGATTTTAATAGTCTTTGAAAATTCGTGTTTGTTATTTTATAGATTTGAATGGTCTTTGAAAATTCGTATTTGTTATTTTATAGATTTGAATGGTCTTTGAAAATTCGTGTTTGTTATTTTCTAGATTTTAATGGTCTTTGAAAATTCGTATTTGTTATTTTCTAGATTTGAATGGTCTTTGAAAATTGGGGTTTGGCATTTTCTAGATTTTAATGGTCTTTGAAAATTCGTATTTATTATTTTCTAGATTTTAATAGTCTTTGTTTGATCCAAAGATCGTGTTTGGCATTTTCTAGATTTTAATAGCCTTTAAAAATTCGTGTTTGGCATTTTCTAGATTTTAATGGTCTTTGAAAATTCGTGTTTGTTATTTTCTAGATTTGAATGGTCTTTGATAATTCGTGTTTGTTATTTTCTAGATCTGAATGGTCTTTGAAAGATCGTATTTGTTATTTTCTAGATTTTAATAGTCTTTGAAAATTCGTCTCCAGGGCGACGACTCGGTCTCCATTTCTCTAATAGAGATTGCTTGTCGCTTTAGCGAGTAATGTTCGATCATCCTTGTCGATATTAACGCGCCGGAGGGTCTCCTTAACACGAATCGACATTTACCCCGAGGACGTAGGCGACGGAGTTGCTCTTAATCATCGTCGCGTGTACAGATTTAATAGAGGAGTATCCTTATTGACACGTCCCGCGGATAAACGTCGGGAAAGAGAACGGAAATAACTTTCTTCCCGAAGGAAAGTGCGAAAGAGTATTTCCGAATCCCCTGTCGCCGCCTCCGCCGACAGAGTATATCGACAGGAGCGCGAGATGCCGATGATAGGACCTGCCTCCAGACGTAACACGAAATTCGTGACCCGGATTGCTCGCAAGCAAAAATTGAGGATGCCCGTGGTAGCGTTAGAGCGGTTTCCAAAACCGCACCCCGAAGTGTCCGCCAATCTCGACATTTTATTCAGCACGCTATCGGCGAAGTCACAGAAATTTTTTGGTATCCTTCTTTATTCAAGAATTTATTCAAGAATCTGAATAAATTCAATCCTCCAATACAATTATTATTGTAACAATATATACATGAGTAGACTGCGAATTTTATGCATTTATGAGAAAAATGAGTATTTGTAATTGTGAACTTCATAAAATACGAAGACAATTTTTATTTTGCATGAAGATACGCAGTCCACTGATCTCTCAAAATTGTCTCGTGAATGAGTCTCCATAATTTCAGTAATTGTAGAATAAGAAACCGGCCATTTGATCTTGGTAGGTTCGGTGTTAAATTGCATCCACTCATTCCCATTATAAATGCATAAAATATGAATTTTGTCTTGGAAAATTTTTCAAGCAATTCGATCTGACGTTGAATCGTAATATTGAAGTGGAAGTTGGGCGATCTACGGAGGATCGGCCGAGATCGATCCTGCGGAGCGGTCGGAGTCTTATTTTGCGGCTCCTAAATCGCAATTCCCATTTCGGGATATTTCACCGTGCCCCCGGCGAGCATTCCCGCGATAGTACTCGAGAGAACAGGTACGGCGCGGCGGTAGGTGCTCGGTTTATGGCAGATCGTAAGTTCCAGAGCGTCGCTGCAGAAGCGACGGTATCATTCATGAAATATCAGGCTTGACGGATGCATTTTCATAATGCGGTCTGCGCCGCGAAGAGGCTACGCGGATCCGCCATTCGTTAGATATTTTATGGTGTCACCCACGCAAGTTTCCCGTTGGTCGGCGCACTATGCGACCGCGAATTTCACGCTGCAGTTTCCTCCGTGACCCAGAAACCGACGAGTTCTCTCTGCGCGCGCCTCTCGCGAAACTCTTCTTCATCCCTGGTTATTACCAAACACAGAAGCGTCCTGAGATGTCCGATTTTTCCACGGGATCATCGTCAACCCTTCATCTTCCAATATTAAACCGTTTGCTAATTTCATTTTACTTCTGAAGCCTCTGTGGAGGATTAGGATACATTAAACGCTAACAAACGCTAGGTTTCCGGGCATTAAAAATGACTAGTTTACATTACTACGTAAAAATAACAAGAATGTATCGATCCAATTTTTAAATTAACTGACTGCATCAATTGCGAGGGACTGGAGCCAAAATTGCCGCTGAACTTCGCCTTAGGAAACCAAAAGTTAGAAATATTTTCTGATGTAATCTTGCAGACTTTGATGAGAAAATGCCGGAAATCCCAGTTTTAATGTCAGAAATTCCCTGGTTCAAAAGTTAACACACGATTTGTGAGGAGACCGTACGATAGATAGGAAAGCTGATAGCAAAACAATTTGAGGAAGATCGGCGTCGCGGATATGGCCGACAAGCGGCTGGAAACGTGTGTAAATTAGCGGACACGGGTTGTTCGCAGAAATAATTGTTGGCCGACGGTAAAGTCCGTGAAGTCGGGGGCCGGTATGTTACGAATCGGCGCTAATGCGCGGCCGCTTGTAATCATTCCTGTATATTAATATCGTCACCGACGTCGTCGTCGGCTCGTTGCACCTGCATTATCTGATTACACGTGCAGCTGCCCCGGGATCGCACGCGCGCTCGCATGCTGCAGTTTACGAGCAGTTTACAAGCAACGCACCGCGGTGCTACCACTAAATTATCGTCTTAGATAGCTTCGATCTCTGTCAACGGGATTGCCAGTGACCTGTGCTTGTGTTGCAATGGACGTCGGGTTGTAAAAGAGTTTGATGGAATTTTAAATTTAAACTGACGATCAAAAACATATGGCAGGAATAGCATAAAGAATATTTACAATGACACGCTAAATATCGAAGATACTAACTTTGACTCTGAACCGGCGAACTCATGTTTGGGGTTGCGTAGGGACGCGGGGAAAAATTGTCGTGCTATATACAGTGGGTGTACAAAGTATTCGTACACCTTTTGAAAACTAATAACTTTTTTATAATTGTACCAAACGACCTGATTTTTTATAATCAATTAGAAGCATTAGTTTACAAACTGATATGTGAAAAAGATTCTCCAAAAATTACAATTTACACGGTTGCAGGCAAAAATAAAAAAGGCATTTTTTAAAATTTTTTATTTGGGCCCTTAATGAAAATTTGAAACATATGTTTTCTAGATCCATGTTCTTTATACACATGTTGGAAATTTCATCGAAATCGATTGACGCAGGAAAAAACAACAGGCGTCGAAAGATGTACGATTCTGTGAATTTTAAGCAGAAAGTGATCAAAAGGCGTGGAAAACTACAATTTTCACCATTTTTAACCGCTTGTAGCTCGTGTGTATGTTAATCGATTTCAATGAAATTTTCAACGTGTGTATGACTGACATAGATCTACAAAACATACATTTTTAATTTTCATTAAGGACCCAAATAAAAAGTTTTACAAAATGTCTTTTATTTTTGCATTTAACCTTGCAAATTATAATTTTTGGAAAATCTTTTTTGTATATCATTTCGTAAACCAATGCTTCTAATTGATTATAAAAAATCAGGTTGCTTGGTACAATTATAAAAATGTTATTAGTTTTTGAAAAGTGTACGAATACTTTAGTGACCTGCGCTTGTGTTGCAATGAAAATGGGTTTATAAAAGAGTTTGACTGCATTTTCAAATTTAACCCTTAGCACTCGAATGGTGACTTTGAGGCGCCACTGAAAATTGCTGTAGCATTATTCAAAATATTGTTGATATTATTAAATATGTGGATCTCTAATCAATTACTAAACATTTAGCTATTGTATGCAGTGTTGGGCAATAAATAAATTTATTTAAATAAATAATTATTTAAATGAAAATTTAAATAACACGTTATTTGTTATTTAGATATTCAAAAACAAAAAATAATTATTTATTGTTTGAGCAAATCTAAATGAATTATTTTAGGCCCTTATCCAACCACTGGCGTTATGCCTGAAAAGAATGCTATAGCAGACAAAAAACGCGCACGTGGTCACTGTATATACAAAATGCAAGAAATAAGAGAAGACCAAAAACTATTTATTTGATTTCCATCTCAATCCAAATAATAAATAATCTTTTATTTGCACAAATAAGAAATAATAAATAGATCACTTTTGGAATTATTTAAATTACTTTTATTTAGATAAAAAGTTTAGTTATTATTCGCAATTAAAATCACACGTTTATTTATTATTTAAAATAAAATTTGCCCTAACACTGATTGTACGAGGTATTATACCTACTTCATATCCATAAAATTTTAAAAAACATAGGGAACGGAAATATTCTAGATCGGAAGAAATGTGTAATTTTCGAGTTAAAATATTTCCGAGTGCAAAGGGTTAATCGAGGTGACGATCAAAAGCATACGGCAGGAATAGCATAAGAATATTTGTTGTACAATGACGTTGCTGTTAAACATCGAAGATACTTTGACTCTGAACCAGCGAACTGATATTTGGGGGTGCGGAGTATCGCGGGGCAAAATCGCGCTATCGATCGCAATCAGGAAGTTTACGGGCGCGCCGGACCTACAGGCAATTTATGAAGCGAACGAACGAGAGAGTGTTCCCCGCGTGAATCCTTGTCATCGATGTCAGTCGAATCCCGTTTCGCCGGGAATCGTTATCGCGCGCCCCGCTGCTCGTTAAAATATTCGCTCGTACTCGCATTCGCCAATCGCCGTTCGCATTCGTACGAGCGGCCGGTGTGTGTCGATGCTAACGAGAACTTCCCAACGGCGCAATTAAGACGCGGTCCGGCAGGTGGACACACAACGATGGAACGCGCGTCGTCCTCTCGAACCTTTCCCTTGAACCTTGTGACCCTATCTTCTAACCCTTCTGTAGAAGACTCCCCTTAGAATCCGCGAAGACGCGCGTTAGATTTCCGGGATACGTTAGTAACGAGCCGGTTGCACGCATCCGCGCCGATTAATTCGTGCTTGCTCTTTTATTGGCCACGCGAAAATCGATCGTAAATCACGATCGTTAGCCGTCATCGCGTTCTGCGGCTCCTCGGAGAATCCTCTCCTTTTATTTCAGCTTTCTTCGGGGCCTTTGTACGCTGCTAGAAAGGCACTGCAATGCGCCAGTGTACAGCCTGTAAAGAAATTATATGTCGCGACTATCACGATTCTACACCCTCGGTTTTTTTTTTATTATAGAAAATCTCATATGAGATTTATTTCAACATGATATAAAGTACATTTTATAGATTATAATACAAAGATTGCGAACAAGAAAAAATCATACAGTGGAAAATTTTTATATAAGATGAGATTAGAGATACATAGTTATTATACTGAAACATAATATTATGGGGGATCTATACCCTCAGATTTTGGGGTATTTATCAATGTTATCAACCTCTGTGCAGAAAAAAAGTTTGGTAACATTGATAAACACGCAACTGGATAATGAACACGAGATGGAGTTGCTTGCTATTTCCATATTCTATTCAGCTCGTCGCGAATGCCGTTATACAGGACAAGTCGCACTAATATTAGTGCCACCGATGAGAATATGTACCTCGTCTGTGTCAGTTTTGCTATGATTCCACATTGACAGCAGTGCAGCAGTGAAATGTTGCACAATATCGCAGCACTGATTGACAGTCCTTCTGACTAGGCACCATCTCGTGTAAACTAACTGAAATAAAATTGGCTCTAGATTGGCTCTACATCAGAGATAACCTC
Organism: Lasioglossum pauxillum; assembly: GCA_933228785.1. Classification (NCBI taxonomy): domain Eukaryota; kingdom Metazoa; phylum Arthropoda; class Insecta; order Hymenoptera; family Halictidae; genus Lasioglossum; species Lasioglossum pauxillum. The sequence goes on along the minus strand of OW121705.1, from coordinate 36,491,582 downwards.
TGTCTTCATGAACGTAATATAGGGAAATCTCTGCTATGTGAACGGAATCACGCGCATTGATTTTTTGTCCTTACACGAGCATATTTTGAGCTACACAATAGTTCATTTGATAGAGGAAGGTTCATCGCGGCGCGCTCTGCTTATCACATCAGTCAAAAAAGTCTCTTTGAGACAGAAAAATACATTGAAATCTGTGGTTATTTTTCTAGATTTTTTCTCTACTTTGGGTACTCATATTATTAGATATAAACATAATCTCGTTAAATCAATAGCAGAGCGCGCGGTATTTAACCTTCCTCTATAGAATGAGCACTCACCCAGCCATAAATCGGCTCAAATAAGGACAAAAAATCGATGCGCGTAAACCCATGTTTAGACGCAAAATCTATTAAGATTCTAGTTCTTTTCTAGTTACAATCCGAGGGTATAGATCCCCCTTATACACATATTAGACCAATCTCTTATAACCTAAGCCCACAGCTTTTAAAAAAGACAACATATAACGACAAGCTTTGATATTGGGTTTGGCCATTAGCAGTGAAGCGTCCATGGGAAGTTGGAAATTAATTTTACGAAGTTTTTCAGTAAATCCTAATCTTTCCTCATTATACAAGTTGCATTGCCATAAAACACGGTTCAGAGTCTCATCTGCCTCTCTACAACTGCATTCAGGATCATCAGTGAATCCAATGCGAGCCAGAGAAGCAGCTAGATGGTAGTGGTCTGCTCTACACCTGTTGATAGTGACAACATCCGAACGGGATAAATTTAACTGTGAGAACCATGGAAGATGGTTTTCACTGAAAAATTTCTGGAAGTAGGTTTTGCCTTTAAGGCGGTAATCCCACCCTAGAATTTTACTAGAATCTTACTAGATTTTGGTCGAAAATATGGGTTTGCGAAGAAACGTTGTTTGACCTTATACGAGCATATTGTAAGCTGGGTGAGGGCTTATTCTACAGAGGAAGGTTAGATCTAGTGCGCTCCAATCATGAGGTTAACGAGATTATGTTTATATCTAATAATATGAGGGAAGTAGAGAAAAAATCTAGGGAAAAAACCCGCTGATTTCAATGCATATTCTGTCTCTAAAAGACTTTTTTGACTTCCTCTGTAGAATGAGCCCTCACCCAGCTCACAATATGCTCGTATAAGGTCAAACAACGTTTCTTCGCAAACCCATATTTTTGACCAAAATCTAGTAAGATTCTAGTAAAATTCTAGGGTGGGACTACCGCCTTAAAAAGTCCTTCGGTTTCAATAGAGGAGAGGGTGTTATCGAGCATGTTTTTCCGAAATGACTCAAAGCAATCAGTGAACACCCTCGGTTTGCTGGAAATCGATGCATCAAACAAAATTAAATTCGAGGTCGAAGGGTCATCAATTTCTCTTTATATTGCAATTTAATTCTACTCGCCACAGGAGTAAAAAGTGTAGAACAAACTCCTCAAACATTATGATAAAGTTTTTTCATTACAAAATTGATTTTGTTTATATTATATTTTGGACCTCGTAGTTGATGGTCAAAGTTAATTTCGCAACTAAACGCGACCTCGCAAGGAACATCGAGAGCAAGTGAAACGAACACGGAAACATCCAAGTAATTTTTCCGTGAAATATGACAACTTGAAACTGCTTAAATGAAAATCGCAATGTTCAGAACAGAGATCAAGAACAGGTAGAGAGAACGCGGTTCGAGCTCGCTCATTGTCAACCAGGCCCTTCAGCAACAGACTCGAACAATTCCAACCTCGGCGACTTTTTCAGAGTAACCTGTTTTAGAACGTTTTTTTATAATCGCGGCCCGGGTAGAAATATTGTAATAAATATCCGAAGAAAGGACTTTCAAGCTGGATTCTGTCGGGCGGAACGGCTGCGTGCGTCGAAAGGGATAGGGATTGTTTCATCGGTGCGGTTAAAGCGGGAACGCCGCGATGGAATTTATTCTTCAGGTTCCTCGGTCAGCTGGATCGAGTCTCTTTTGATCCGTGGATCTTTACTCCGTGTAGTTGAAAGAAGAAGCTACGAGGAACGTGGCTCGTCTGGTCTCTCCCACTCGAGGTCATTAAAAATAGCTTGACATTTCAGCGAGTCTCTCTTTCCAGCGGAATGGATACCATTTTACAGCGAAAGGGTAGCGTCGATGGTGGGTGTTTAATTGATCTACGTCCCACACTTACGATTAACCGTTTCGACGTGGACGTTCGAGCCTGGCGAATCGAAAATTGCGAAATCATTTTCTTCAATCAATTCTTCAAATCAATTTCCGAATCAGAATTTTTCACATTTTCCATCAAAAATTTTGCCAGGAAACAATAGCCGTTTTTATTAATTCAAGTTCGAATTTTCCTAGAAATTTACCGAACGTCCATTTTTCGTTTTCGACTTAAAAATGCGCGAACCGGAGCTGGTGGCGGGAAGTTCGAAATGTAGGTCGCGGAATGGCGGCCGGAGGACGGTGTGGACGGTAACGAGCGGTAATTATTAAGCGCGCATCGAGTTTTTAAGGGTCGATACGAGGAGGATCTAGGGAGGGAAGGGGGTCGGGTATCGAGGAGCCATTAGAGTCGCCGAATTTTCGCGGGGGCTTTTAGCGCTTTCGACGATGGCAGAAGGCTAGGTGGGACAGGGAAAATGGGCGAGGGGCGGGGGGATGGCGGAACAATGCAAAGCGAAGCGCAAAAATCGGGGAAAGATTGATGTCGGGCATGCTTTCACGGCGGTCGATCCACGGCCCGGTAACATCGTTCCCGCACGAATTTTGCGAGCGGAGTTACGCTTTTACCCGGGGAAAAGAAGCAGTTTTTTCTGACGTGAACATTTCCAGTCGCTGTTTCTGAGCGACGAGCATCATTCGAGCGTGGGCAGAGGCGGCACGCAAATCCGAGAGCTTGCGCACGTTCCCTCTCCTCTCTCTCTCTCTCCCTCTCGCGGTATATCTCGTTCCCTCGGTCTCTGTGTTCTCGTCAGTTCCGAGGGAAAAGAGCATCGACCAGAAAAGGGGGGGCGCAACGAAACGAGAGTGGAGAGGAAAGAAAAAAGGACAGTTTCGACTGCGAAGCTCAGAGCGTGCGGAAGAATGGAGGTGGTGCACGTCTGCAAAAAAGAAAAGGGAAAAGTAATAAAAAAACAGAGAGAGAGGGAGGAGGAGAGAAAGAGAAATAAAGAGAAGAGGGAGAGAGATAGAGAGGGAAGGGAGGGGGGAAGACAGAGCCGTGCCCAATTTCACCGCTGAATTGTTACGAAGCTCCGCTGTTTGTCCCGCCGGTTCGGTGTAATCTGCCGTTCAATTTTCATTAGCGCGATTTGTTTCTGGACCACGTCGACTGCGCCCCTCGATTTCCCCCGGCATTTGCGAGCTTTGAGCTACGAATCGGCACCCCTTTTCGATTTCGCCCGCCGCAGGATCCTTTTCCGATGCGCGGAACGTTTTCGCGATTATGCCTGGCATTAATTCGCTGAATATTGCACGCGTCGGTGTTGGTCATCGTTACGGGAGACGCGGAGCTCGAGCGATTTCCTGAGCCAGTTGTTTGCACTTCCACGGCTAGGAAGATAGCCATTGTTTTTCAGTAACTAATTTCGTGACCGAATAGCTTTTTTATGTAGCCGCTGTGCTGAATTTAGTCTTGATTTTCACAATAAATCGTCTAGATTGAACTATTTGCATGTGAAACATATGTTCGTAGAAGGAAGAATCCAGATATCTGTTCGGATAATCGAGGTTCTACTGAATCGTCAGTTGAACGAGTACATTCAGAAAATACACTCTGAATTGTGCGTCGTGTTTGGACTCATTTTAATCTGAAGAACGTCGCGAATGTGTGTCCCTAAGAGTTTTATGAAACAATTACTTATGTAAACTCTTTGTTTTGTCACTGATCGTGTAACATTGTTGACTTAATCCATTCCGTACTTGAAGATCCTTTTAAATTCCAACCTTTTTTTTGTTTGATTGTTTTACGTCGCTTCTTCAGCGACCATAAAATTCCAACCTGATTGGTTCGAACAATCCCATTCGCGTCATTCGCTAATAAAACGAAGTATATGTACATAAAATCCCTTCAGTATGATTAAAACTGTGTCAAATTAACTCGAACCGACTTCGACTTCCTTAAAAAATAACATTTTCGATTCTCCCTCGTAAAGTCGCTCGAGTACCACCGATTAAGTACCGATAATGAGGGTTAATGACTCCTCGTCGCACATCTGCATCGTTTACACGAATCGGGCCGAATTTACTGGACAGGTAACACTCGGAACTTAAAGGCGAGCAGGAGAGGTTGTCATCGGAGTCGGGCCTGTCGACACGCTTTAACCAGCCTCTTCGACATCCTTGGTAATATTTAATTTAAGAGGCGTCGTCGTCGAACGGTCCTCATGTTTTCCGGTTAATGTTTAACTACGGTTTCGGCGGCGAGAAGCGAATCAACACCCGAAGCAACCTCGAACCAAGGTTCTCGATTATTCGAGAAACTTGCCACTTAGATCCTCTCCCGGGCGACGCCTTTTGCGCTCCCATTTCTTCGATGCACTTTCTTCGCTGATCTCCGTGAAAGTCGAGAGCAAATTACGGTTCGCGTCGAATTAGGCGCTGTCTAGGAATTTTTTCCTCTCGGACCTTTCCTTTCTTTCATCCTGCGACCCCGAAACACGAGTCGTCCGCTTTCGAAGCAATCGTTCGCTTTGGAATTGTTTATCGAAACTTCGTGGAGAATCGCGTTCTTCGCTGCGCAATTTGATCAGTTCACATCTGGGAGATTTTCAACTTTTTGTTTTAGATATAATCCTATAGATGTTGAAGAGAAAATGCCAAACGGTTCACTTCAAAAATTATTTTTATTATACGAATAGGAAAAGGTTGCTTAAAATGTCGAGATCTATAACATGAATCAAAATCGGAAAACAGAATCACTTAGTAAATAATTACCATCTACATCAATTATATTTCTTCTTTTAGTAACTCGATTAAATAGCAAAGAACATATCAAAATTTTGAATTTCTTCTGTCTTCACAGTTCGGTACTTGAAGTACGCAATTTTATTATAGATGCGTGAAATCCGTCTAGTTATAAGAATGGTCCGTCTCCGCTGTCTGCGTTTTAATATTCGTTTGGTTATCCAACGTCGAATCGAAGCGATAGATCAATCTGCGTGGAACACGCGTCCTCTCGCGACTGACTTCCACGGAACCGACGCGCGACGACAGCCGTGCAGAAATAGCACTGGGCTGTGCGAAGAGTCAAAGAAGTTGCTGCAACAGTTGCTACGCGAAGGTCGATTAAATCTCTCGCGGTTCTCTCGGCTCGGCTCGGCTCCGAGCGCGTAATCGTTTTATCGTATATGACATAACCGAGAGCTGGTCGGGCATAAACGCGTGGGCCGATCAACGAACGAACGGACGATCGACTTTTCCCCCCCGGAGGATTTCGAATTTTCAATGTGGGATAACAAGAGGAGACGTCTGCGGCCCTCTGTGCACGGCACGGGGACACGTATACCGCATTCATATCGTATCTGGACTGCATACTTGCCGGAAAAGATTTTCCCGATGCTGAACACTGTAGACTTTCAGTATAGACGTTTTAGAAAATTGTTATTCGCTTCACCGTCGTCGTAGAATTTTCCCTCCGATGGTGACAAAACTAAAATGCGGTCATTTTAAGGTCTGGTGTGAACATGAAAAGAATGCAACTCTCGTTGCGAGATATTGATGAATTTTTAAACTCGTTCCTCTCGAAACCGTATCTCAAATTGAAGGATCATTAGCTCATACTCTGTCATCGCAGCAGTTAATTTCTTCTTACTCTTTTCATCGTGCCAGAGCTTGACAAATACGAGAAAGATTGGTCATTTTATACAGGGTGAGTCCGAAGAAACAGAACACTTAAATATCTCCGTTACTTCTCGTTGTACGAAAAAACTTGTTAGGAAAAAGTTACACTGTTTGAAGGGCCACATGTGACGGTGTAAGGGAAAAAATTTTCGAGGCCATTGTTTATGAGATTTCAAGGTCATCGATATTTTTTTTAAATGGAATTAAGTATTTTTTAATACATCAATCGATGCAGCTGGACATTCGTTATAAAAAAATACTAACCTATGTATGTCGAAAAGTTAGTAGTTCACGAGATATTTCAATTTAAATAACTCTAAAATACCATTACTGTCGTACTAAGACGTTACACAAGTAAGTAAACGTTAACATCAATTTCAATTTGAACATCAGATTTTCCATTTCAACTTCAATTTCAATATCAACTCTTCAACTTTATTTTCAACTTTAATTTCAACTTCAATTTTAACTCTCCCATTTCAACTTCAATTACAACTCTTCCATTTCAACTTCAATTTCTACACTTCCATTTCAACTTCAATTTCTACACTTGCACTTCAACTTCAATTTCTACACTTGCATTTCAACTTCAATTTCTACACTTGCATTTCAACTTCAATTTCTACTCTCCCATTTCAACTTCAATTTTTCAATTTCACTTCGTTGATTTAAACTCTTCAATTTCAACGTCAATTTATCAATTTCAACTTCTATTTCAATATCAACTCTTCAACTTCATTTTCAACTTCAATTTTTCCATTTCAACTTCAATTTCAACACTTCCATTTCAACTTCAATTTCTACACTTTCATTTCAACTTCAATTTCTACACTTGCATTTCAACTTCAATTTCTACTCTTCCATTTCAACTTCAATGTCTACTCTTCCATTTCAACTTCAATTTCAATATCAACCCTTCAACTTCAATTTTAACTCCTCAATTTCAATTTTTCAATTTCAACGTCAATTTCAATATCAACCCGTCAACTTCAACTTCAACTCTTCAATTTCAACGTCAATTTTTCAATTTCAACTCTTCAACTTTATTTTCAACTTTAATTTCAACTTCAATTTTAACTCTCCCATTTCAACTACAATTACAACTTTTCCATTTCAACTTCAATTTCTACACTTCCATTTCAACTTCAATTTCTACACTTGCATTTCAACTTCAATTTCTACACTTGCATTTCAACTTCAATTTCTACTCTCCCATTTCAACTTCAATTTTTCAATTTCACTTCGTTGATTTAAACTCTTCAATTTCAACGTCAATTTATCAATTTCAACTTCAATTTTAATATCAACCCTTCAACTTCAATTTCAATTCTTCAATTTCAATTTTTCAATTTCAACGTCAATTTCAATATTAACCCTTCAGCTTCAACTCTTCAATTTCAATTTTTCAATTTCAACTCTTTAGCTTTATTTTCAACTTTAATTTCAACTTCAATTTTAACTCTCCCATTTCAACTTCAATTACAACTCTTACATTTCAACTTCAATTTCTACACTTGCATTTCAACTTCAATTTCTACTCTTCCATTTCAACTTCAATTTCTACTCTTCCATTTCAATTTCACTTCGTTGATTTCAACTCTTCAATTTCAACGTCAATTTATAAATTTCAACTTCAATTTCAATATCAACCCTTCAACTTCAATTTCAACTCTTCAATTTCAGTTTTTCAATTTCAACGTCAATTTCAATATCAACCCGTCAACTTCAACTTCAACTCTTCAATTTCAATTTTTCAATTTCAACGTCAATTTTTCAATTTCAAATCTTCAATTTCATTTTCAACGTCAAGTTTTCAATTTCAATTTCAGCTCTTCAATTTACACTAGCAAGTAAACGCTAATGTCATTTCAACTTCAATTTTTCAATTTCACTTCGTTGATTTAAACTCTTCAATTTCAACGTCAATTTATCAATTTCAACTTCAATTTTAATATCAACCCTTCAACTTCAATTTCAATTCTTCAATTTCAATTTTTCAATTTCAACGTCAATTTCAATATTAACCCTTCAGCTTCAACTCTTCAATTTCAATTTTTCAATTTCAACTCTTTAGCTTTATTTTCAACTTTAATTTCAACTTCAATTTTAACTCTCCCATTTCAACTTCAATTACAACTCTTACATTTCAACTTCAATTTCTACACTTGCATTTCAACTTCAATTTCTACTCTTCCATTTCAACTTCAATTTCTACTCTTCCATTTCAATTTCACTTCGTTGATTTCAACTCTTCAATTTCAACGTCAATTTATAAATTTCAACTTCAATTTCAATATCAACCCTTCAACTTCAATTTCAACTCTTCAATTTCAGTTTTTCAATTTCAACGTCAATTTCAATATCAACCCGTCAACTTCAACTTCAACTCTTCAATTTCAATTTTTCAATTTCAACGTCAATTTTTCAATTTCAAATCTTCAATTTCATTTTCAACGTCAAGTTTTCAATTTCAATTTCAGCTCTTCAATTTACACTAGCAAGTAAACGCTAATGTCTTAGTACGACAGTAGTGGTGTTTTAGAATTATTTAAATCGAAATGTCTCGTAAACTACTAACTTTTCGACATACATAGGTTAGTACTTTTTTTATAACGAATTTCCAGCTGCATCGATTGATGTATTAAAAAAAAATACCTCATTCCATTTAAAAAAATATCGATGACCTTGAAATTTTGTAAAAAATGACCTTGAAAATTTTTTCCCTCCTAAGAAGTTTCTTAGTACAACGAAAAGTAACAGAGACATATTTAGGTGTTCTGTTTCTGCGGACTCACCCTGTATAAAAATTCCGATATTTAGTAAGCAAAGAAGATATAAAACTTTTTTTGGTGCAGGCTGCTTTGCCACTTTCTTACAATACATACTCAAAGAAATAAATTAGTACTTCCTCGTGGAAGCATTTTTACAATCCCCAAAGAAGCAGAGTCCTGGATGCCACAACTGCCCAAAATCCGCAATATAATTATTACCAAACTTCCCAGATATTTACGCTAAAAACAAGATTCTAGGGTCTAGTGTAGCCCAACATCGAAGTGGACAGTCAGCCTAAGGAGAACCAGAACCGTCGAACAAGAATCAGTGTCGCTGGCTGTACCCAATCGTGGTTCGAGGCGCGCCGCCAACTTGAGAATAGTGGAAGCCCTCGTTCGGAGTATGTACCTACCGTATGTGTACATGTACACATGCTATATACCCGTATACATACGTACGGGCCGCGATGTACACCCACCTTCCGAGAGCAAGAGCAGAGCAGAGAAACCTACCTTCGCGAGGCCGCGCCGGTACAGAGTAGAAATTACTCCGACGAACGTAGATCGAGGAAAGTAGCGAGGAACACGCGCCTTGGCCCGCGTTGCGTACCCATAATACACCCACATCAGGGACACTCATTCTGCGAGGGGAGCAACCTAACCGCTCGATCGTTAACGCACACGAATCTTCCACATTCGTCAGATTCGCGAGATGAGCTTATTAATTACCTTGTTCCGCCTACGGAGACGAGTCTGGGATTGGAAGAAGATGTCCCAAGGTGTCCCAAGTTGTCGCGTTTCGCTAATGATAGCTGCCTTGTTGCAGTCGATCAGAATTCGCTCGTTGATCAGGCTTCAAGGTGTCAGTTTTCGCTAAAAATTACTTTTGCTTATGTTAATTTAATTGAACCGCGCACTACACTGTGGTCCGACCGCATTGCACTATCAACGAAGCATTTACTTCCAATGTAGATATTAGCAAGCTGCAAAAGGCAATCGACAGGAATTTTCGAGGACGACAGGATCGGCAACAGCGCGCTTCATGAATCTAACAGGATTTACAGACTCATTACACCGCGGACGCCCTTAAACGCGGCGAAATCCGAACACCTCCGAGGTCAGGCTAAAAACCAGCGGTAACCGCGAACCGTTCATCAGGGATCGGCACGCAACGCGCGGTATCTCGTCGTTCATTACACGTTTCATTGTGGGCATGATCCGGTCCCTCGCCACGAAAATCTTCGACTGTAATTGCAGCTCCGTCGCAAAAGTGCGGTCTCCTGAGCGGTAACGACGTGCACGTTGGAGCCGTGTTTGCAGCGACCGGGATAATAGCTGGATCGTATTGCCGGCAACAACGTGGCAATTCACGGCTCGGAGTGACGCGAGCCGTGGTTTAACTTGCGATTCTAGCTGGCTAACGTCCTTCTTTTACTTCTGCTTATTTATGGCTGCCTGTTACTTGCTTCCTGCGAGAGTGGACGAAAAGAATTCGCTGTGACGATGTCTATTAGTCTCTGTGATCGATCTCTCAATTTTTAGGGAATTATCCTTTGGAATGGTTCTCCACAATGTTCCTAATTGTCTTCTTCTATCTGTTATATACATATATCTCCTTTCGTAGATTCAATTTTCATTTTAGCTTATTTATTCTTACACTATCGGCCAAAAGTTTGGAACCACTTGCTGATTTTTGTACGAATCGAATATATCGATAAACCTTAAAATGATTCATCGTTATGATCTATATAAATTGAAATTAAATACTGTTCGTTGGTGAGCGCATCACTTGTGAACGACTGGAGCGATTTGGCTAATTAAAGAGAAAAAATGTTCGTAATAGTCCGAATAAGGTTTTTAGGGAAAGAGAAATCGAAAAAGTTGCCCGAAAAAATGGAAAATTCGGGGGAAAAATGATATTAAATATTAACTAGTTGAATAATATTTCTTAACAGATTTTAGCATTTGTTCGGAATGCACTTTTCTAAAGGCACGTCTTTGGCAACCTCTACAAGCATGAAAAAATATCGAATTAGAAACATTCGGAAAACTAATTGCTAGGATGCCCTGAACATGTCAGGCTGTTATTAGTAATAAAGACTGTTTTTTAATGAAAGAGCAATTTGAAGAAAAATACGCATTCCTTGATAAAAAAAATAATACAAAATGTGAAACATACTATTCGTAAGTTTTTTGACAAGTTAATCTTCCTTGGTTGTTCTAAAGACATTCAGTTCCTCTTATCCGTGATTCCAAATTTTTGGCCGGTAATGTATATTCGAGTCAGCAAGAAGAATTTGGTTGTACAGTAGTCTACGTCATATTTCATGATTGATGTCTGAATTTTTGGGATACCGCCCTCAGAATATTTTCTGACGATGCTTTCTAATTGTCCTCTTCTACCTATATAGCCTATCTGTTCGGTTCTGTCCGGTTCAGATCGGTAGAGGAAGCGCATGGGCCGATCCGAAGGGCGGATATCCAGTGGCCGTCACCTGCAATTAGGCGAACGGTCGCCGTGCAACAACGCGCCACTACACAGGAACGTCGCTCCGCGCCGGTGTCTCGTCGGCCGAGCGAGCGTTGCTTAGGGCTCTGCCCGAGCCCGAGCCCGAGCCCGGCCAATTTCGGCTTTGTCATGGTAATTTCCCGCTCGCACGAAATAATACGACGCCGTTCCGGCGCGGGGTGACCACGCGACCCGGTGACGACAGAGCACCAAAGACCGTCGGTTTTGTTTTTTTAACTCACCAACACTACCATCAGGATTTTTCCTTCTACAGTCGGAGCCTGCGAATCTCCAAATTGCTGCTCCCTTCAGGCTGGCTGGACAGAGAAGCAGCTAGGGAAGAGGAAAAGGATGAGAAAGTAGGGACTAGGGACTCAAAAAAGGAAAGAAAGTAGAGAAGAGAAAGGGACTAGGAGCTAGGGAAGAACAGGTATTAGGGAGAGAGGAGAATTAGAAATTAGGGACAGGGAGTCAAGAAGAAGAGGACTTGGAACTAGGGAGTGAAGAAGAAGAGGACTGGGAGCTAGGGAAGAACAGGGATTAGGGTGAGAAGAGAAATAGAAACTAGGGACTAGGGAGTGAAGAAGAAGAGGACTAGGAACTAGGTAGTGAGAAAGAAGAAAGCTAGGGACTAGGGAGTGAAGAATAAAAGGACTAGGAACTAGGGAGTGAAGAAGAAGAGGACTAGGAACTAGGGAGTGAGAAAGAAGAGAGCTAGGGACTAGGGAGTGAAGAAGAAAAGGACTAGGAACTAGGGAGTGAAGAAGAAGAGGACTGGGAACTAGGGAAGGACAGGGATTAGGGAGAGAAGAGAAATAGAAACTAGGGACTAGGGAGTGAAGAAGAAGAGGACTAGGAACTATGGAGTGAAAAAGAAGAGGACTAGGAACTAGGTAGTGAGAAAGAAGAGAGCTAGGGACTAGGGGGTGAAGAATAAAAGGACTAGGAACTAGGGAGTGAAGAAGAAGAAGAGAACTGGGAACTAGGGAGTGAAGAAGAAAAGGACTAGGAACTAGGTAGTGAAAAAGAAGTGGACTAGGATCTAGGTTGTGAAAAAGAAGAGGACTAGGAACTAGGTAGCGAAGAAGAAAAGGACTAGGAACTAGGAAGTGAAGAAGGGGTCCCTGAACTTGGACCTGGGAAGGAATTAGGAAAAAAATAGGAATTGAAATAAGGAAAGGTGGAGGAACAGAAAAAGGAGGGGGAGTGTGAATCATCAAGGTCCATCAGAGATCCGCAAGAGTCCTTGTGGAGTCGCTATAACCGTCAATTTTTGATAGAGCACCATCGGCTATACATAGTTAATCTTGCAACCGTTGATCGACAGCGCCACGATCTTGATAGCGAATAGATGTCAACGGAAATTACTTGTAGCAGTCTGAGATTGCTCAACGGACAGCACCGAGGCCTGTCAACACATTCTTCAAGTATTTACTAAGAAAAGAGGACGCAGCTGTCATTCTCTGACTTTTCCACGACCACCTAAATCACTGATTTGTTTTAATCAGCGTCAGTATTTGCGACAGCGCGCTAGAAAACTCCGTGCGATGATCGGTCTGTTTGTATGCGCGGACAGCGGCGCAAGTTCTGTCGGTACAGTTACAAATTGATTATTTAAACAGAAAGGAAGCGATTTACGCGACTTGTCGCTCGATCGAAGATGTAATCCGATTCGCAATCAGATATCGAGGATAGGTACGCGTGTAAGAAACATCCGTGGCATCCGTCGGTATGCGGCAAGAATCCTGACCCGATGGGATACAATCGTGATCTAGAATGCGGAAGCGGCGAATTACATGCTGGCAACCAATTAATTAACGGGTACGTACGTCAATCGAAATTCTCCGCTTAATCGATGCCGGCTGGAAGCTCTAATCCACGCCTGCACCTCCGCGTGCTCGACCTACCGCTCCGCTATCGGACGATTGCCACGAATAAAAGTCCCTAGGACCGATCTAACTACGCTCAGGACCAGTCAATACGTTCAAGCAATGGAAAACAATCATTGTTCGCTGGAGAATCGCCAAATAAAGAGTCTAACAATCGCAATCTGAGATACCCACTTACTTCGTGTCGAAGTTAATCCTTTTATTGAGCGTAATAGATGTAGTTAATAATTAACACTGTACGAGACACTGAAGACACAGTCGGCAACTCGCTCTCAAACCGTCCCATCCGCATCGTAACAAGCGTAATCAGAGGTTGTCCAGTACTCGCCCTAGCAAGATTCCACGTCGTAGATGGAATCACCCTAAAATCCCAACTCCGGAAGGCACAATCTGGAAATGCTGATGATCGCAGGGCGGCCCAGCAGCCGCGCCTTTAAATTTCCCAGCGAGTACAGACATTTTCGTCGGCAGCGAGCGTGAAAATGTATTCGGCGTGGCCGTCGACGTCGCCTAAGCTTCGCCGATAGGATCGATAGATGCTAGAAACGCAGCCAGCCAGAGAGCCAGCCAGCCTCTGCATCTCTCTCCGGGTCGCCTGGAAACTGGCTGGTGCGATTCTGTGCCAGAGCGGCGGGCACATGCATACCGGGCGCGTACAAGCGCGAGGAAACAGCCGGCTGCTGGGCTTGGTGCGCCTCTAGAAGCCGCTCGAATACCGAGGCCGAGAGAGAGACGGAATAAGAGAGAATAAGAGAGAGAGAGAGAGTCAGTGGAAAATCCGAAGCTCCGAGCTTTCCCCCCGGCTGCGCCAGCGATTTCCTCGGACCGTACCGCCGCGATAACGAACGGACCCGGTGCTTTATCCTCTCGTTCAACGGGAAACGAGCTTGTCCCGTGCTTTAGGACCCCGGGTCCCGACGACACACCGCTCTCCTTCATTCTGTTGGCCGGAGCGCAGTGCAAAATCGAATTCGTAACGTTCGAAGTGTGAGCAGCTATGAGGGTTGCGTTTGGATAACGATGTCTAACTTTGTTACAGTATATCGGGACAGGCTTACATTTTCCTTGGAATGGAAGTCCCGTGTTCATTGCGAGTGGTCAACCATTTTATTACACTGGGTCCAATGGTCATGGTACCAGAATAATCATTTTATTCCAGTGGGACGCGAGTCCAGTCTACTCGGACGATTATTTTAATCCAGTAAATCCGATAGACTACCTGAACAACCATTTTATTCTACAATAGTGGGCCCCATGGTCTATGTGAGTGAACAACGATTTTATTGTAGTGGGTCCCTAGCTCAGTCTGTTTGAACAATCATTTTAATCTAGTAAATCCAATAGTTAATAGACTATCTGCCGAAACAACAATTTTATTGTAGAATTTTGGGCCTTATGTTCAGTACAGGTGGACATCGATTTTATTGTAGTGGGTCCTAAGTCCAATTTACTCGAACTACGATTTTAATCTAATAAATCTAATAGTCAATAGACCATCTGCCAAAACAATAGTTTCATTCTAGAATAGTGGGCCTTATGTTCAGTACAAGTGGACATCGATTTTATTGTAATGGGTCCCAAGTCCAATTTACTTGAACAACGATTTTAATCTAGTAAATAAAATAGTCAATGGACCATCTGCCGAAACAACAGTTTTATTCTAGAATAGTGGGCCTCATGTCCAGTACAAGTGGACATCGATTTTATTGTAGTGGGTCCTAAGTCCTATTTACTCGAACTACGATTTTAATCTAGTAAATCCAATAATCAATAGACTATCTGCCGAAACAACAATTTTATTGTAGAATTTTGGGCCTTATGTTCAGTACAAGTGGACATCGATTTTATTGTAGTGGGTCCCAAGTCCAATTTACTCGAACTGCGATTGTAATCTAGTAAATCTAATAGTCAATAGACCATCTGCCAAAACAATAGTTTCATTCTAGAATAGTGGGCCTTATGTTCAGTACAAGTGGACATCGATTTTATTGTAATGGGTCCCAAGTCCAATTTACTTGAACAACGATTTTAATCTAGTAAATAAAATAGTCAATGGACCATCTGCCGAAACAACAGTTTTATTCTAGAATAGTGGGCCTCATGTCCAGTACAAGTGGACATCGATTTTATTTGTAGTGGGTCCTAAGTCCTATTTACTCGAACTACCATTTTAATCTAGTAAATCCAATAATCAATAGACTATCTGCCGAAACAATAGTTTTATTCTAGAATAGTGGGCCTTATGTTCAGTACAAGTGGACATGGATTTTATTGTAGTGGTTCCTAATTCCGATTTATTTGAACAATGATTTTAATCTAGTAAATGCAACAGACTACCCCGACAACAATTTTAAGAATAAAAGGACTGATTTATAAAAGATTCTAGAAAGAGTAGTGGGCCCTACGATCATTGTGTATGAACAGCTATGTCACGAAAAATCTGGTAGCAACCGTAGGCCGTTTATTACCACGAGTTTCGTCAGCGAGCTGATTTGCCTCCGGCCCCGATTAAACGATTACATTACCAAACACCGGCAAGAATGGCGGTTCCCAATGGCTCCTTCTGATTCGCTCGCTTCGTTACCAAACGACCCGGTCGAGGCCCCCTGCTGCACCCTCTTCTCCCATCTCTGTTGGAACGTGGACGCCAGAGGATCCGGATCGCGTGGATCGATTACGCTAAGACGATAAGTCGATTAGAGAGCACACTTCGAACGGTAATACCAGCTGGATTACATCACCCGTGAACAACAGGAAAAGAACGATCGGCAGACAGTTTGTACGGTCGTCGCAGCGCCCGTCGACGACGACTCCTCCTCAACACGAAGAAAACAGTTCCTCCCTGGTTCTGGAACGGTTTCGATCGATCCACGAGACTCGATTTTCTCGCTTAGGATGTCTGTGTCGGTTGACACGACCAACGAGGAGCTATACTGTTTTCCTTGTAAGCTAACCGAGGCCAATTTGTTCGTGATCGATGCGAAGCTGTCCTTTTGCTTGATGGTTATGAAGCGACGGTTTTCGAATCTGTAGAATCTACAGTGTAGATGAACTTCCAGCTGAGATTTTAGCGGATGTTCATAGTCTTCGGTGTGTGGTCCATTTTTTTGTCATCGATCGTAATGGAGAATACTCGACTGTCACGGTGCCGATCTTTTTAGATGGATTTTTGATCTCGAGTGCATAGTTGACTTTTATGTTTGATAGAAATGAAGGATTCTCAATAGTGACAGTTTTAGATTCAGGACTTTTGCTAAGATTTTTGACATAATTAATTAATTATTTATTTATTAATGCCGTAAACCTAGTTTGAATTATATAGCATACATTACTATAACACTTTACAAAAAAATAGAGAAATATATAACATAATATGTATAAAGTGGAATTATGTAGTATAAACGGTAGGCGCTAAATCCTAATCTTACACTTTTTGATAAAGTTAAAAATAAACATTAGCGCTGTAATATCTAGTACGCTCAGAAAAAAATTAATATTGTAGGGAGAATAGTGTTTGCGATTGAGGAAGATTTTTGACATTTTTGATCTCGAGTTAACTTTTATGTTTGGTGGAAATGAAGGATTCTCAATAGAGACAATTATAGGCTTCTTGGATTATTCAAGATTTTTGCTAAGATTTTTGACATTTTTAATCTCGAGTTAACTTTTATGTTTGATAGAAACGGAGGATTCTCAATATGTAGTGACAGTTTTAGGCTTCTTGGATTATTCAGGATTTTTGCTAAGATTTTTGACATTTTTGATCTCGAGTTAACTTTTATGTTTGATAGAAACGAGGGATTCTCAATATGTAGTGAGAGTTTTAGACTTCTTGGATTATTCAAGATTTTTGCTAAGATTTTTGACATTTTTGATCTCGAGTTAACTTTTATGTTTGATAGAAACGAAGGATTCTCAATATGTAGTGACAGTTTCAGGCTTCTTGGATTATTCAGGATCTTTGCTAAGATTTTTGACATTTTTGATCTCGAGTTAACTTTTATGTTTGATAGAAACGAGGGATTCTCAATATGTAGTGACAGTTTGAGGCTTCTTGGATTATTCAGGATTTTTGCTAAGATTTTTGACAGTTTTGATCTCGAGTTAACTTTTATGTTTGATAGAAACGAAGGATTCTCAATATGTAGTGACAGTTTTAGGCTTCTTGGATTATTCAGGATCTTTGCTAAGATTTTTGACATTTTTGATCTCGAGTTAACTTTTATGTTTGATAGAAACGAGGGATTCTCAATATGTAGTGACAGTTTTAGGCTTCTTGGATTACTCAGGATTTTTGCTAAGATTTTTGATATTTTTGATCACGAGTTAACTTTTATGTTTGATAGAAACGAAGGATTCTCAATAGAGACAGTAGTTTCAGGCTCTTTGAATTATTTGTAGGATTTTTGCTAGAATTTTTGGGGCGATTTTCAGTTTAAAAGAAAGTCGAAGGACGAGTGTAGACTCAGTGTTACATTCTAATGTTGAATTTCTATCTTTTACTGCGAAGGCAATTCTATTTTCACGAGGGCAGCGCAAAGGCAGCGTCGGAGTCCGGTCGGAGGGTTCTTTTATTGCGTTTTTTAACGCGAGAATCGCGAGCGCCGTAAACGCAGTCTACGTAGAAATTCGCAGTCTACGTGTCAGCCCGTTGCTGCCTGCAGTCGGCGAGCGGCTTTCTCTCTCTCATTCTCTCTTCCTCTGTCTCTCGGCGAGCCGCGGACGTTCCACGGATTGCATTGCAAATGCGTGACGAAGCTCGGGGAGCAGCTACGCAACGCGATGCAACGCAGTTGCAACGCGCGCAGTGTAACGCAGCCGGTGCAACGGTGACACGAGCCGCAAGACCTGCCGCTACACCCGAGATCAAAAGGTGCGTGCAACGGCACACGCCTCTCACTATTGCGAAAGTTGCTCTCGCCGTACTCGGCCAATCGACCAACGAAACGCTCTGTCGAAGCAGATGATTTGCCGCTCGCCGAGACAATCATTTTTTTCTAGCCGAGTCATTCTAATCGGCAAGAACCAACCATCGTCGCCCGCCACAAAATTTATTCACCATTCGATTCCTACTTGAATCATCGATCCTTGAATTTGAGTTGTGGTTACATTTCGTCAAACAAGAAACAATAATTTAATCAGTGCCTGCCAGGAATTGACTCACCATTAACAATTCAGTTCCTACCTTGAACATTGGTCCTTGATTTTGAGCTATGATTAAACTAGAAACAATCGTTTTGTTAATTAAGTAACGATTATTTTTTTCTATCTCCTGTTCCAATTCATAGGGACCAATCATTCCATTTTTAACGTAACCATTGGTCCTTGATTTTTCATCGTGGCTAGATTTTGTCTATCTTGAATTTTTTAGTACAAGATTGATTCAAGGCCATTCAGAAACCAAAGTATGACTGTATCATAATTTCTTGAGTAATGGGAATGATGCACCTTTCGTGTAATTTAAATGGTATTAAGTAACGAAAGAATATGTCGTTTCAATGGTTCTTTTCAAACCGTTCATAAAAATTATGCTCTCATCGATATGTCACAGTATGACCTTCAGGTAACCTTGAAGCCTAACACTTTTAAATATATTCTACAATTTAATTCTCAATTTTTATACGATATTCAGGAACATTTCTAGTACCACGACTGATGCGACGATCTCTATTTAACGACGGCGGTCTATTTAAAATGAAACACCCTGTACATCATCTTCAATATTTCTACACACACAATGAAATTTTGATGAACTCGTGAAACAACAAGATTATCGTTTTATAAATTTAATTGTATTATGAATTAGTAATTGGAAAGACCGATTACCAATTTTCGTTTCGCCGCCGGCTTTTCGATCGAGTCAGCACGGCGGCGCCATTGTGCGGCTAGTAATGACAGCGCGCGAAATAATTAAAGTTTCGAGTAATTGTCAGTCAAAGCGCATTCTTTCCTAGCTACTCCATTGTCCATTTACGACACTTTCACCCTCCCGGCGCGGTAGCAATCGCAATCGCAGTCTCTTCCGCCTTGGTCCCGTAACGGTTTGCCCTGCGGACGAACTGAAACTTTCCAGGGTAACGTAAAAACCGCTAGGGAAACGAGACGTTGCCAACCAACAGGACAGGCGTATATCTTGCATAAAATCACGCCGATGCACCAGCCGAGTAACGCGCGACTCGCGGAAACAGGTTTCGATCGCGAGATGTAATCTGGGAGCCGATCCGATTGCGTGTCCCGCTAATGTATCGGTGCCTATCGATGCTCAGATATTTTCCTGATTCTGATTACTGATGACGTTGCTCTGGGTTCAATCAAATTGTCTATATTCTTTGGGATCATTTTGACAATTGACATTATGGAGAACACAATTGACGTAGGAACACTGAATTTCTATCTTCTACATACACTGTGTGCCGCTCAAAAGTATGTGGACACTTCCTTAATTCTTATAACTACCTGAAAAAAGCTATGATATCTTTGGTAAATTTGATTATCTTGTATGTATTTCAGTTCGTACAGTATTGGAGAACATATTTTAATAATAATATATTAAATATCTCACCGATAATGATGAAAAATAATCATATTTTCTTTTCGTCTACATATCCACCGCGTGCTTTTATGACCGCGTTTACTAGTCGTGGCATTCTGGCTATTAACTTTTTCATTACTTCACTTTCAATAAGGTTCCACTCGGATTCTAATATTTCCCACAAATGTTTTTCAGACTTGGGACATCGTTTTCGGATTTATCTATCTATGTGATCCCGTAGTTTTTCTTTTATTTATTTAAGAAAATTCAATAACTAAATTGTTTATTTTGGTACTATTAAACAAATATTGTTTGATAATAAAAATATACATTATAAAATACAATATAAAAAATATACATTATATATCACAAATTTCATGAACATGGTAAGTGTCCACATACTTTTGAGCGGCAGTGTATATGTATTGAGCACTTTTTTAAATGAATATCAAATTGCCAAATTGGTAACATTCAATGCAACTTCATTTTCTTCTCGAATCATTGGAATTTGTGCTGGAATAAATGAATTTTATTCAAAAATGAAATTAGTCGATTTCTATCATATTCATGATATATGTCATACATATATGTGGAGAAGATTTATGATTATGGCGAAGATATTCGGTAGATTTGTTAACGTTCATTCTTCTTTCATTTTATTCTTGATTGATTTATTTTAAAATTAATTATGTACACATATGTAGAGAAGTTATGATTGTAATGAAGAAATTGATAGACAATGAGTGCTGGTTAATTATCATATTTATATATGTGGAGATGATTTATGATTATGGCGAAGATATTCGGTAGATTTGTTAACGTTCATTCTTGTTTCGTTTTATTCCTGATTGATTTATTTTAAAATTAATTATGTACACATATGTGGAGAAGTTATGATGGCAATGAAGAAATTGATAGACAATGAGTGGTTGGTTTGTTAACATTCATTTTACTCTGGATTCATTAGAACCGGTACTGAAGTATAATTTTACGTAACAATGATTTTAACCAATAATGGTAACTAAAATTTCTCGTAATTTCGATATTGTTGAGACTCGAGTTCCAAAGTCTTCGAATAAGAAAACGACGACGACGACACTTTCCCATATGATTCGTTATCGACGCCGGCCGGCCGGCTATCGCAGAAGTGAAGGAACAGCTCTCCATCGACGTCTGCTCGAGCATGACTCGTTGATCTTTCACTTCCGGTCGCGGCGAAAGAAAGCGAGACAACGGAGACGGTCGACGAGTGCTATTGCAAAATGATCCTGAAACAAGCGGAGTCGTTTCGATCCTAGAACTGGTTACGAAAAACCTCCACTTCCGTCAACTGTTATGAGGAACCGAAATTTTCAATCATCCTCTTCATCAGTTTCATAGTTATTCTTTCTTAAAAAATTGATGATATTTCCGAGTTTGGCTTTCAAGTGGCTGGAAAGTGAAACGGACTGTTGGTTCCCGTTGAAACGAAGAAATTTCGATTGTAAAACGGTGACCGCCTTTCATCTTGCCACCTCCATCTTGCTACGAGGTGCCATCTTCTTTCTTGTAGACCACACGCGGCTCTTAACTCTAAGCAGATTCCTGGAACGCGTACGTGGATACTTTCCATTCCTTAAATCATTCGAGTTTGCCCGGTCGAAGAGATTATGGGAAAGTAGTTTGTCGAATGCTCGATTTATTATACCGCTGGATTCCGATGCTTACAATTATTCGAATGTAGATTTCATTCTGCGCATTTTGTCCAACAATTTATCAAACGACTCTCAATAATTTACAGTACTGTAGTTTTTAGTATTCTAGCAATTCTTCGAATTGTGTAACGATCTTACAAAATGAGTTACCTACCTTTCTTAGCTACATTTCACGTTAGAAGCATAAGTAAAAATGAAAAAATAAAAATTGTTTGCGCCGATTACAACGAACAAGAGTCAAACAGAAGTTCCCATCTTCCTTTAATAATTTTAATTTCTCTCCTTAAATTGTGCATACTCATTTTCGTCACAAATGCATAAAATCGAACTACGAGATGTCGAATACACTGTGGATCTTTATGTAAAATGAAAGTGTTCTACAACAATTGCAAGGAAGAAGAGTACAAAGTACAAACTCCTTTTGTCTCTGACATTTTTGTCACAAGTGCGTGAAAAGGCAGACTAGCGTGAGCAGCACGTGAAAACGGGGATTTGCAGAAGCAGAGAGCGTTGGGATAGCAGGAAGCCACGCGACAATTAGCGCGAAACAATGGCGATTTAAGAATCCTTGGTGAGTTATTGCCGGTTCGAGCCGCTCGCGCTTAGATTCGAGTGTATATCGCAGGGCGTTCACGGCCGATCGGCCCGCACCCTTTTCCCTGGAATTCCAGACGGAATTCCTGCCACCGGAGAAAGTGAAATGCCATTTTGTGGCACGAGACAAAATAACGCGGAGGAAACAAAGAAAAAGAACGAACGACAATGGGCCACGGTTCGGCTCGCCGTCAGATACGCCCTCGAAAACGCTAAAGATAAGCATCCGGGGCCATTTGAAATCTTACGAGCCTTCTACCTGACACGAATTCTTACGCTTGACAGAAGTCAATATTCAAATATTTTATTAAATATTAAATATAAAAAGCGACTAAAATGTCTTAGCTTTACAAAAATTACAAAACTTCATTTATTTAGATTCTGTGCAATTCTAATTACAATATGTGCCCGAATAAAAAATCTATCGAATCAATTTTCATGTAACCAACCTCATAGATTCAATAATTGTGAAATGAAAAATATGAAACTCTTCGGGTATGATGTACACTGTACTCAAACAATGAAATTTATAAAATTAATTGTACTATATTCACCCTTTGCAAACTGTTTGTACAAGATTTTTATGCACGGTGAGAATTGTTTATTAATTCCTAATAATTTTACTGAGTTGAAAATGACGCAACAATATTTTAACATTTTTTAAGCGAATCTACTACTTCCCAAATCATAAATCTCTCGCATAAAATGCGCAGTGTATTCGCTCACACGTCACACTTGAACGTGCAGCAATTTATTAAATACAAAGACATTCTTTCGCGTTATATTGTAGTATAGTAATTTCTAGTGGCGCCTCAGAGGAGACAGTCGAGTGCAAAGGGTTAAACCAACTGCGGACCTGCAGATCTTGCTAATAAATTCGCTTACATGGCTAGAAAAAATCGTCGAGCAACTTTCGAGGTGTCGTTTGAAAGATGAATCTTCAATCTCCAAAGCTATGATGGATTTAGCTATGAATCTTGAAAGAACCGCTGTGTAAAACTTTTCCTCATCGAGTACAACTTGTCTATAATTTTCGTTGTTATAAGCAACATTGAGGCAAGTTTCTTTTGCAAACATCCACCGATGCAAAAGTGCAGATACTCCGCTGGAAGCAGGGACTATTTTCCTTGCATTTCGCGGGTAGAATGCAATCGCTCGGCGGATTTCGCAGCGAATTCATTTTCGCTCGGCGTTGGGAACAGGTTGGCTGATCGATCGCGGCGTTCTTGATCAGATTTTTAACTGGAGCACTCCGGGATTTTCGCGGGTGGTAGTAACGCGCGCTATACTGACACTATGTGCGGACTATACCTGTGATACGTGGAGGCGTAGAACGGATGGAAGAGGAACGGGAGCCCGGCGTTAACGGGAGGCTTGCTGCGCCGACCGCCAATCGATGGGTTACGGCATTCGGGAAATCCATTTCAGGAATGGCGGATGGTGTCTGCCGATATTTTCATATCCTCCGCGCGGACGTGTCAACCATTGGCGTCGGCACAGAGGGGATCGTGCATCAAACAGCCGGCGACACGCACCGGGAACCGCCTATATTTCGTTTTCTGCCGGCTTCGATACGATAACTCTCGTTCCGCTCGCTTCCACGCGTTCGTTAGGGAAACACAGAGGAGATATTCGAGCGACTGCCGTTCGAGAGCCACCGGGATCGATATCCCTCGCTCGCATCCTGATCAATCCGAGGACCTTCTGCGCCGCACGCTCCGTCGTTTCTGTAAAATAACTCGGATCAACCCAAAAATATTCGTGCCATCTCACGGTCTTCTGTTTTCTGTCGAAACGAACGTTCTATTACTTTTCGCCATTTTCAAGGTAACTTATTCAATAAACCCATGAATCTTTGAGTTTTAATTTAAAAACGATACGAACTTTCGTTCCAACTCAATAGTTCAACACGTTATCCACCGAAGATTGGTTCACCATATTTAGAAGTCCCATTCCGTCGTTTCAGATAAAGATATACCAAATGTCATTTAAACCATTCCCTGATCTCCGACTGTCAGCGTCCAATGTAGAAGATACTAATACACTAAGAATACTTTTTTGTCTGTAATGATATTGTTGCGAAACTTGGAGCATTATGTACGTGACATTTTACCACGTTTTTTATTTATTAGCTCGCTTCCTTGTCTGTCTGTTCGGTGCAAATTTTGCAATTGATTTTAAACTAACTTCCCGATGAGCTAGAGACTTGAAATTTTAAACATACCTCAGAACTGGATGACAATGCAATATTTTAATAAAACTTTTTTAAAAGCCTATGCGTTTAGGAGATATAAACTATTAAATTTAACCGTTACAGCTCCCCGCGCGACGCTCGGTAGTACGTGATTGCGTTCAGCGATCTATGTATTATTATACTGTAATGTTTGTTTACCAAGCGAAAGAATAGTTGCTCCGAGATTCTCCATCGAACCTTTATCTTTGAAATTTTACTACGGTGTTTGTTTCCGATATGACGCGGTCGCAATACCGTCTGAAATTTACTACATGTCTCTGTTGTAATCTCATCAAAATGTTTAAAATCGATTAAAAAATTTCAGACACACAAGACTAAAAAGTAGAAAATAATTATTTAAATAAAAATAAATTTTTAAAAAATACCGCGTTTTTGAAACGGACTAAAAAGTATAAAATAATTTTTCCTAGCCCCATACAGATTCTTAACCTCGTACAGATAGTCCTGAAAATTTGTGATAGTGATTTTTTTTATACTTTCTAGTCCGTTTTAAAAACGTGGTATTTCCTAAAAATTTATTTTTATTTATTTGTGATTGAAATGAGCCCAAACACGACACAATTTGGATCGTACTTGCGCGTTTAATACTATCGCTTCGACTTATTTCTCTCAGCAACCATTAGGCCGATTAAATTAAAATGTCTCTGTTGTAATCTCATCAAAAATTTAATTCACACAAAACTAAAAAGCGGAAAATAATTATTTAAATAAAAATAAATTTTTAAAGAATACCACGTTTTTGAAACGGACTAAAAAGTATAAAATAATTTTTCCTAGCCCCATACAGATTCCTATCCCCGTACAGATAGTCCTGAAAATTTGTGCTTGTGAATTTTTTTATACTTTCTAGTTCGTTTTAAAAACGTGGTATTTTCTAAAAATTTATTTTTATTTATTTATGATTAAAATGAGCTCAAACACGACACAATTTGGATCGTACTTGCGCGTTTAATGCTATCGCTTCGACTTATTTCTCTCAGCAACCATTAGGCCGATTGAATTAAAATTTTGATTTGATAAGGATTCGAAGATTCCTCAAAAAATGTATCAGATCTTCCAATTTAATGCAACCGTGTACCAAATGAAATTTCTCTTTCGCAAGGAGTGGCGATTGCCAGGAAACGACGACTTTCCGTCGGCGCAGCTCTTTCCTGGAAAATCGGAAGTTCCGATTACAGGCGACATCGGTGATTTCCATGTGCACCATGACTGCGCCGCGCAATGGCAGGCTTGAATGAATCGATCCTTTCGCGACCTGAAATATTCACACTGGTATCAATGCACGTAGGATGCCGTGGTCTGCGGTAATTCGGCCTCAGCGACGTATTAGGCCGTGCACCGTATTGGGAGACCGATTTCGTTGATTAGTATAATCGGTTCGGATTCTGGAATTGAAATGATCATAGGGTTACGCTCTCGCGGACATGTGGAGCTGGCTAAGCCGAGGCTCATGTGTAAGGTAAATGTACCGGGCCGGAGAAATACGCTTCCATTGCCGAACCAGTTCTCCAGTGGCGTTTATTAAATTACGTATGAACGCTCGAGGCCATCGCGTTTGTTATTGGCTACCCTCTTTTAGTGGTTGGTCGTTTAACACTGCTCCTTTTGCCCTACTTGAAAATCAATTCGAATTACAGTCTGTTGGGCTGACACATAAATACGTCTGCTTCGTGTCTCATTTTGTTTGTTGCCGAAGTATTGAATTATGTTCAATCGATCATGTGCTTCTTTTTTTCCTACAGATTTACTCCTTACAAACTAAAGTAAAGCTTGACCTTCATCTTCAGAGTTCAAGGTCACTTGAAGGTCATCATTTCAAAGAGTATATTTTTAAATATATTTAAAATGATGATCGTTATATCGTAGGGGTTGACACTACCAAATAAACAATACTGAGTTTCTGTAACAAAGAGGTTAATATATTCGTAACTTATGTATAGACTGCGGATTTTATGCATTTATGACAAAAATAGGTATTTGTAATTTAAAGAAGCGAACATTTCAAAAATATTTAAGAACATCAACGTATTAGTTCCAGCTTAGTAGGATAATTAAAAGAAGAATACAATTTTTATTTCGCTCCTGTGTCCTGCAATCGATGCAAACATTTTTTATTTTGCATAAAGATCCGCAGTCTACATATGTATAACTTCTATTTACATTACTTTAGCTTTTAGCTACCTGTAACAAAGAGAAACGACATTAAAGTCTATTCTATCCTTGATGTCAATTCCCTTATTCAATTTTATCAATCTTGTTCGCTTCTTTATTCTGTAACTATAACCTACGCTTGGTCGCGTGTTTTCTTTTTATTGAAAGCTTAATTGGAACTCCCCATAGGGGATTATAAAGCTATACATTAGTAATATACATCTGAAGTTAAACATTAGTAATGTAGATACAGTAGAACACATTAGGTATATAACACATTAAGTACATAACTTTAAATCTTTAAATTACATTGCTTGAAAAAATTGAAAAGAAGATAACATGCCTGAATATTCGGTTCATAAAGTAACGATCTGATATTTAAAGGTGGAAACAAATTGAGCTTCCTTAATTTTTTCATGAGATCAACTCTTTGTGGTTCCAACAAGGTACATTGCCAAATGATATGGTTAAGATCTTGAACCTCATCGCCGCAGTTACATTTGGAATCATCTATTATATGTAGTCGTGAAAGAGATGTTGGTTAATAGAGATGCTCTAATTCGCAAACTTTGCAACAAGGGATTCTTTCCACCCTATACAATAGATTCCTTTTTGTGTGGACCTATTCTTTGTCCTCTATTTTTTATACATACATTTCTTAAGTCTCATTGTTTATATCTTTAGTGTTAATGTTATATTCAAAAATGTTCATTATATTATCTGTATCCTAGTTTATAAGTTATCAATGTAATGTTAGCATGTACAGCCATGTGCATGCTGCTAATAATCCCATGTGGGGTTTTATAGCGTAATAAAAAAAAAAGAAGAGATGTTGGTCGCGTGTTGTAGATGTCAACTTGTCTGCTTCTCATTGGCCGCGTTCGTAAGTGAGCGGCAAATTCAATTTAAAGAAATGCGCTTACGTACTTTCTTTACATATCTTTTAATCATTCACGCAATGCAACACAAATATGTAGTTATTCGAGAAAAAACTAGATTTCTAACTTTGAAAATGTTTCGTGATTTGACCGTAGAAGCTACGCGAGCGGTTCTGGCGTCGAACGATTTTACAGACTCTGCCGAATAGGGGAAATGGCGTTGCCCCCCTCCCCCCAAGTGCAACTCCGCGAGTTGTATTTTGCGTCTCGTGACTTTCGCTGAACGGGGGAGGGATATCGCGACGCGTCTGCAGGGCAAAGAGGATCGTACGATACGCGAGGCCTCGTTTGTTCAATAAACACGCAGCGAGCGGCCGGGGAACCGCTCTCGGCTATTGTGCTTGCCGATCGAGGTGTTAGAATAACGCTGGAACGATGTCGATGAGTTCAGACACGCTTGCGCAATGTCAACCGGACAAGAAAAGCTGGATACAGGTTCGCCGAAGTCAATCCGCTCGGTCGCCAATCGGAGTTACGTCTGGCGAGCGATCGTTATGCAAATCGTGCACTATCATGAATTTACATGTATTTAGCCGTGTCTTCTTGCAATGAAGTCCGTCGAATCGCTTCTTAACACTAAACCTGCCACTGTCAGTCAAATGACCGCTTCCAGAATTTTTATTTTCTCCACTAGAGTCATTAGAGTCATTTAGAGACATTTAGAGGCACCACTAAAAATTACATTATTAAATATGTTGGTATTTAATCAATTACTACATATTTAAGTATTGTACGAGATATTATATCAATTTCACATCCATAAAGTCAAAAAAATCATATGTGTACAATGGAATTATTCTAGGTTTTATTTTCAAGTTAAGATAGCTCCCACTGCAAAGGGTTAAAGTTATAAGTACACTGGATTCTTTGAATTTATGGCAAAGGTTAGTAGACTAACATTGCGGAAACTTTTAACAAATTTGAAAACACTTGTACAGATTTTAGCTAGGTGAAATGTGATTAAGAGAAGAAATAAATGTTTCTGCAGCTCCTTTACCTTGATGTAAACAATTTTGATTTTGCATAAAGAGCAGCAGTTTATTAACACTAAACCTAGTGAGCTTTAACAGTAGTCTGTACATGTTCCCTTATAAAAATAACAAGATTAAATTTCTTTGAACTTTGTGCAGTTCATATTATAATATGTTACTGTAATCATTTACCACGAAAGCAGCTTTATAATTTCAATAATTGCGAAATAAAAAATCTGGAACCGATAATGTGTCCGGTGGTGGTAGGTTTGGTGTTAATTGTAAAATAAAAGACATAAAATAAACATCATCAATTATTAATGATTATAATTATTAATGATCAATAAATCAAAGAATTAAAATAAAAATAACAGATATGGAAGCTAGGAATTTCCACATTTGTCAGCAAGAGAATGTTCAACCAATTTCGAAAACGAATTGGTTATCTGTGTGCCCAGTTATTGACATAAGAGTTAATGGGTGTCAGTGTATGCATTCCACGAAGACACGCGTCGTTCGCGCGTTGCATAGCCCCGGTGCACGCGTCATTCTCTTCATTGTTATAACCGCCATTAAGATTATTGGCGGCTTCCTTGGCCGATGAGCTCGGTCACCGAAGCTCGTTCGTTCCGTTGGAAAAAAACTCGAATTGATCGCGGCCCCGTGATTAGGGTTTTAGACGGACGGATAATTACCGGATTATTAAATCGCCACCCACACGCGGCCCTGTTTTATTCGAGACTAATGGCTGGCGGCGTCCTACGCGAGACTGTGACCGAGACGGCACCACGAAAATCAGTTTCATCAGTTTTTGAGGAATTTGACGGACATCAAGTCTTGAAGATAATTTTTGTAACTTACCCACTTTTCTCAAACATTCTTCAATTTATTGAAAAAATAGCGGTTCGAGGCAGAGTCTAACTACCCCAGAAATTTTTCACATTTTACTTTCACTAAAATTAATTAATTTAAATCTGTCCGCTGCTTTAACTTGCACTTTTTTTCTCATAAATGCATAACGTCTATTGATCAGTTCGTTTGTCCAAGAAAGAGTAATTTAGACGATCGCGCGGTTTGCATACGACGGTCTCATGTACCCAGTGGCAGCCAGACGAACTAAAAATTAATTTACATACACAGTAAATAACAGTCACATGTTAGATTCAGGTACAGTTCCAGTTTTATTTCGCGGTATAATCTTCACCGGGACGGTAGCGTTAATTTTCCGATTGTCCTGTTTCACGGTTTTTGCGGTCGATGAGCACACAACCGGCCATATGCCCGGGACACGCTGAATTTTTATGACAGTTCAGACGCCCGTTCCTCTCTTCCGAATCTTTCAACGTGTCTCTGTACCATTTTTCAGCTGAATTCAATGCGCCCATGAAAATTCTACCGCGAAAACGCCCGGCGGCAATGTGCCCGCCTTTTCTACAATTTATTCGACACTATCCAATCGTCGTTTGACACGATGTGGCCAAATATTGTAATTTTGCGTAATGTAATGTAATTCAAATCAAGTTTAACATAATTTGAGAATATCAATTTTGTTATATATAAAATTGTACGAAATAAAAATTGTCCGTATCGATTGCGAAAAGATAAATATAGGCACCTTTCTTTTTTAATAATTTTATACAAAATAAAAACTGTATTGATTGCGAGAGGCTAAATATAGGGACTTTTCTTTTTTAATAAATTTACACAAAATAAAAATTGTATCGATTGCGAGAGGCTAAATATAGGGACCTTCCTTTTTTAATAATTTTACACAAAATAAAAATTGTATCCATTGCAAGAGGCTAAATATAGGGAGACCTCCCTTTTTTAATAATTTCATACAAAATAAAAATTGTATCGATTGCGAGAAGCTAAATGTAGAGACCTTTCTTTTTTAATAATTTTATGCAAAATAAAAATTACCTGTATCGATTGCGAGAGGATAAATATAGGGACCTTTCTTTCTTAATAATTTGATACAAAATAAAAATTGTATCGATTGCGAGAGGCTAAATATAGGGACCTTCTTTTTTTAATAATTGCAAACAAAATAAAAATTATATCGATTGCTAAGGGCTAAATATAGGGACCTTCCTTTTTTAATAATTTTACAAAAAATAAAAATTGTATCCATTGCAAGAGGCTAAATATAGGGAGACCTCCCTTTTTTAATAATTTCATACAAAATAAAAATTGTATCCATCGCAAGAGGCTAAATATACGGAGACCTCCCTTTTTTAATAATTTCATACAAAATAAAAATTGTATCCATTGCAAGAGGCTAAATATAGGGAGACCTCCCTTTTTTAATAATTTCATACAAAATAAAAATTGTATCGATTGCGAGAGGCTAAATATAGGGACCTACCTTTTTTAATAATTTTATACAAAATAAAAATTGTATCCATTGCAAGAGGCTAAATATAGGGAGACCTCCCTTTTTTAATAATTTCATACAAAATAAAAATTGTATCCATTGCAAGAGGCTAAATATAGGGAGACCTCCCTTTTTTAATAATTTTATACAAAATAAAAATTGTATCCATTGCAAGAGGCTAAATATAGGGAGACCTCCCTTTTTTAATAATTTCATACAAAATAAAAATTGTATCCATTGCAAGAGGCTAAATATAGGGAGACCTCCCTTTTTTAATAATTTCATACAAAATAAAAATTGTATCGATTGCGAGAGGCTAAATATAGGGACCTACCTTTTTTAATAATTTTATACAAAATAAAAATTGTATCCATTGCAAGAGGCTAAATATAGGGAGACCTCCCTTTTTTAATAATTTCATACAAAATAAAAATTGTATCCATTGCAAGAGGCTAAATATAGGGAGACCTCCCTTTTTTAATAATTTTATACAAAATAAAAATTGTATCCATTGCAAGAGGCTAAATATAGGGAGACCTCCCTTTTTTAATAATTTCATACCAAATAAAAATTGCCTGTATCGATTGCAAGAGGCTAACTGTAGGGCCCTTTCATTATTAATAAATTATTTGTTAGGTACACACAATTTTACCGTACAAATTTATTCATAGAATCGCTATATGTCGTAGAAGGCGTTAATAAATAAAATATTTTATTAACGTCGCAACAATGCTACAAGTGGAAACACGCAGCACAGAACGATGTTCGAAAACGTAGCACGAGCGCAGCCCCGGTTGTAATGTCGCCGGTTTATTGCACGCGCCGCGCATCAAAGCTTCGCGTGCATGTATGCAACGCCCACGCGTGGTTAGGTGACGACAACCTTTCCGATATATATCGAGGCAAAAGACGTATCTTCATATTAGCCGCCCACGCCAGAAATCGTTTCCATTGTTCGGCAGAGGATCGCATTAATTCGCGAACGCGTACAATAATTGATCTGCCCACGGCCAGTCGCCACGGTCCTCCTGGCTAATTAGTGTACGTAGGTAATCCCTGTTTTCCGTGTAATCACTGCATTTTTGCGTGCTCTTGTATTCTCGGGGACAGCATGTCTGATTTCATATAATTAAAATTATTAAAATACAGAATTGTGAAGATATCAGAAAAATTAATATTAAAGATTTTTTAAATTCATTCTTTTAATTAAATAACACATTTTTCTTTTGCATAAACATCCACAGTCTATTCATGACTTCTAGTTCTGAAGGTAGACTTTGGACCTTCATGCAAAATAAAAATTTTCTAGATCTATTATAAGAAACAGGAGTTGAATAAAAATGTATTATATGTTTGACACACCAGGCCATTTTTGTCATGAATGAATAAAATCCACAGTCCAGTTGTGAGGATTCATTCGACCCAAAGTTCAAGTATACATAGAGTACGGTACAGCATGTATAGAAGTCCTTCTGTCGTATATAAGCGTCGCGACGAAGTATCAAAACGCGTTACGGAAGTTTGTCGAACGGAGGCCAGGTGACTACGACGGCCGTCCGAAAATAACGCAACTTTCCCTCTCGGAACAGGCTATGCATACAAAACGACGGCGGTGGTAGCTCGTCGTCGACCAATAATCGTTTTCCGGCAGAAGTGCCGCCGGTTTCGCGAGGATTCGCAACTCTTCCGCGTGTTCGCGCACGCGCCTCCTGTAACCCCCCCCTGTAAACGCGCTCTTACTATGCCGCCTTCGCGGCGAACACTCTGTTGCGCGAATTGGCTTCGCGCGGACCATCTTCCATTCCCTGAACGACTTCCGATCTCCGCACGCCGCAGCAGATCGCAATACAAAATAAAAATTTTCTCTTGCAAAAAAACAGGAGCCACAGAATGACCATTAATAATTTTAGTAGAACGAAAGTAACACAGTGTGTCCTAACAATGTTGCATGTCCTTGAATGGGGTTATTCCCAAGATCATTTGTAATAACTTTTTCCTTTGCGAAAATGTTCTCCGCGGTCTCGTTAAGGAGTTATTAACAAAAATCGCGGACCAATCAGAGCGCGGCTACAGCTGAGTGGGACGTCCGTCCGAAGTAGCCACGCCCTAATTGGCCCCCGTTTTCCTTCAATAACTTGTTAACGAAGCCGCGCAGAACATTTTCGCAAAGGAAAAAGTTGCTTGGAATGAGCTCAGGAACTTCTTGCACGGAGGTAAAACATTCTTTATTTAATTATAGCTACTCATTTTTATAATAATAAAAAATTTAAAAGCTGCTTTATTAAACCCGAATAAGTATTGTGCACGAAGTCCCAAGGAAATTCTTGTTATTCAACGTTCTCCGAGCGAACACACACACACGAACATGTATAGAAGCCTCTATTCGTGGTCGCACAGTAGTTTACGAGCGAAAGAACCGACGAGTGGATGCGTTTTATGCATTCGTTGCACGAGCCTCGTTTATTGTTACCACACCTAACGGAGGAGCCCGAAATTGACGACAATTGCGCACGGCTGAAAAGGCGCTTGCTCACTCTCTCGATGAATCATCATCTCGCGCGCGAACTTCTTTTCTGACCTCTTTGTCTTTTCTGGGCCCCAATGACTCGGCCGTGTAACAGAATTAACCGCGATTTCTCCGGAAGGCATGCCGAAAATACCTCCCGTCATTTAGCCGCTTTTGCGAACCATGCGGTCGCGATTAGGCGGCGAATCATACTCGGCAAGGTGGCCACAAACGCTGGGCTTGTTATGCGATCAACAATTATTGCTACACACATGAAAATAAAAATTGTCTGTATTATTTGCAAGATATAGGAGCCATACAGAAATTTTTTACAAATTGTGCGAAATAAAAACAATTTAATAAATAATTAATAAAAAATTCAATAAATCATACAGACATTTTTTCTTTTTGTAATAATTTTATAGAGCTGAGAACAATACAGCAGTATTTTTAAATTCTTTAATTGTCTTCAAAGCCTTGTTTTAATTTTATAATACAATCCTGAGTTTACTCATAACTGACTTGAATAATTTTCCATTTTGCATAATCGTCTGATATTTTCACTGGTTTGTGTTCCACCTGTCTGTTCATAATTTACAGTAAGGAGCATAACTGATTCCACACACTTTAACTCGGAACAACTTTTTTATGAATGGACCAAACGACTTCAATTTAAAAGTAAAAAATATGTTGAAAAAATGCATTTGGACGGAATTGTGAAAAACAATACTAAAAATTGATTTTTACAACTTTTCTAGCTGGGCCAATAATGAAAATTCAAAAGAAGTGAATAATACAAAATTGAAAAGCTGCTATTAGTCAACTGGTATAAATTATATACGCTCTGAAAATTTCATTGAAATTAGTCAACTGGTTTGCGAATTATTAACGATCAAAGATGGTAAAAATTGCAATTCTTCAAGATTTTATAATTCGTAAACCAATTAACCAATTTCAATGAAATTTTCAGAGCATATAAAATTTATACCAATTGACAAAACACATTTTTTAAATTTTCGTTATTGGGCCAGCTAAAAAAGTTGTAAAAATCAATTTTTACTATTGTTTTTCACAATTCCGACCAAATGCATTTTTTCAACTAATTTATTAGACGTCATTTACTAAACTAATTCTTCTAACCTTACAGAGAAATTGCAGTCGTTTGATCCATTCATATAAAAGTTATTCTGATTTAAAGTGTGTGAAAGTTGTGCTCTTTACTGTACGTGAAACGCGTCTAGTTAAAATGGACAAAATTGGCAGTCCAGTTAAAAAAGCATCACTATCAGCAGACTAAGGAAACAATTTTGCCAGCTGAGCATTTAGCAAAAGCATCGAACGGTTCATTAAGGACCATTCCGCGTCCCTCAGACGATCGGTAATCTGTGTAATCGTTTTCTCGGGGACCTCAATTTCGCAGCAAGTCAGTGCCAGAGTCCTGTTCAGCAAGAAATTGGCAGGGTCGGAGTTAACGCGGATCAGATGGAATCAAAACGTTTATAGTGGCAACTAGCAAACGATCTCCGGCCGATACAGTCCCGAAACCGATGGGAACGGGTCAGAGAGAAAGAGAGAGGGAGAGAGTAGTGCAGAATCGTTCCCTTTGACGGAAGCAAGGGCGTAGAATTGCACGGTGAAAGTAGCAAAGGGTCGGTGTGCTCTCGACGCTTCGTGTTATCGGTTACCATGGGCAGAGTCGAGCTTTGTTAGCTTCATGTTGCTGATGAGAGATCGTATCGTCGTGGCAAGCTATCGCGACTCTCTCTCTGTCGCTCTCTCTGTTTCTGTCCTCTCTTTCTGTTCGTCTTTCTCGGGCACATTCGCCCTGCAGCCATCTTTGCCCCAGGACACAAAGACGTTGCGGTGCATGGCTGACCCTCCTCGTGAAAGGCGAAAGCTCGATTTCCTTACTCGCGATAACCATCGTGTCATGCGAGAAAAAAAGATGCTTCTATCCTCTATCAGAGCGGACTGCACAGCGGTCTGTCTACTAATAATCTAGTGGAGAAAAAAGTCCAAAATCGTCACCCGTCCAAAATGAACGTATCGCGAGCTACCGAATCGGAGCTGTCCTTTACTTCTTTTTTACTTTGAATTGCACTCGTTTCGTCATAGACAAATTAAATTCGCAGACTAACGCTAGGTTGACGTCACGTTGACGTCTTGTTGTGGTCGCGTTGACGTCATGTTAACGTCACGTGGACGGGTAAAGATTGAGATTGTAAAAATGAAACGGTCGCTTTCACCTAATGTTAATCGTTCCCTGGAAAATGTGAAAGAAATTGATCCTGATGGGGAGCATCGCTGTTTCGGCGGCACCCCGGATCGATTAGCGTTCGCTAAACAAGCTGTGACCGTCTTCTGCTACATCAGACTGGAAGTTAATGCGGCAGGACTGTTAAATCGTTTCTGGCCGTATTCCATCGGCAGGATTCGAGGGAACGTCCTCCATTCCGTGGAAAAGTCTGGTCGCGTTCGTTTCGCCGGCACACGGGCGGTCTCCCATTATTCGAGACAAAAGCGGTTCCCGTTTGCCGCGGGAATTCGACAGCAGCGGGGCACCGAAATTAAAAAATTACGTTCTCCGGGGCAACGGCGATAAATATTCTAACTGGGATTAAATGGAAAATCATGTTGGTCACCTCCCATTGTCCAATCTAGGATCCTTGTTCACTTTCGACGTTGTTCATCGTCGTTTCTCTCGGCCATCGAGCTTCTGTCCCACCTTGTTTCTCGTTCTCTCTTCCTCTCTCGGTCTTTCGTGTCTTTCCCGGTCTCGTACACGTCTTTGTCTCTGATCCTCGAGGTCCTTTAATAACGGCACCGGTGATTTATCGACAACGAGCTGAAGAGAGGTCCGCCGCAGGTTCAGATTCGCAGATAGATGGACGCGCTCTCGGAACAGGTATAAGTACATCGACCTCCTATCGATTCTGGCCGGAGCACACGGTGACGGATCGCCAATCTAGCTGCACCGATATCATTTTAATAGTCCTCCATCATTTACACAGAAAATGTTCAATCCCGCTCATTCCACTAATGAAAATGTTCTGTTTGTTACAGGTAAGTGGGAGATACGGATTCTTTTTGTTCGCGTGGACCGCCGTGATCCGGTAAGCTTCAACCGGCCCATTCGCGAACTGCGAATTGCCGAATTAGTTCAACTGCTGCACCCGCTCTTGGCCCTTCTCTAGAAAATTTGTGTTAACCGACCGCTGTTACCGACCAAATTAACGCTTCAGACAAACACACGGCCCGTTCTCCTAATCGACTGCGAAAGAGATTAGCGAGGGGCAGAGATACCGGAGACGAGATAAGAATCATTCGAACGGTACATTCGAAATCGACCATTTCTGAAAGGAAGGTATCTGTTGGGTCGTTTCACGAGTTACGGTGTTTCTTATTGCACTTCGCCGATGTAAAACGTGTATTAGCTGCATTTGCTTGACGAAGCTATTAACAAACATCACAACTTATAGAATGGTTTAATGATTATTTTAAAATAATCATTAAGACTATGACTTTCCATAGCTTCGTCAATCGGGCGTGAAATTTAGACCATTTTCACGGTATTCCACTATCCAAAAGTACAACAGAAATGAATCACAGTGCAGAGGAATTCGTCACCGCAACGAACTGAACCGTGCAATTTTCGGAGAACATTTTCACGGTTGCCACTCGAAATTGCAACGTAAAGTCGCAAGATGTCAGTGCGACACCCTCTTCCGGTTCTCGTTGACATTGTCCGAGGTGTCCCAACCACGCTCCACTCTAATTAAATATTGCGCAACGCGTTGATGAGATCCGCAAGAGATGCGAGCTATCGCGCGATTCTGGATGGTACCTTGAACATTTAAGTACAGTTTACGGGTCTTGTTAATTTGCGGTTGCCGATTGTTCCGTGGCCGACATTGTCTCCTTGAGCGGCCGGCCTTCGCGAGATTGTAACGCGTCCAACACCGTGGATTATGGTTTAATTGTAGGTACTCGGAAGACAATCTACATTAATGAACCGAAATGAGGCTGGCCTGGTCGTTCCGGATTTATTGGGTCGCTGCATAATTTCTGCTCGTGTTCCGGCCACGATTTTCATCCTGAAAATCGATTTTTTGCCACGGGCACGCGTATTATTTTATAATTTTTCATTTCTACATTTTTCAACTTATGACTCTTTTGTCGCTGGCCGAAAACTGCCTCCACTTGAAACAGACACACGTGTCGTACGTGAAGATAGCCGTTTCAATGGCCATTTTAATCCCGCTTTTTCGATTGCATGCAAGGATCTTGACTGAGAACAAAAGCAGCCTTTGACCAAATATAAAAATTCCAGCGTTTTAAAAATCGCATAAAATGCATAGGTAATATCTGCATGCATACCGATAACTTCCAGGACCACCCTGTATACTTGCACTTCTAGAAAGGTTCGTACACACCGGTCTAAGAGATTGTCAGAGATTCGGAAGCACAGATCGGTGAGTAATGCGCGAAGAAGGAGTGTTCCTCTCGTTGTCCGGCGCATGCGAAGCGTTCGGGAACGCGGGAAAAGGGATTCCTCCGTGCAGGAGAGGGTAAGGATCGAAGGAAGCCGTGTCGGGTTTGGAAAAGAAGCCTCTATTACGCCGTGCGGGGGGATGAGCAGGCAATCTGTCGGCTAAGCCGCTTCTTATTACTTTGCCACCATCAACGACTACCGCGGCGAGGCTCGCCATAGCGGAATCCGCGTGAAAACGTACATCTTCCTGCGTGTGCATGTAACACCATGTACAGGGTCTTCCAACGAGAGCTTCTGGAAGTTGTTTGTAGATAAAACATGCTCTAATTTACAAAATAACATATATTATCATCAAATATGTCTACATTGTCTTAACAGACCCGATTGAAACTAAATTAAATAGGAATAAGGTGAGCAAGTCTTTTGTTTATGCACAGACGTGATTTTGTCACTTAAAAAATGAAATGGAGAAGGAGACAAAATTGGCTCCGCGTTTGACGTGTTAATTGTAAAAGATCGTGGTGTAATTTCCAATAAAAGTTTTGCTAATTCTCTAAATTTAAGCATGTTTTATTTACCGAGACAACTTTCGGAAGCTCTTGTTGAAAGTACCGTATTAATATACAGGATGTCCCAAAAATGTTGTATTTCGTTGAAAAGGGTGATTCCTGAGCTCACCCTGTATACGTTGCACGTGGACCACGCCACGCAGACTGTAACCTGTTTCCTCGGTGTCGCGAGAGCCTAGACGCGCTTTTATGCAGACTATATCAGAGTCTGTGTGAATATGCATTCACAATGCACATGCACGCTCGAACGGTCCATGCCACCCACGAACGATGCACGAGCTGCGCCGTGACTTTACTGTTTACAGTCGCGAGCATTATGCTGCTTTGTGCGCAGGTGCACGGGCGAGTCGCGATTTATGCGCTCCAAACCAAGTGGTGGTGTAATGAGCAGGAACTTTAACGTAGAAAATTATGGATATTGATATACGTGTTATAGGGATGTATCTGGTTGACAATTTGAAAAAATAATGTCTTGGGAGTAGGAATTTTAAAGTGGAAAATTTTGGTATTCACATAAGGGTTACGGGGTTGTACTTATTGTTAGTTGCCAATTTGAAAAATAGTGTCTCATTAGAAGTAACTTTAAAGTAGAACATTTTGGATATTGATATACGTATCATAGGGTTGTACCTGATTGGCAACTTGAAAAAATGGTGCCCAGGGAGTAAGAATTTTAAAGTGAACATTTTTAGTATTGACATAAGGGTTAAAGAGTTGTACCTAGTTGACAATTTTAAAAAATGGTGTCTAATTAGTAGGAATTTTCATGTAGAAAATTTTGGATATTCATATAAGGGTTAAAGAACTGTACCTACTACTTGATAATTTCAAAAAGTGTTATCTAATTACTAGTAGGAATTTTCAAGTAGGAAATTTGGGATATTGATGTAAGGGTTAAAGAACTGTACCTGGTTGACAATTTGAAAAAGTGGTGTCTAATTAGTAGGAATTTTCTAGTAGAAAGTTTTGAATATTGATATAGGAGTTAAAGGGTTGCACCAGGTTGACAATTTAAAAAAGTGGTGTCTAGGGAGTAGAAATTTCCAAGTAGAAAATTTTGGATATTGGTAGAAAGGTGAAAGAACTGTACCTACTTGACAATTTCAAAAAGTGTTATCTAATTACTAGTAGGAATTTTCAAGTAGAAAATTTTGAATATTGATATAAGGGTTAAAGGGTTGTACCAGGTTGACATTTTGAAAAAGTGGTGTCTATTGAGTAGAAATTTCCAAGTAGAAAATTTTGGATATTGGTAGAAAGGTTAAAGAACTGTACCTAGTTGACAATTTTAAAAAATGGTATCTAATTAGTAGGAATTTTACAGTAGAAAATTTAGGATATTGAAAGAAGGCTTAAAGGGTTGTACCTAGTTGACAATTTTTAAAAATGGTATCTAATTAGTAGGAATTTTAAAGTAGAAAATTTAGGATATTGAAAGAAGGGTTAAGGGGTTGTACCTAGTTGACAATTTCGCAAAAAGTGTTATCTAATTAGTAGGAATTGTCAAGTAGAAAATTTTGAATATTGATATAAGGAT
The DNA here is from genome assembly GCA_933228785.1 of Lasioglossum pauxillum. Classification (NCBI taxonomy): domain Eukaryota; kingdom Metazoa; phylum Arthropoda; class Insecta; order Hymenoptera; family Halictidae; genus Lasioglossum; species Lasioglossum pauxillum. The sequence continues at coordinate 36,451,962 of OW121705.1, read as the reverse complement.
TAAAGAACTGTACCTAGTTGACAATTTGAAAAAGTGGCGTCTAATTAGTAGGAATTTTCAAGTAGAATATTGATATAAGAGTTAAAGGGTTGTACCAGATTGACAATTTAAAAAAGTGGTGTCTGGGGAGTAGAAATTTCCAAGTAGAAAATTTTGGATATTGGTAGAAAGGTGAAAGAACTGTACCTACTTGATAATTTCAAAAAGTGTTATCTAATTACTAGTAGGAATTTTCAAGTAGAAAATTTTGAATATTGATATAAGGTTTAAAGAAGTGTACCTGGTCGACAATTTGAAAAAGTGGTGTCTAATTAGTAGGAATTTTCTAGTAGAAAGTTTTGAATATTGATATAAGAGTTGAAGGGTTGTACCAGGTTGACAATTTAAAAAAGTGGTGTCTAGGGAGTAGAAATTTCCAAGTAGAAAATTTTGGATATTGGTAGAAAGGTTAAAGAACTGTACCTAGTTGACAATTTTTAAAAATGGTATCTAATTAGTAGGAATTTTAAAGTAGAAAATTTAGGATATTGAAAGAAGGGTTAAGGGGTTGTACCTAGTTGACAATTTCGCAAAAAGTGTTATCTAATTAGTAGGAATTGTCAAGTAGAAAATTTTGAATATTGATATAAGGATTAAAGAACTGTACCTAGTTGACAATTTGAAAAAGTGGCGTCTAATTAGTAGGAATTTTCAAGTAGAATATTGATATAAGAGTTAAAGGGTTGTACCAGATTGACAATTTGAAAAAGTGGTGTCTAGGGGGTAGAAATTTTCAAGTAGAATATTTTGGATATTGGTAGAAAGGTTAAAGAACTGTACCTACTTGACAATTTCAAAAAGTGTTATCTAATTACTAGTAGGAATTTTGAAGTAGAAAATTTAGGATATTCATATAAGGGTTAAAGAACTGTACCTAGTTGACAATTTGAAAAAGTGGTGTCTAATTAGTAGGAATTTTGAAATAGAAAGTTTTGAATATTGATATAAGAGTTAAAGGGTTGTACCAGATTGACATTTTGAAAAAGTGGTGTCTATTGAGTAGAAATTTCCAAGTAGAAAATTTTGGATATTGGTAGAATGGTTAAAGAACTGTACCTAGTTGACAATTTTAAAAAATGGTATCTAATTAGTAGGAATTTTACAGTAGAAAATTTAGGATATTGAAAGAAGGCTTAAAGGGTTGTACCTAGTTGACAATTTCGCAAAAAGTGTTATCTAAATTAGTAGGAATTTTCAAGTTCAAAATTTTGAATACTGACATAAAGGTTAGAGATGGTTGAACCTGGTTGACAATTTAAAAAAGTGGTGTCTAATTAGTAGGAATTTTAAAGTAGAAAATTTAGGATACTGATATAAATAAGGGTTAAAGAGTTGTACCGAGTTGACAATTTGAAAAAATGTTGTATAATGAGTAGAAATTCTTAAGTAGAAAGTTTTGGCTATTGATGACCTAGTTAACAATTTATAAAATTGTTCTCTAATTAGAAGGAATTTGTCTCCGAGGTAAGACTACAGTATTTCTACAAGTTACTTATCATGGAGGAAAAAAACCGTGAAGCGATCACGAGGAAAAGCAGTCGTCGTAGAACGAAAGCTCGCCCATGCAAATGAGCATCCGGCACGTGAAATCGATGAAGAAGGTCGAAACCTAGACGCTTTCACTTGCGCGACGCAAAATTTCCATTGTTACGTCGCCGCTGACAATTAAATGGGGTTGTAAACACTCTGACATTGCCTTAGTCACTTCTTTACAAATTATTCTTATCAAACGGATGCTTACAACGTTCATTAGAAGATTGAAATCCGGTTGAAAATTACCCATCGATATCTTTTAATATTTCTAATTTTTTGTTCCATATCTTTCCCACTCATTTTTCCCATAAATGCATAAAATCCACAGTCAAGTAATAATTAAGCCCTAGGTGCCATTAAAAATAGCTACATTATCATCCAAAATATTTTCTACATTATTTTTGTGTACAATGAAAAAATTACTAAACATTTAACCCTTTGCACTCGGTTGTCCCCTCTGAGGCACCACTAAAAATTGCTGTACCATTATTCAAAATATTGTTTACATTAATCAATATATCGGCATTTAATCAAGTACTAAACATTTAGGTATTGTATGAGATATATCAATTTCATATCCATAAAATTTCAATTCCACAGGTAATGGAAATATCCTAGATCAGAAGAAATGTTTAATTTTCCAGATAATTATCGCCGAGTGCAAAGGGTTTACTCTGCGAGTAAATTGCACGAGTTCCATTGAAACGGTAATTTGAATTGTTGAATCGCCCTAATAATTTCGTCCAGCATGCTAACAGGGAAAATATCTGAATGGAGAAACCATGCAGGTCGACTTCGACAGAAGCTGTGTGTGCAATGTGAATCCTGTGTTCGATAGGAACGGTGTCTCCGCGACAGGAGGAATCGATTTTCCTCGATACGGCCGCGATCGGCGACAAGAGTCGATCGCAATGCTGCCGCTCCCGATATTATCGAAGGCAGCAGCGAGCAAGGCGGATTAATAGGGGCTGATAGGCCGATCGCTCTAACAAAACGTACGGATTTCCGATCGGTCGTCGTTCCCTCGGTGGCTGTGGCTCTTGTGCCTGGCGATCGTCATGGTCAGTCGGCTAGCCGGCTGACGTCTGACAAACGAGAATTCCACGGGAAGATCACTGATACCGCCTCTGTTGGGAACTCCGTCGACCGGTTTCCGGGTACAAGGCGAAAGGAATTTCTGCTCGTTCCTCAATGTGTCTTACGCGGATTCCACCGTGGGCCCTCCGTTTCGCAAACCACGAGGAAACGCGCGAAATTCATTTTTTCCACCGAGCTCGATTTTTTTCACAGACCCTTTTTCTCCCCTGAGACCTCTGAGAACGGTCCCGGACCTTCTGAACCCTTTATCGAATTTCTTGGGACTCGAGGAAGCAGAAATCGGCTGATTGTAACATTTTTTGTAGCGAAGTAGGGATGGGATCGAGTCAATATGTACTCACGAATCCGAGTCAATCTCAATAACCAAGTTTCATTTCATGGGTTTCGATTACTACTTGAAAGCAATGACGTTTCAATGATTATATTTGAAAAGTATACATTTTATACAAACTGATATCGAACCTCGGAACGAGTACTTACAAGTTTCGAAAAGACACTTATAAGCACTTCGATGTTGAAAGAAATCGAATCTTGGAAATCAGAACTGCATAGTAGGTTTTAAGCACTTTCTTTATTAAATTGAAATTATATTTATAAAATTATAGTTATACATGTTGAATTAAATTAAGCATTAGAGGACAACACAATTGATTTTAAAGGTAAAAAGAATAATGATTCGGAAAATCAGTGAATTTCCGGTACGATATTGATAAAAGTTTCGAACCTGTTCGACCAAGTTTGGAATATACATACTTGCAAGTATTATTTCCGTTTACCAAAGAACTTCTACAAGTAAATAAACAATTTATGATCGACATAAAGTAAAATTCTACTTGTAGAAGGTTCGAAACAGTCTGGCATAGGTTCGAGTATACTTAGGAGTACTATTACTGTTTTTCGAAGTACTTATAGAGAGTTCGAATTCAATCAATCAAAGTTCGAAGCTGTTTGCGAGGTACTTGGTCTCATCCCTAGATGAGGGTACCCAAGTAGGATGCAATGTACTGCAAAACGAGACAGAGATGTCCTCGTTGCGAAGGAAACATCGTCGTCTCACGTCGAAAGAAAATCGTACGAAAACTTTTGCGATGACCCAACGCATGTATTGCGAGATCCGGAGGTCGGAGCGCGAACAATCGAAATGAAAACCGACAAAGTAGCGAGCGGACGAGCGAAGCGTCGAGTCCGCGAGGCGTGCGCTCGTTGGGCAACCCGGTGAGCGCAGTTGCACGCGATCACGTGACCCCTGCGGCGGCGGGTGTGCAACTGCATGCGTCTGAGCAGTGTGGCGCGTCTATGTATAAGTGTGCGCGCAGTGCGCAGGAGGCCGGAGAGGAGAGTACGCGATCGCGCGCGTGCTCATCCTCGTTTATTATTCATATACACCGGCGTATATCACGCTGGTGCGCATTAAAGCGACGCGGCTGCCACTCGAGAGAGTCTCCCCGCTTCTTCAGAGTCGCGTAGTCTCGTTTCGTAATGAGAAAGCCTAGACCTGTGTGAGGCCGGTCACCGTGCGTACGTGCACGTGCACTCGTAGGATAATGCATCGTTGCGGCTTGCAGAGAGATAGAGAGCTAAACAGATAGAAGAGGGTGTGACAGAGAGGCCCGAGAGAGAGGTGGAATTAGAGACAACGATAGGAAAGAAGAGAGCACGTCGAAAAAGGCGGAACGGGTTGCGAGAGGACGAGTCAAATGCACTTTGAAACTGTCATCGCTGAGGTGCGGTTGCCTGCAGCGATGCCATCCGCATAGGCGGCGCTGCGGCCGCCACTGTGTTCACCGACTCGATTCCGATAGCTTCCTTTTCATCCTGATTGACCATTGCTAACTAGGGACATCACACGATTTTGAAATTACACCGACGAGAAAACAAAAAATACGATGAATTATATAATAAATTTTATGATTTCGGCGCGAGGTTCGATCATTTATAAATTCATATATATAAATTACATAATTTTATTATATAAAATACATAAATACATTAATTTATTAATTTAAAATACATAAATTTATTATATATTTAATTTTAGATCGAGAAGAATTCACCTTTATACGATGAATTCACAGTTACTGGAATTAAAGAGGATCCTGGAGTAAATGATTAAAAGTAATGTGAATATTAGGAATTTTCTTATGGAAAAAGTATTTAATGTCCACTTTCGAAACTCCAGGGGATTTTTATCGGATAGTGAACAGCATAAAAATATTTTTAATAACAATAATAAATGATATCGGCGCTACGGTTCGATCGTTTAATACTCAAAAACACAATTAAGCTATTTTGCTAACTTTTCAAATCAATCGACGTTTCGGTCACTATTTTGACCATTTTCAAGATTGAATTGAATTGCGTCTGTAAGAGAAAATAAATATGTTTTATAAAATATTTTATAAAAATATTTTGTTTCGGTACAAAAAAAGTATAACACAGTTGCAAGACGGTTTAGTTATAAATAGACTCGGGATTTTATGCATTTCCATTAATCCCCTGTCTGGTTATGTGTTGTAAGAGGAAATGTTATAAATAAATACTTTTCGGATGTGTCGACACACCATTGCGAGCTGTGTCGGCAGCGATTGGTGAATTTCGAACTTCCTAACGCGTCGTCGCGTTCGAGGACCCAAAATGTCGATGATTTTGTAGTTTTTTGCAAAAAGAGTCAGTGAACGAGACTCTGATCCTCTATATCGGGGCGAGCGCTCGAAAAATTCGCGTCCCCGTAATTGCCTTCATGCTCGGCGAGCGTTTGCGTCGAGTTAAGCAGTCATGTCGTTTGATGGTCGAGTGACCCACTTCCGCGGCTTCGCCAGGAGCGTTTTTCAAGAACCCTGCAGAGCTCTATATACTACCTCTACTTTTCTTCAGATCGATGTTGGTTTTCTTGGGATCGACTGCGCCAGTTTTCATGCCTCTCCCTCTCGCTCTCTCTCTCTCTTTCCTGGCTTTTGTTAACGCCGGAACAAATATATCGAATATATATCAGAGACGCTTTCTGCGCCTCGTTCCCAACCTCTCTTCCCACTTAACTGTGAAATTCACCCGACGATCGCGCAAAAGAGGTGGAAGAGTACCGTCTCCTTTAGAATGTCTTTTAACATGTCTTTCACTATGTCCTTTTACGTCCTGTGTATTTTTTCGGAACCGATTATTCTTCTCGCGCGTGCTGGCGTTTGAACGATTTATAATTACTAGCGGATCTTCCTGCGAAATAACAATTGTTCGCATCGATTGCACGAAACAGTAACCGTATAGACATCTCTTCTCGTCTTGGTCCTTATCTAAGAACTGTTTAATACAGCCTCCAACAACAACAGCAACTACAATCGTAAACAAACTGAGCAACCCTAGTAAAGTAACCTAATAATTCTGTTTGGTATTATAACATCAAGATTTCTAATTTTTTTATCTTCCAGTGGATAAAGTGCTAATACAATTCAATACAATTGACAACCTTAATTTATGTAAATTAATCTAATAATTTTGTTTGGTATTATAACACCAAGATTTCTAATTTTTTTATCTTCCAGTGGATGAAGTGCTAATACAATTCAATACAATTGACAACCTTAATTTATGAAGGTCGTTGTTAACTCTATTTTCAAGTACCCTAAGTACCCAGACTATCAGTCCAGTGTATTAAATAATATAATGTTCCAAACTGAGCCTTTCTATTTTTAAAAAATTCTAGTCCAAACCAGGGCTGGCCAATCTGTGGCGCATTGGATCCTTGCGCCTATAATTATTCTTTTGAAGTAGGCGTCATAACTGAATCCATCTTCATAATTTCAACACCTGAGAGCTCTCAGTTGAATTTATACAGTCTTCTTACTCATCAATTCGTCGCAATTTTTTGATAGTTTATAATTATAGGATGGGAATTGCGGTGTTCAAGACAATGATCGCCCTCTCGTCCAAAAGATCATCTCTCATCATTATAGATTAACGCTCCAATCAACGTGTGTTCAACTGGCGTAATTAATTTAGTTGCGCGATTGAGTTATCCCTTTTCCTCCCTTAACCGAAGCAGATTCTACCCCTATTCCTATTTTCCATCCCTATTTCCTATTTTCCACCTGTATGGCGCACCTGAACTCGTATGTGAAAAAATGTTACGCATGGAATGCGAAAGATTGGCCACCCCTCGTCCAAACTGTAAGAAATTCCGTTCCGTTCAATTTCTGTTAAGCACGTTGTTGAGTTTGTTATTATGTATCTCAAGTTCCCAAATTATTTATCCAGTCCGTTTTGAATGTACAATAAGCGGCGGAGGAATCCGTGCAGTCAATTGAATAACACGATCCGGGGCAAAGGGGTAAGCCCTACAATAAGGACCGTTTTCACGAGGATCCGTGGGATAGCCAGGGTATCTTGACCCTTCGGTCCAGTCCCTATGAAACGATAATCGCGTATCATAGTCGGGACACCGGCGCGAGGCTTGTCGGACCATTGACCGGGGATCGGGGAGAGATTGGGCGCGGATTGGCGAGTCGAAAGATTGGATCGGCGATACCGCGTGTCCGACACGCTACGGGACACGTGTTCCGATGCGAGGCCGGGATGCAATGGATGCATTGGATGCAATACATCCGCACAGGGATCTTCCTTCTGTCGGGCATGCGCCGTTTTACACAGAAACCGCACGGAACGATCCTGGTTCCGAGGAAGAACAACTTTCTCACTTCTTCAACTAGCTAAACTTCAATTAGCTTAACAATCGGAAGGCGAATGGTTCTCATGATTGTACAGGGTGTACAGAAATTGTATGTCGCCATTGTCGTGACTCTACACCCTCGGTTTGGTGGAATTAATTTCAAGGTCAAAAGGTCAACGATCTTATATAAATTCTATAAAAAATGCAGGAGAAACGACGAGTCAAAACTCAACCCTTCTCTTAAAAAATGATGATAAAGTTTTATCAGTACCAAACTGATTTTATTTATACAGGGTGAGTCCGAAGAAACAGAATATTTAAATATCTGCGTTACTTCTCGTTGTACAAAAAAACTTCTTAGGAAAAAGTTACGCTGTTTGAAGGGCCACATGTAACGGTGTAAAGGAAAAAATTTTCGAGGTCATTTTTTATGAGATTTCAAGTTCATTGATATTTTTTTTAAATGGAATTAAGTATTTTTTAATACATCAATCGATGCAACTGGACATTCGTTATAAAAAAGTATTAATCTATGTGTGCCGAAAAGTTAGTAATTCACGAGATATTTCGATTTAAATAACTCTAAAATACCATTACTGTCGTACTAAGACGTTACACAAGTAAGTAAACGCTAACATCAATTTCAATCTCAACATCCAATTTTCCATTTCAACTCCAATTTCAATATCAACTCTTCAACTTTATTTTCAACTTTATTTTCAACTTCAATTTTAACTCTCCCATTTCAACTTCAATTACAACTCATCCATTTCAACTTCAATTTTAACTCTTCCATTTCAACTTCAATTCCTACACTTGCATTTCAACTTCAATTTCTACTCTTCCATTTCAACTTCAATTTTTCAATTTCACTTCGTTGATTTCAACTCTTCAATTTCAACGACAATTTATCAATTTCAACTTCAATTTCAATTTTTCAATTTCAACGTCAATTTCAATATCAACCCGTCAACTTCAACTTCAACTCTTCAATTCCAATTTTTCAATTTCAACGTCAATTTTTCAATTTCAAATCTTAAACTTTATTTTCGACTTTAGTTTCAACTTCAATTTCAACTCTCCCATTTCAACTTCAATTACAATTCTTCCATTTCAACTTCAATTTCTACACTTCCATTTCAACTTCAATTTCTACACTTCCATTTCAACTTCAATTTCTACTCTCCCATTTCAACTTCAATTTCTACTCTTCCATTTCAACTTCAATTTTTCAATTACACTTCGTTGATTTCTACTCTTCAATTTCAACGTCAATTTATCAATTTCAACTTCAATTTCAATATCAACCCTTCAACTTCGATTTCAACTCTTCAATTTCAACGTCAATTTCAATATCAACCCGTCAATTTCAACTTCAACCCTTCAATTTCAATTTTTCAATTTCAACGTCAATTTTTCAATTTCAAATCTTCAATTTCAATATCAACTCTTCAACTTCAGTTTCAACTTCAATTTTAACTCCCCAATTCAACTTCAATTTCAACATCAAATTTTCCATTTCAACTTCAATTTGTTAATGTCACTTCGTTAATTTCAACTCTGCAATTTTAACGTCAATTTTTCAATTTCAACTTCGATTTCAATATCAGCCCTTCAACTTCAATTTCAACTTCAACTATTCAATTTCAACTGTTCAATTTCAATTTTTCCATTTCGACGTCAATTTTTCAATTTCAAATCTTCAACTTTATTTTCGACTTTAGTTTCAACTTCAATTTCAACTCTCCCATTTCAACTTCAATTTCAACTCTCCCATTTCAACTTCAATTACAATTCTTCCATTTCAACTTCAATTTCTACACTTCCATTTCAACTTCAATTTCTACTCTCCCATTTCAACTTCAATTTCTACTCTTCCATTTCAACTTCAATTTCTCAATTTCACTTCGTTGATTTCTACTCTTCAATTTCAACGTCAATTTATCTATTTCAACTTCAATTTCAATATCAACCCTTCAACTTCGATTTCAACTCTTCAATTTCAACGTCAATTTCAATATCAACCCGTCAATTTCAACTTCAACTCTTCAATTCCAATTTTTCAATTTCAACGTCAATTTTTCAATTTCAAATCTTCAATTTCAATATCAACTCTTCAACTTCAGTTTCAACTTCAATTTTAACTCCCCAATTCAACTTCAATTTCAACATCAAATTTTCCATTTCAACTTCAATTTGTTAATGTCACTTCGTTAATTTCAACTCTGCAATTTTAACGTCAATTTTTCAATTTCAACTTCGATTTCAATATCAGCCCTTCAACTTCAATTTCAACTTCAACTATTCAATTTCAACTGTTCAATTTCAATTTTTCCATTTCGACGTCAATTTTTCAATTTCAAATCTTCAACTTTATTTTCGACTTTAGTTTCAACTTCAATTTCAACTCTCCCATTTCAACTTCAATTTCAACTCTCCCATTTCAACTTCAATTACAATTCTTCCAATTCAACTTCAATTTCTACACTTCCATTTCAACTTCAATTTCTACTCTCCCATTTCAACTTCAATTTCTACTCTTCCATTTCAACTTCAATTTTTCAATTTCACTTCGTTGATTTCTACTCTTCAATTTCAACGTCAATTTATCTATTTCAACTTCAATTTCAATATCAACCCTTCAACTTCGATTTCAACTCTTCAATTTCAACGTCAATTTCAATATCAACCCGTCAATTTCAACTTCAACTCTTCAATTCCAATTTTTCAATTTCAACGTCAATTTTTCAATTTCAAATCTTCAATTTCAATATCAACTCTTCAACTTCAGTTTCAACTTCAATTTTAACTCCCCAATTCAACTTCAATTTCAACATCAAATTTTCCATTTCAACTTCAATTTGTTAATGTCACTTCGTTAATTTCAACTCTGCAATTTTAACGTCAATTTTTCAATTTCAACTTCGATTTCAATATCAGCCCTTCAACTTCAATTTCAACTTCAACTATTCAATTTCAACTGTTCAATTTCAATTTTTCCATTTCGACGTCAATTTCAATATCAACCCTTCGACTTCAACTTCAACTCTTCAAATTCAATTTTTCAATTTCAACGTCAATTTTTCAATTTCAATTCGTTAATTTCAAATGTTTAATTTCTTTTCAACGTCAAGTTTTCAATTTCGATTTCAGCTCTTCAATTTACACTAGCAAGTAAACGCTAATGTCTTAGTACGACAGTAATGGTGTTTTAGAGTTATTTAAATTGAAATATCTCCTGATCTACTAACTTTTCGACATACATGGGTTAGTACTTTTTTATAACGAATATCCAGCTGCATCGATTGATGTATTAAAAAATACGTCATTCCATTTTAAAAAAATATCAATGACCCTGAAATCTTGTAAAAAAATGACCTTGAAAATTTTTTTCCCTTACACCGTTACATGTGGCCCTTCAAACAGTGTAACTTTGTCCTAAGAAGTCTTTTTGTACAACGAAAAGTAACAGAGATATTTAGGTGTTCTGTTTCTTCGGACTCACCCTGTATTTTATTGTCGATATTTTCGCAGACGAAGAAGTAATTTCCAACGGCTTCGTCAACATGTAAACTCCATCTGACCGAGTAATAAAAATATAACTTGTGATACATAGAATACGATGCACTAACACCAAAATCGTTGACCTTTCGACCTCGAGATTCAAGGTCAACGAACGTTACCATTCGACGATTATCAATTCCATCAAAAGCAGAGACTGCACCGCGTGACAAAGAGTTCGCCGACAAAGATTCCGCCGGCGAGCAGAATGATCTTCACCGTAAACGAAAGCTGCCGGTTAGAAATTCGCCCGGACAATAGGTGAAACAGTACAGGAGATTGCATTTTTCACTTTCACGGGAATGTAGGTCCCTCTTTCCTGCAGGTATAACGAGCAGGTGTATGCGCACACGTATATGCGGAGGATTCTCGCGCTCGCCGGACAACGACGCGAGAGTTGCTGTTTCAAAATTCGCTGGTCCGGAAATTGCGAAGCCTCTCGGCGCACGGCGAAGGTTATTGAAGCGGCCGCTGGCACAATAAGTCGCACGCATTCGAACAGAATCGAAAGTGGAGCGACTCTTAATCCCTCGAATTCATTCTTGGAGCCTCTTGCCCACAACAATAGCCGCGCCAACTTCCGTTTTCGAACGTATCAACTGCGTTGACCTGTACCTCGATAAATACGTTGCTTCTCTGTTTTCTTTCTCTCATTTTCTTCGGGACTATCTTATTTCTGCGACGGTTTAATTAACGGGTTCGTAACTTACACCGTCCGCCTCCTTTAGAACATCAAGAGAACAGGTGAACGTTCAGTAGCGATTCTTTTAGGATCTTCCTTTATGAATCGCCCAGTGAACTTGCCATCCAACTTTTCCCAAGATCAACCCGCAGAAGGGACTCTCCCACGGAACCACGACTCCAGCAGGGTATATCGATCGATCCGGAGCCGATCATCAAACTTGATTCGATCGCGGCTGGTCTCGGAGCCTCGTCCAGCGTATCTAATTTCTCGGTTGTCCAGTGCAGGCCATCTGGTGCACGGACTCATCTCTCGCTGCGCTTCTGGTCGCTTAAGAAACAACAAAACGAAAATACCGATAGAGACAACAGACAAGAGAGCTGAAGCGTAGCGGGTGTAAAGGGAGATCTCGAACGAGAACTTCGAAGAATGCGAAATTGAAGCGTCTCGAAGGACATCGATCGATTCTTTTCGCAGATGAATCGTCCTGCAGATTTGAAGATTAAAGTCTCCTCTTTACGACGACGCAGAAAAACTGAATGTACAATTTTCTTCAGATTAACTGGTTTGTCACTTATGATAATCCCTATACGCACAACCAAAGGAAGAATCATTGATGTTCACACGAACATCCTTAACATAGTTATTGACACGGACCGCTGTCCGAGGGTTAGCTCAAGATGTTCTTTCGCGGAAGAAAGCCGGAGATAGGGGGTGGAGACTTTAGAAGGAGGATGAGCCGGAAAAGGCAAAAAAAAAAGGAAATAATTCAGCGTTGAAGAGAGCGAATCGATTCGCGGGTCAAGTACCCTGGGCCCCCGGGTGTCTTCGTTTTCTGTCGCGCGATTTCAGGTCCGGGGGAGGAAGGGGGGGCAACTGTATCTCCAATTAAAGCCGGGGCTGCCAGTCCGTTCAAGTCAATTTGTTTGAGTGGCGCGGCGTTGGTCCAAGGGGGTTAGAAGTAGTGTCGGATTCATGCCGTATCAACAAGCTCGGTTGCCAACCGCCCACGGCCAAAAGCCTTGCTGGCTTTCTCTCTCTCTCTCCCTCTCTCTTTCCTTCTCTGTGTAGAACGACGACAGTGTCTATCTCTCTTGCTCTGTTGTGTTGGGGTTTGTGTGTGCCGATCTCTCGGGCGTCCCTAGGTTGCCGGTTCCTACGCCACTGGGATCGATATCCCGGGAGGCCAAACAGTAAACAGCCGGTTGGTCAGGATAGTGACGGTGGTGGGGCTGCATAACATGGAAGGCACCTACTGCCTTCCCACCCGCCTACTCTCTATCTCTATCTCTCTCTTTCTCGCTTCCTGCGGGCTGTTCTCTCGCTCTTTCTTCCTCTTGCTGCGAGCTGCAGTCTCCCTCGCGCTCGCTCATTCGCCCTCTCTCTCTCTCTCGAGATCTGTACCTACCCAACCCGTCGCCTCTCTGTACCCTCCACCGACGCGACGCGACCCGCCGAACGAAAGAACGACGCCAGAGAGCCAGCCGCGAGTGTGGAACAACCGGCGCGCGCTAACCCTCTGCGGAGAGTAGGCGCGACGCTTTTCGGATTAACCCGAGCCACTGTGCTGTGCTGGCGGGCAAGCTATCGCGTCGACGCACCCTGCGACCCGCAGTTCAGCTTCGCCATGGAAATTCCGAATTTTTCGTTGCTGTTGTGGGAAATTTGTACAATTAATCCATCACTGGGTAAACTCCCTGCGGAGTAAACGTTGGATAGACGCTCTTGCATTAGGAGCCAATAAGAACTTTGCTTTTGTGTCCTTAAAACAATTTACTTTTTTTTTGTTATACATAATAGTACATACACTTTAAGAGACATAAGCAGTTTTGAGTTTTGTTACAATTTTCGTTGTCCTAAATTAAAATTCAAAGATAAGATTCATTTATTTATTTAATCATTCCATTCTGTCTTATCGAATAAGCTCCTGAATAGATATCTAAATTTTATCTTTGAACTTTGATTTAGAAACGCTAGGAACGTTTGCTCTAATCCAATAACAATTTGAAACAATTATTTTCGGAATCGTATCGAATTCAACCCACGGTTACAGCATTACGAGCGACAGGGTCCAATAAATCAGACACGGCTATTAACCGAATTGGGAAAACTCATCCCCCGAGAAATACGCGCTAGGCACCCCGCCTATGGATTTCCTTCGAACGAGAAAAAGAAAGAGAACAAGCGCGAGAGAGAGAGAAGGGGATGGAGTGGAGCAGAGCCCGGAAACGAGTCGGCGGTGTCGAAGGAAAAAAGCGGAAAGCTGCTCACCGAGATGTATTCCCTTTCTTCTCCCACCATTGGTCGCGTGGCCATCAGTGACGTAGTAGGCGACGAGTAGAGAAGGGCGAGCTTTGTGAAAGAGTCTGGCCTGTCTCTGCTATGTAGCTGGTGGTAGCTGGTGGGGGATTTCGTCGTCGAGTGGTAACTGGTAACTGCTAAAGGTTGCCCGGGGGTTGGTTGATCTTCGCGCGAGAACGTGATCGGCAGAAAGAGACACCCCCGATCCTCTACCTTCCAGAGCCTGTCAAACCTTCCGCTTGTCCCCACCGTGGTTTTTCCCCTTTGATAATCATCGGAACGATCACCACGATGCTTCCAACACGTGACCCTCTAACCTGGAATAAAACTCCAAATTTTCTCTACACGATTCTTCCGGGTTTGAGGAGCAATTGACACCCCTTACCATACGCTTCTTCTCAGCTGCGATAATTCACTGTTTTTCATTCTTAGCCATTTTCTAGGAGAGAAGGAAATACTAATACGAAATTATTGAAATTGTCAAGTTGTTATCTTGTAAATGATTTAACAGATTCCTTATTTTACTTCTTTAAATTTTTAAAATACCGAGAAAAATTGATAATTTCTCATTCTTAATAATTTTATAGAAAATTATCAAATTATCGAAATTATTCAGTTACTTTTCGATTCTTTATTTTAATTCTCTCTAGGAGAAATTATTTAAATTGTCAAGTTGTTATCTTGTAAATGATTTAACAGATTCCTTATTTTACTTCTTTAAATTTTTAAAATACCGAGAAAAATTGATAATTTCTCATTCTTAGTAATTTCATAGAAAATTATTAAATTATCGAAATTGTTCAGTTATTTTTCGATTCTTTATTTTAATTCTCTCTAGGAGAAATAATTTGTAATATACCGAGAAAAAGATACACGTTCTCGACCTTCAGATCTAGATCGATACCGATTAAAATTATAAAATCCATCCGGAAACAATATCCTACACGAATTCGATAAAAACCAGTTTATTGGAGCTAGCATTGTTCTCTATTCTTAACTCGGAGAAGCCTGTTTCCCCTCCCCTAGAAATCAAGCTGCATTCTTTCAGCTCTCGGTAAAAACTCAACGCAATCACAACTAAATTTCTTTGTAATAGACTTAGACTTGTATACTTTGCTACTTGATTTTAAGAAATTTCTTTCCTCCAAAAATTGAATTGTTCCCTCGGTTAACACTAAACCTACTAAAAGCGATTAAAATGTTTTAGCTTATAAAAATGACAAGGTTCTATTTATTTATATTCTGTGCAATTTTTATCCCAATATGTGGATGGATAAACAAAATTTATCGGATCAATTTCCACGTGAACAACTTTACAATTTCAAAAATTGTAAAAGGAGAAATATGAAGCCGGCGGTGGTAGGTTTAGTGTTAAAAATCAGCGTAGAAGAGAGCCGTCAAAAGCCAACCCCGTCGACCATAAATTCGATTAAAATGATTTCACCCTAGGGGCTCGCGTCTCGATCCTTAATTCAACGGAATACATAGCCCGCGATTCGGAATCGAGCCGGTATTTGTTCTATCAAGCAAAAGATTGTGGTCTCGGAGCAACGTTTTCCCGTGGTTTTCCCCTTTATCAGCGCGCAGAACCGTGGCTGTTCCCATTCGTCTCTGATCTCTTTCCGCCGTCTGTCCCGGTCGTTCATCCTGCGGCGAGGAAGGATCCGCTTCTTAAAATCGTCCTGGGGTGTTCGCCAATAGAAAAACGAGCTGCGACGACGCACGCAATCGACTTCGCGTTTTCCTACGCCCTCTTGAACGTTCAAGGGTTCGAGCTGCTCGGCTTACCTTTCCACCAACTCTCTCTCACTCTCCCTCTCCTCTTTCTTTCTCGAGCTGACTCCGCGGTGGCTTGCATCCACCTTCGAGCATCTTCGCCCTTCGAGAGAGTTTTATTTTTATTTTCTTTTCCCCATCGAATCTCGACCCTTTCTTTCATCGAACGATTCTCTCGAACAGCTTTGCGCCACGCGAATTTTCCCGTGACGTATTCATCCGCGTGCCAAGACGCTTCTTCTAGTTTCGTTAGCTAAGCTATCGGTATACTGCGGAACTTTCCGAAAAAACAGAAATTGTATCCATCGGAAGCATGCAACGGGAGTAGTTCGATATAAAATTATTTCATTCGTCGATCATTTTAACAAGCTGGGAATAAATGCCGAGTGTTTCGTGCTTGTGAGTAGTACACTGTGGAACTTATTGCGAAACAAAAATTCTTTGCATCAACCCATTGCCCTGCGATTTATTTTACGGTTTCAGTGATCAGAACTTTTTTTAATTCGTAATTTCCTAGAAGAGGAGAAAATTTATATCTACTGTATGCCTGCATGTTCTCTGATAACTGCACATTAACAAAACCAAAATAGAATTTCATCTCGGTTTATAGGAGTAAAATAGATTAGAAAATTTTTATTATAATTGAAAATAATAATTTTTAAAAAGAAAATTTAATATAAATTTAAAATTGAAGGGATTTTAAATAATATTATAAAAATTAAATAGATTAGTAAATTTTTATTATGATTGAAAATAATAATTTTTGAAAAGAAAATTTAACATAAATTTAAAATTGAGGGGGTCTCAAATTATATTATAAAAATTAAATAGATTAGTGAATTTTTATTATAATTGAAAATAATAATTTCTTTAAAAGAAAATTTAATATAAATTTAAAATTGAGGGATTTTAAATTATATTATAAAAATTAAATAGAGAAAATTAAATTAAAGGAAATTAATAACATACATATTTACTAGACTCTGTTCAGAATCTTCATGAAGCTGATACGATATTAAGGGGTTAATTTCAAGACAGGAATTTACTTCTCTCCTTAGTGGTTTTGTTAAGTCGTGACGATGATGTTGATATTTTTAAATTTCTCGAAAATGTGCAGGAAATCGTGGCATAATCAGTTGAAAATTGCACACAGTTCGAAATAATATACAATTTTTAATATTTGTAATGTGCTCACTGTTTTAAATTTCACCCTCTAATTTTTAAAAAATTTCACTGTTCAGATATCACGTTAGATTCTCTTCTGCTTTGATCGCCGGCGATCCACAAAGATCCAGCCGAGTGGCGGGTAGTTTTCGAGTGTTGGCGGGTCTGGTGTTCGATATATCGATGGGTTGGATCGAGGGTGTGCGTCGGGGGTGGTTGGCGCGTAAACGGGCAGGAGGGCGACGCTTGCATAAAGTGGTGGAAAATTCGGGTTGAAACCTGTGAAAGCGGGGAAAGAAGATCAATAAAGTGGTATGCCACACTGTCGGTGCCGGTGGTGTGCTGTTGTAGTAGCGGGTGGCTGGCTGGTGTGTATTATTAAGCGGAGGTGTGGAGCCAGGCCGAGGAAGAGGAGCAAGAGAGGAGAGAAAGAGGAGAAAGCAACCGGAGGGACGCAGGAGAGACGAGGATGAAGATAAAGGGGGACGGATGGAGTGACGATAGATGAGAGAGTACGACGGAACTGGGGGATGAACGGAGACGGAGCGCGATACAAGGGGGTGCGAGAGAGAAAAGGGACAAAGAGACCCGTAGAGAGACGAAGAGAGGCTATACAGAGAGGGAGAGAGACAGTGGAATCGAAAGAGACCTGGGAACGAGAAGGGGATGAGGGGGATGGAGGCTCGAAAGAGGGCGAGCAGAAAATATGGAACAAGCGTAATAAAAACTCGCGCGGAGATGCCTCGGTAGCTATCCTGAGGAACTTCGCGATTCCACGGATATTAACCCTTGGATATTAACCCAAGGTGAAACGATTCCCTCGATCCCTCGTACAGACTTCCGGTCTCTTTTTTCGGAACTCGATTTTGCCGATTTTTTCACGATTCTCATTTTTTGACACTGAATACACCATTACAGTTAAAATTCCTTATTCTATTGTTATTGAATTTATACAGATGCTTTTACCGGAAATTATTTAAATCATAGGGATTTATATAAGTTATAGAAATTACATGAAACCCACAAGGATGTCCCATTTTAAATGTTTTGTTTGTAAGTTTACGCATGAAGGACACATGAAGGTCATCTTCACATTTTTAAATCAAATCGTATGCAATGGAAAATGTATTGTTCTGTATATTTTAATTTTAATATCGCGAATCCCCGTTACTAAGTGTACACTCGCGTAGTATTTTACCAAAACACCAAGTTTTTTTTATTAGCTCGCCTTCTTGTCTGTCAGTTTGTCTGTTCGGTACAAATTTTGCAATTGATTTTAAACTAACTTCCCGATGAGCGAGAGACTTGAAATTTTAAACATAGCTCAGAACTGGATGACAATGCAGAATTTTAAAAAAATTTTTAAAAAAGACTGCGTTTAGGAGATATAAACTATTAAATTTAAACGTTACACCTTCACGCGGGACGCTCGTAGTACGTGATCGCGTTCAGCGATCCCCACTCCGCGCTACAGCACTCCCTACTCCACTACACGTTCCCACTCTACCGACACGCTTCGCACCGAAGGAGCTCAGTGTGCGTTCGAGCTCCGTGCGGTGTTTACAAAGTTACTACGTATTATTATATTATAATGTTTTTGTTTACCAAGCGAAGGAATAGTTACTCCGAGATTCTCCATCGAACCTTTATCTTTGACATTTTACGGCGTTTACGACATCGTTGGCGTTTGTTTTCGATATGACGCGGTCGCAATAACGTCTGATATTTACTACATGTCCCTGTTATAATCTCATCAAAATGTTTAAAATCGATTGAAAAGTTTCACACACACAAGGCTAAAAAGCAGAAAATAATTATTTAAATAAAAATAGATTTTTAAAAAATACCACGTTTTTAAAACGGACTAAAAAGTATAAAATAATTTTTTCTAGCCCCATACAGATTCCTAACCCCGCCCCGTACAGATAGTCCTGAAAATTTGTGATTGTGAATTTTGAATAGCTATGAAAATACTTGTAAGATTTAAAACGAAAAACGTGGGGCGCATGCAATAGATAATTGATGCATGAATAGTTCACCTAAATTACTAACAATTTTATTGCACTGCAAATGATATGAATTGTTGTGCGAGTTTTCTCAACGGCAGCTACTCTCTACACTTCTTACTATGTATTATCTTGCGCCCCACGTTTTTTGTTTTAAATCTTACAAATATTTTCATGGCTATTAAAAATTCACAATCACAAATTTTCAGAACTATCTGTACAGGGTTAGGAATTTGTATGTGTGTTAGAGGCTAGGAAAAATTATTTTATACTTTTTAGTCCGTTTTAAAAACGTGGTATTTTTAAAAAATTTATTTTTTTTTATTTTTAGGATATAGAGGATAATGAGTAGGATATAGAATATCATAAATAATTTATACCGACTTGGACGGATTTTCAAAGTCGATTCTGCAGTTTTACTTATTCTCTCAGAAACCATCTCCACGCTTGTGCCATTTATTGGGACACCCTGTATAGTGAAAATTTCCCAGTTTCCTAGAATTTCATAAGATCCCGGATTGTCAGGCTGACCGATGATCAGGAGAGTTCGGACGAGTTGAAGCGACTTAGTGGAGCGGGAAGACGAAAACCGAGCGCATCGCACGATGCACCAGCCTGGGCTCCACCACGGTCTAGTTAGCAACGCAGTTTTCTGCATGGTTTATACGTGGAATGGACGATGCAACGGGAAGAGGCAAATTAGAAATTTGTTCTACATACTTACGCCGCTGTAAAAGTCCGTCGCTGCACGCCGCGCCGTGTCCCGACCTCTCGCTACCGATTTCCTTGAATCTTTCATTACTTACCATAGTTCACACTCTTGCAAACAAATTTCAACTTCCACCAGACATACTCGACTCGCACAATAAGCTTCTATTTCAAGGAACGAAAGCCGAGGAAAATTGCGATCAATGAAATTATTGACATTTCATTGGCAGAACTTGCACAATTATTTCAAACATATATTCTTTATAATATTTATTGAGTACCTTGACAAATTCATTTGTTGTTTCCTTCTTTAGTTGACCAAATATATGAAATGTAAAGGTATACAGAATTTAACTTTAGTTCATTACAGCTATGTATTTTGAAAAGAGTGCACGAGGTCGACATTCTTCACTAGAAAACGAGAAAATCCTGTCTTAAAACAATAATCGGCAGGACTTCAATGACTTCTACGCGAATCCAATAAGTAAAATGAACTGGTCGGATCGGTAAAACGGGAGTTCGTCGATCGGTTTTTCCGAGGCAGTATTTGTAAAAGGGGGTGACATCAGGATCGAATCGTAAAATCGTCGCTGGTCGACGAGAAACGGGTTAATTACGAGCGATTCACGCTCGGGGCTCCACGTAAACGACGAAAACCGCTGGCCTACGAATGCAATAACGCCGTGGCGGACTGATCAAAGCGAAGAATGAACGTGACCGCGCGCCGCACACTGATCGGACTCTTATGGGACTCGGCAGAAAATTAATAACTTTTTAACTCTGAATACTTTTTAACACTAAACCTACCAAAATGACCGGTTCCAGATTTATTATTTTACAATTATTGAAATAATAAAAACGATTTTATAAGAATTAATTGTATAAATATCTTTAATAGATCACACATTATAATAGAAGCCGCACAAAGTCTAAATAAAATCAATCTTGTCATTTTTATAAGGGAACATGTACCAGTTACTTTTAAGACTAGGTAGGTTTAGTGTTAAAGAAGGTCCATCAATTAATGAGGAAACAAATACAATTATGCCGAAAGAAATTGAAGTGATCTTCATTTTGCTTGTAAAATAATAACGTTTTCGCTCATTTCTTCTTCGCAATTTATTGTCGTATGATTACCGGCCAACTTTTGATTAAAACATTTTTTGTCTGGTTATAAATTCGTATAATTACTAAAAATATTATATAGTATTACGAACTACATTATATCACTAATGTTTTGGAACAAAATTTGTTTGGACCTCATGCTCCGAAGATTGGAGTTATTAGAAGTATCTCAAACACCGGCGCCGAGCCGCGCGTCTGAGGCTCTCTCTCCTTTAAGCCTGATTCATACCGCGAGATCTCGCTATTAAAGTCGTGTTCCGGGACCGGGTAACGCACCCCCATCGTCCCCGAATCAATCCCGTTGATTGCGATTCTGTTTCAGGCTCTCGTAATGCGAATCCAATAAATGAAAAAGAAGGAAAAATAGAGACGGTGCCGATAGTCGTCCCTGTGACCCTTTGACACGCTGTGCGCCGTACACTTTTATCCTGGGGAGTTGGTTAACGGAGTACAGTAATGTCTCGTTACATGAGCACACTTTGGGAATAATAAATACCTGATTTATATCGTGAACAGATACTACAGGTGGCGACAATACAAAATATTTACATCGCCGTGTCGGTGAGACAGTACTAAGTGCTAAAACTTTTTTGTCAGTAATGATTTTGTTATGCAATTTTTACTAACATAGTCGTGAAATTTTGCTGGTCGAAATGAGGCGAAATGAAATTCTATACGATTGAATAGGAACCTCGATTATCCGAACTAATCAGATAATTAATAAATAAATAATGATATTATTTGTTTCCGAATTTTAATTTTAAAATCAACCCGACACAATATTATGCGTAGTAGTCGCAATATTTTGGTAAAACGTTTTCAGTTTCCAGTGGAAACTTTTTGTTTCGTGAACGTCCGATCGAACCGAGCGCTCGTGTCATAGATCAAAGATCGAGAACCAGTGTACGTACATACATCGACTGTTTCGAGAGTGCCGCAGGTCGGTTAGAGTCGTATCGGGATTAATTCGAGTATTCTCGATCGACGAATAAACCGTCTCGTCGGCGCATTTTTCACGGTGTGGAAGCGTGGTGTGCTCGTTGCGACCGATCACCAGGGAAATCGGAGATCGAGATGTAAATCGGGAAACTGATGATCGACCGGAGGAAACGAATAGGTTTCCGGGAAATACCCGATGCGGGGGATGAAAAGAGAGAGAGAGAGAAAGAGGGGGAGAGTTGCATGACGGTGGAAAAGCTTGCGAAAATATTCGCAGCAGGTTCGGCCTGTCGCGGAACGCGTCGATGTATACGAATTGCGAAACGGAACTGAGAAATGAAGAGATAAGACTGGAGAGAAGACCATCCTGTTACGTTTTCAATGCGGATTCGCAACTTTCCAATGTTACGCCGGCTTCTATCTGGTTTTTTGCCTTGATTTGTTGCAAAAGAAATTCGCCCACAGTTCTCCGCTCGAAATTAAAAAATAGAAACATATTTAGTAGAAATAAAATGTAAAAATAAAAATATATTTAGTAGAAATTTAATTGAGAAATAAAAATATATTTAGTAGAAATTTAATTGAGAAGTAAAAATATATTTAGTAGAAATTTAATTGAGAAACAAAAATATATTTAGTAGAAATAAAATGGAAAAATAAAAATATATTTAGTAGAAATTTAATTGAGAAATAAAAATATATTTAGTAGAAATTTAATCGAGAAGTAAAATATATTTAGTAGAAATTTAATTGAGAAATAAAAATATATTTAGTAGAAATAAAATGGAAAAATAAAAATATATTTAGTAAAAATAAAATGCAAAAATAAAAATATATTTAGTAAAAATAAAATGCAAAAATAAAAATATATTTAGTAAAAATAAAATGTACAAATATATTTAGTAGAAATTTAATTGAGAAGTAAAAATATATTTAGTAGAAATTTAATCGAGAAATAAAAATATATTTAGTAGAAATTAATGTAAAAATATATTTAGTAGAAATTTAATTGAGAAATAAAAATATATTTAGTAGAAATTTAATCGAGAAATAAAAATAAAAATAAAAATTCGGCGGACAAAATTTAAAAAAATGTTCGCCCTATCCTAAAGGACCCATAATGGGGTTAAATTACGAATGAGACAAACTTAAAGCAAGTTTCCCAGAATCACATTAGTCTTTCGCAAATAACTCTGAACAAGCGCGATCAAACACGTTAGCATCGTCGGAAAACAATTCCACGAACGTCGATACAACCATTGCGCAAAATCCGCAGAATTATTCTCGACATTTGCGGCGGCAAGATCCTCTCGATTCCTGATTTTTCATTCGCAGAAATAAAACGACTGCAGGAATAATAAAGGCGGCCAGGCAGGGGTTTGTTCAGCGCAGACTTTCGTCCAATATCAGCAACAATATCGGGCGCAGCAATAATGCGTGGCAATTTTTCAATGAAGCGAGAACGCTCGTTCGTGAAAACAATGCCCGATACAATTAAAAGGCTGGCTACCGGGTCGCGGAGTTCGCGTTCGTTACGTCGATCGACTGAAAGGAAAAGAAAAAACGGCGAGGGAAATTGTTCTTCGGGGGTCCCTCGGTTTGCAATTCTACTGGTTTGTTGTTGGCGGTGTTGTCTGAATGGGAGGGAAAGGGTCTGAATTCGTCCGAGAATGTCCATATCGTAAAATAAGTTCAAGCTAGGTCGCAAATTTAAGCCTAGAACAGGGCGTGGACCTCAATGACGTATTAGATCATTCTTGTGATACTTGATACTGATCATTAGACTGCAGGTTTTATGCATTTATGGCAAAAATGAGTAGGTGTAATGTAAAATAGTAAAAAGATTACAAGAGTTCAAGATTCTCGATATACTATTTTCAACATATTAAAATTATTAATGTGGAAAATAAATATTTACTTGGCTCCTGTAGCTTGCACTTGATGCATACAAATTTTATTTTGTTTAATGATCCGCAGTTTACTGACCATTCTTAAATGAAGAATAGATAGTAGATCGTCTATCAATTAATGATAGATCTGACTGTAGTTTCGAGCAGCGATGGGGATACGTAGGAGCAACTAACGAGGCAAAAATCGCAGCAGCTGAGCGAGCAACGCTATAGCTGTTCGATGCTTGTAGCTCCCGAAGAGCCGACATTTTTTGAAAGCGACGATGACTAGAAACCTATGACTGACCGAAGACGAGTAGGATCGAGATGAAAGGAAGCTCTTGCTCCGGGGAGTACAAGGAAGAAGGTTGAGGCGAGCAACAGTGTTTACTCTCGAGGACGCCGTCCCTGATCCCGAGAAACCAGGCCACGAATCTCTCTTTTCCTTTCGTCGTCGCGACGACCTTTTCCTTCGTAAACCTGACTCGAGATATCGACAACGAGGATTCGTAATTCATCGTCGAAGCTTATCGTTATCGCGAGCCGCACCTCTGTCGTTCGCCTCATCTCAAGATGACCGTTCTACGATGCACACTACGATGAGGACTTTCTGGATCTTGCACTCTGTCTTTGCACTGGTTGGAGCGCGAGAGTATAAGAGGACGCAGGTGAAGAGTATCGTCGGCCACTCCCAAGTTCTGCTAAAAATCCAGGTTCCAAATGTAGATATAGTGATCTTGTGTCAATCTTGCGGTAGCTAAGGAAGCTTCGTTGCGAGTTTCGGATTACATACTACGCAAAAAAGAATTTGCGGAAATGCTGGAGAGATATGTAGAAAGAATGTTGTCAGCCGTTCCTATATTCAGCTAAAAATCGTATATGTAGTAATCTTGTCTCAGTCTTGCAGTAGCCAAGTAAACTTTGGTGTCAGTTTGAAAGTAGACGTTTGGTATACATAGAATGATTGTTGAAGTGCAAGGAAACTGTAGGAAGGATGTCTCATAGACCCAGCTAAAAAGTTAACTCCCACTAACTGCAGCAATCTGGCTCGAATCTTGCAGTAGCTAACGAAGCTTCGTTGAAGGTTGAAGTGCAAAAGATTTATAGAAAGAATGTCGTCAGCCATTCCTAAATTCAGGTAAAAATCTAAATAATAGCTTCCTGATGGAGCTAATCCCGCGGTAGCTAAAAATCTAGCTCCCAATAGTTGCAGCAATCTTGTTCCAACTCTGCGGTAGCCAAGCAAGTTCTGTTGTAAGTTTCAGATTAGCTACTTTGGAAAAGGCTGGTTACTGAAACGTAAGATGACTGTACAAAGACTGTCATCAGCCATTCCTAAATCCAGCTAAAAACCTAGCTCCCTCACGGCTGCAGTAAACACGTCCAGCTCCCACGGTAGCTAAAAAGTCTAGCTCCCAATAGCTGCAGCAATCTTGTTCCAACTCTGCGGTAGCCAAGCAAGTTCTGTTGTGCGTTTCAGATTAGCTACTTTGGAAAAGGCTGGTTACTGAAACGTAAGATGACTGTACAAAGACTGTCATCAGCCATTCCTAAATCCAGCTAAAAACCTAGCTCCCTCACGGCTGCAGTAAACACGTCCAGCTCCCACGGTAGCTAAAAAATCTAGCTCCCAATAGCTGCAGCAATCTTGTTCCAACTCTGCGGTAGCCAAGCAAGTTCTGTTGTAAGTTTCAGATTAGCTACTTTGCAAAAGGCTGGTTACTGAAACGTAAGATGACTGTACAAAGACTGTCATCAGCCATTCCTAAATCCAGCTAAAAACCTAGCTCCCTCACGGCTGCAGTAAACACGTCCAGCTCCCGCGGTGGCTAAAAAATCTAGCTCTCAATAGTTGCAGCAATCTTGTTCCAACTCTGCGGTAGCCAAGCAAGTTCTGTTGTGCGTTTCAGATTAGCAACTTTGGAAAAGGCTGGTTACTGAAACGTAAGATGACTGTACAAAGACTGTCATCAGCCATTCCTAAATCCAGCTAAAAACCTAGCTCCCTCACGGCTGCAATAAACACGTCCAGCTCCCGCGGTAGCTAAAAAATCTAGCTCTCAACAGCTGCAGCAATCTTGTTCCAACTCTGCGGTAGCCAAGCAAGTTCTGTTGTGCGTTTCAGATTAGCTACTTTGGAAAAGGCTGGTTACTGAAACGTAAGATGACTGTACAAAAACTGTCATCAGCCATTCCTAAATCCAGCTAAAAACCTAGCTCCCTCACGGCTGCAGTAAACACGTCCTGCTCCCGCGGTGGCTAAAAAATCTAGCTCTCAATAGTTGCAGCAATCTTGTTCCAACTCTGCGGTAGCCAAGCAAGTTCTGTTGTAAGTTGCAGATTAGCTACTTTGGAAAAGGCTGGTTACTGAAACGTAAGATGACTGTACAAAGACTGTCATCAGCCATTCCTAAATCCAGCTAAAAACCTAGCTCCCTCACGACTGCAGTAAACACGTCCAGCTCCCGCGGAAGCTAAAAAGTCTAGCTCCCAATAGCTGCAACAATCTTGTTCCAACTCTGCGGTAGCCAAGCAAGTTCTGTTGTAAGTTTCAGATTAGCTACTTTGGAAAAGGCTGGTTACTGAAACGTAAGATGACTGTACAAAGACTGTCATCAGCCATTCCTAAATCCAGCTAAAAACCTAGCTCCCTCACAGCTGCAGTAAACACGTCCAGCTCCCGCGGTGGCTAAAAAATCTAGCTCTCAATAGTTGCATCAATCTTGTTCCAACTCTGCGATAGCCAAGCAAGTTCTGTTGTGCGTTTCAGATTAGCTACTTTGGAAAAGGCTGGTTACTGAAACGTAAGATGACTGTACAAAGACTGTCATCAGCCATTCCTAAATCCAGCTAAAAACCTAGCTCCCTCACGGCTGCAGTAAACACGTCCAGCTCCCGCGGTAGCTGAAAAATCTAGCTCTCAAAAGTTGCAGCAATCTTGTTCCAACTCTGCGGTAGCCAAGCAAGTTCTGTTGTGCGTTTCAGATTAGCTACTTTGGAAAAGGCTGGTTACTGAAACGTAAGATGACTGTACAAAGACTGTCATCAGCCATTCCTAAATCCAGCTAAAAACCTAGCTCCCTCACGGCTGCAGTAAACACGTCCAGCTCCCGCGGAAGCTAAAAAATCTAGCTCCCAATAGCTGCATCAATCTTGTTCCAACTCTGCGATAGCCAAGCTCTGTTGGAAGTTTCAGATTAGAGATCTGTAGAAAGAACGTCGTCAGCGAGTCCTAACCTAGAAGTGTAGCTTTTCAACGTCCACGCTAATCACGTTGAAATCTCGCAGTAGCGGAGCAAATCCCGCGCTCAGGCTGGTTTTGCCTGAAGAAAAGTCGCGTGTTCGAAGGGGCCTATCGATCCCCGGCGTATCTCATTCACGGTCAAGCCTCGTCGCCTATTTCCATGGAAGCTAGGCTTCCCAGGAACAACGTATCTGTTTAGCGAGGGCGACACGGGCGTGATTCAGTTACGTGGACGCGCACGATACTGCTTACGGGGCCGTGGTTCTATAAACACAAGTTCTCCCTCTCTCTCTCTCTCTCTCGCTCTGTCTCTGCGACTGGCGCGCACACTTCTACGGGGAGGGTACTAATGAAAACAAGTAGGTAGTGGATGTCATTCCACGGCAGTGATTCTCATTAATATTCGCGCGAGCCGTGTAATTAACCGGGGACGGGGCACGCCTAATCGGCGGACGAATCCGTCGTTAAATTGCCATCGACGCGCGGGTACCTGCCAATTAACGGGAAACTCGTCGGCTGCTAAGGACGGGGCTGCCCGGAGCTAGTATTATTAACCGGTAATGCACTGTTACGAAATAAATGTCGCGACGCTTCTTCTCTCCCCTCCCCTTCCCTCTCGACGGTCCTGCACATAGTGCGTCAAGTTCCGAATCGCTCGTCACGCGATTCTTCTCTTCACTGAATCACTAATGCAGGATGATTTATACTATGCGCACAGACACGAAACGTATAGAGTATAACAGTATTCTAGCTTTTGGAAAATACTGGATACTATATTATTACGTACCCTGGTTTTGTGTCCAGTATTTTAACTTTTTGGAAAATACTGGATACAAAACCAAGGTAGTAGGGTTCTGTCCAACTGGCCTGGACTAGTTAAGATAAACCGTTCTTAAGACCGGACAAATATTTTTCAATGCGTTTGTATAGAAGTGTTTATACCTACCGCACCGACACGTGCCGGACGAATACCGTGTCGTGTACGGAACGGATCCGGAACGGGTCCGATAGTTCAGACCAGGGACCAACATATTTGCCTGTATTTACCAGTAATATATCGCTGCTCCGGAAGTATAATGACACAACTGTAAAATTTTGTGAAATTGACTTTATTGTGTTGGCGGGCTCAAAAATGCATTTACTAGATGTTTGTAAATCGACATAATGTAAATCGAGGCTGGTATTTATTATTTTATAAATTGAAATAACTTAAAAGTTGCAATAATAACCCACAATGTTTATAAACTACTCTCATAGAAAAATTAAACCGAATTTTCAATTTTTGCAGTTGGGTCATTATACTTCCGGAGCAGCGATATAAACGAGATACATATTCCGCGACTCGTATGCCTTATCAATAATTAATGTTAGTATACATTTCAGTAAATTTTATTAAGAATAATAAAATCTAATTATCCAATATAATTATCAAATATGTTTTTCAATTAATTTTATAATATGAATTTGTTAAAATTTTAAACAGGTGGAATACATCCATTCGGATAATACAGATTCGACTGTATCGTGGATTAAACGAGTGAATATGTCCCAATTAGTGTCGTGTTTGGACTCACACCAATAAGAAAAATGTCACGAATTTGTCGCCGGAAGGGTCATTTAAAAAAATGATTAGGACAAAAATTTCGAATACATACATTTTTATCGAACCTTCATTTCTCACGATCGACTTCGCAAATTTATAGTTTCCTCGAAGATACACAACAGTTCAATCTACAGGCATCTATGATTCATTGTGTCATGATTCATTGCACTTTACAATTCGGATTAAATAAACGCGACACGAAGACGGAGGACATGGAAGAGGGGCTCGTGAAAATGTTTGCACGTTCTACGTGTTTAACTATCGTCGTTTTTAAAGGGTCGCTTAGTTGAAGCAGCTCAAAGTGCCAGTTCTATCCTGGCGACTTCTTCGCTCGAGCGAATGGAATTCGCTGACGACAGGTTTCGCTGGAATCGCGCGATTAGGCGCACGCCCCGAGATAAATCGCGAGCCTGTTGCCGCGGAATACCGAGCGTAAAGTAATTGAAATTTGTCATTCGTGAGGGGTCTTCTGCGCGGACTCTGTAGCGCAGTTCGCTCGTTAGTGCGAATATCTGACCGCGGCACAGTGGTCCAAATGGCCGATTTAGGAGTGCAAAAGTCAAAAAACCGAACATGGAGTAGGCATTTAATACTATTTCTACATCAACACACATGTCTGTAGAAGTTAAAATTGACACTTTTACTTCTCAAATCAATTATTGTTAAGCGTGGCAAGCGTTGAACGTAACAGTATGAAAAATAGCATCGAAATAAAGGACATCCTTTTTACCTATAATTTATTGTTTAGAACGTTAATATTGATTCTAATTATAATAGCCATGTTCAGAAGCATTAGGAAAATACAAAAATAGAATTAAGCAATTTTTCGGAAATGTTTAAATTATGTTTTTGAAGCATTACAAATTTTTTTGAAGTTTGTTAGGAAATACTTATGATATTCGCCCGTATTCGCGTTAATTTTTGCATGAACATTAGGAATGGAATATATAGTTTATGCTTTCATCAAATTTATTTGCAGAAAAATGCAGATAGCAAGATATTTTATTTTTTCTGGTACAGCTTTTAAGAAATTCATTTCTCAAGTTTGTTTTAGGAAATACTAGTGATATTCGCCCGTATTCGCGTTAATTTTTGCATGAATATTAGGAATGGAATATGTAGTTTATGCTTTCATCGGTCTCAAGGACACATCTGCCACTTGTAGTTCCCGTTTAAAATATAAAAATTTATTATGAAAACTTCTATTAATTTTCAACATAACTCTAAAATTAAATTTATATAAAAACTTCACTTTTAGTAATAATTATAATGCTTATTATTTGATGTAAATATTGTTTTCTTTTTATTTTTGTTCTCACTTTCATTTCTGGAAATTATACTTTTGTAAAAAAAAGAATTGTATAGAAGTTTCTCTTTCTGTCATTGTAAATTGAAACTGGCATTCTAAATTGAGATACGTTGCTTCCTCTGCGCTAATTTAAGCAAAAAAACATTTCAATAAACTTACGGAACTCTATTAGCCTTCTTTATACTTACTTAATGTGTATAGAATACATGTAACACAGAATTATCGATTATTAGTAGCGTTTAGACTTATGCACTCCTAAATCCGCAGTTTGGACCACTGGGCGCGGGTTCGACAATTGTCTGCCGGAATGACCGGTAGAAAAATCGCGAAAAACTCCAATTACCCCAAAATATTATCCGCGAAAAGTTACTACACAATGAATGCAAAAGAAATATCCCCTCCACTGTAGTAATCTGATTTCGGCTCGAGTATATCGGTGTGAACCAGCGTCGCAGTAGCCGGCACAGTTCAAAGGCCAATACCAATATAAATTTTTTTATTATTACTTACTTTTCTATAAAACTTTCACCAATATATTTGTGGCATTCTTCTGATTGAAGTAATACCAAACACGATATAATTTCAACTGTAGTTTAGTGGATTAATTGACGATGAAAGTTTCGGGCGCAACGGAGGACAGCGTATGGGAAAGAAAGAGACGCGTAGAGCCGGCTACGTTCGGTCTCTCTTTACGCTTGCTGTCTTTTTCCACGTTCGGCTCGGTCTTTGAAGCTCAAAAAAAATAGTGTCCGTCGACGAACTTTGCAAACGAACCTCCTCGAGGCTTTTGCGACTATAGAGGATTTACTGTAATTCTATTTATTAGGATGGAGGACATTTCATGGCAACCAGAGATCGACTCAAATTTTTACCACTTCATAATTTTAATAACCAGACAATGGATCTTCACGTGAAATAGTCAAAGTTGTTTGGTTAATTATATCACAATAGCAGCAAGTCGAAAATAATACTTACAGATTCAGTGACAACGTTTACTCGAAATGACGTGCCAAAATTTTAGATTTCTCTCTTCATTTGCTTTAATTCTTCTGTCCTTCCTGAAAGAATTGTTTTACATTATCAGGCGTATCCACGTGAGACAATTACGAGCCAAAGAGATAAACGAGGCCCCAGGACCGTCGCGTCGATGGGTTATTAAAAGTTCTCGTATCGAACGCGTCGCGATGGAACGAACGAACAAGCGAGGAACGTGACGCCTGCGATCCTGCATATTTTTAGGATAGACTATTTTCGAAAATGCGCGCTGGGGACGGTGGGGTTTGCAGTCGCGAAAGAACGAAAAGATATAGAACGAGAGAGGGAGAGAGAGAGGACGGCGGAGAATACCGATCGTTTCTTTACTTTTTTCCTCGTTCCGTGGCATCTCCCGACTCGTTTGCGCCCACAGTCACGGTAAAAGCAGCCAGCACCGATAATATCCGCACAATGCACACACAGAAGAAAGGATTCCGCGGGAGGAACAAGCGGAGAACGAGAGAGGAGAGCGCGCGCGAGAGAGAGAGAAAGGGATCTTCGAGCAACGAAGACGCAGTTAGTCGAGGTCGATGCCGCCTTCTACTGATTTGCGAGATCACTCTCTCCTTCTAGCATTCTTGTTCCCCTCGGCTGTACACAGAGAAAGAGAGAATGAGAGAAAGAGAGAAAGGAGAGTGTGGTGCACCGTCCCTCCACGATACGCCGCGAGAACCGACTGATTATTTGTCCCATTGCGACCGTCGCGGTCCTATTTATCGCCGCAATTACTGTACCTGCATGGTCTTCAAAGTATTCGCTGTTGAGAAATTTGAAAAATTTCTGTTCGGGGAGAGAATGGGATTGCCCTGTGGGGCATTGGCCTTGCTCCGGAGAGAGCGGGAGCAGAGAAACCACGCCTACTGGCACGCTAGATGCAAAGCGAGACGCGAAGGTTCCCAATTTCTCAGAAGTTTGGATCTGTTTAAATATTATTGAAACATACGTTCACGTTTAAAATGATGTGAAAAATACTGTCTTCTTTGGGAGAGTCTACAGAATCGTTCTGTGCAAGATTCATTCAAATAGCTCTTATGGTTACACCAGAAAGAATTCTCAAAATTGTCAATATTTAAAAATATTTAAACGTCTATACTATCGCAAACAAAAATATCACCGTATCTGGTGGAGCTTACGAAATCATCCCCGTCCATAAAAAATGATGAAAAACACAAACTCACCTTTCCATAGAAAATGAAATCCCTGAAGAACTAAAGGCGATAGAGAAAAACAGTTTTCGGATCGCGTTGAGCGCATGAAAATCTATAAGAATGGTTATCGAAACGCAAATTTGGCGTTGTGTTATCAACGGATACGGGGAAAACTCGTCACGGCTGCGTAGGGAGAGATTATCGCGGCGCGCGACACAGCGCATCGTGCACACGGGCGCGGTTCGTGAATCGAGGGAGGGAGAGAAATAGAGAGAGAGTGAGAGAGCGGACGCTAAACAGCGCGCACAGCCGGATCGTTTGTCCAGAAAATTGCCACTAGTGTAGCGTCCGTATTAATTGAAACGCGACACGCGGCCTCCACTATGCAAAGAATGTCCGCCGGACGACCATCAATTGCGCGGGTGATGTCGCTCACACGAATCGCCTTTATGATACCCCGTGTCCGGACATTTAATTAGAAACGTTGCTGCTCCCTTGGTCGTTCAGGCCCGTCCCGGCCTGTCCTAGCCCGACTGATCTTCCCGCAATATCTGCACGCGACATTCGAGTTGTTAATGTTGTTGCTCGTTTCGAAGATGGATATCGCCTGCGTTATACCGCGGCCGCGGAACCAATGATCCGATTCCCGAACCCACGACCATCGTCCCCTCTGGTACCTGTTAATTCATTGACGTGAACGTTTAACGGTTAACTAACGAGTCATCTTCAGCGGTTACTTCCTAACAGTGCTTGGAATACGAAAAAGGGATTACGGAGCCACTGGGGGCCTCAGTGGGAGTGGCTCTTGAGTCTAGCGGGGACCAGGGTGGTGTCTTGTAAGAGAATTCGTCCAACCAGAGCAAGTTTCAAAAGAAATTATGTGGAGAAAAAGATAGAATGCTAAATAGCTTGTCCTTTTCGTGTAGAGTACCTTCGGTGGGCGTGGCTTCATGGCTCTTGGTTCTGACAGGGGCCAAGTCAGTATCTCACAGGAGCACTTGACCATTTCTAATCTTGTATTTCTTTCGAGAGTGATGCTTCAGGACAGATAATGTTAAAGACAGAGATAGAAGACTCGATACCTTGCTCTCCCGATGTCGAGCACCCTTGTGGGCGTGGCTTCGTTGCTCTCCATTCCGACAAGGACCAATTCAATGTCACATAGGGTCTCATAGAGGATGCCTACACCTGAGTTTCCTTCGAGAACAACAGAAAAGAGCCAGTTAGACATCGATAGCAATAAAATAGCAATGTATCTTGTGGGTGGGGTATCCTGAGTAGGCGTGGCTTCGTTGCTCCCGATTGTAACCAGCATCCAACGAGGCAAACTCTACTCGTGTCTGGTCTAGATCATCCATTCGTCCTATTCGTTTAAACTCTATCAACTGGAGCGTCAAGATCAAGGATGTTTAACTGTGACCTTGTGAAGCTGGATGCTTCAGTTGGCCTCCAAATCAGAGCTATTATCAGAGTATTTAGTATTTAGATAATTTTAGAATAAAATATATAAAATCAGCCATTTGACCAATGGTGGGTTCCATTATCTGAACACTCACGTTCCGGTGATTGGTTTGGATAATCGAGGTTCTACTGTATCGTGGATTACACAGGTGAACATGATCCAAACTGTGTCTTGCGTGGACTCATTGCAATCAGGAAAAGCTCGCGAACACAATGGTAACGCCTTCATAAAAAGAATTACAAAAAAACAAAAAATTTGTATGCAAATAAAAATTTGATAAAAATTCATCGTAAGACATAGGAGCTACAAAGTGTATTTCTTTTCTCAATGAATTTATAAAAGTTGAAAACAATGCAACAGCAATTTATGATTCTTTAAACGCTTTTAGTGTTTTGATCTATTATAATGTTTGTCATAAATAGACTGCGGATTTTATGCATTTCTGACAAGAATGAGTAGATGCAATTTAAAACAATAAAAAGATTGTAACAACGGCGATATACTATTTTGACCACATCAGGATTATTAGTGAGCAAAATAAATTTTTACTTATATCCTATAGGTAGCAATTGATGTGTTTAAATTTTATTTCGCATAAAAAACCGCGATCTAGTCATAAATGTATAAACTACAGTCTAGTAATTACCGTACTTCAATGACCCGATGATCCTCCGGATTAGAGCACGCCCAGGTTCGTTCGAGGCTTTGCGACTGATAAAAAAAACCGCGTCGCCGTTCAATTTCCCGAAAACTCGCAAAGTTTTATCAAAACCGTGGCAGAACGACAGAGCCGCGGTCTCGGCGAGTAATTTTCCGGGAACGAGACTCGTCGTTGGTCGAGCGGGTAAGTTGACGGGGCCGATTCGGTTGAGAATCACTGTCGGATTTGTAATAAGTGCAAGCGGAGCGGTACAGATGCGTCGCTCGCACTGGTCCCGTTTGTGCGCTCGCGTTCTCTTCGGCGTCGAATCCCGGCGTACCGTGAAACCATGATGACGCAACGGCGAAGTGTTGGTGGACGTTGGGAGTGCGGGCGACGTGTCGCGAATGCGCCTGTGTAAAAGCGCCGCACTGCCAGCTGCACGGCAGTGGCTGCGTTAAGTCGCGCTCGCGACCTTATCGAACCCGAGGACCATTTTCACGATTCGGAGAAAGTTTCGGCGCCTTCGTCTTTACTCGTACAAACACCCGCTTCGTACCAAGAACGTTTCGTCGCTTTTCGAAAATCGTTAACACTAGATCCGAAGCGGTGGACGCCGCACAGTGGAACCTTTCGAGGCAAAGGACTTTCGATAGAAATGAGGTAGAGCGATGAAATTTTTTAAAAATTATAGCTGAAACTTGGTAGAATATGGGAAAAATAGGGAGATTATGGTACGAACGTTTTATAAATTTGACAAAATTCGTTAAACTCTCACAATTTCAAGAAAATTGCAGTTTTTTCAATAACACGGGCGGAAAAAAATTTTTTTTAACATGCAGCACATCATTTCCTGTAGATTTTTTCACGCTGATTTTACATCTGGTCTCAAAATTTGTCTACGACCTCAGGATTTTACAAGAAATCGATTTTTGTGAACGAATTGTTTAACGAATTTTCTCATGGTTATAAAACGTTCGTACTATAATCTTCCTACTTTTCCCGTATTCTGCCAAGTTTCAGCTTTAATTTAAAAAAAAATTTCATCGCTCTACCTCATTTCTATCGAAAGTTCTTTGATTTTGTCTCCGATTTGGACGAAAGGTCCCACACTGTGAGGCGTTCCATGGGATATGGGAATTTTCTCAAGGTTATAAAACGTTCGTACTATAATCTCCCTATTTTTCCCATTTTCTGCCAAGTTTCAGCTTTATTTTTAAAAAAATTTCATCGCTCTACCTCGTTTCTATCGAAAGTTCTTTGATTTTGTCTCCGATTTGGATGAAAGGTCCCACACTGTGAGGCGTTCCATGGGATATGGGAATTTTCTCAAGGTTATAAAACGTTCGTACTATGATCTCCCTATTTTTCCCATTTTCTGCCAAGTTTCAGCTATAATTTTAAAAAAATTTCATCGCTCTACCTCATTTCTACCGAAAGTTTTTTGATTTTGTCTCCGATATGGACGAAAGGTCCCACACTGAGAGGCGTTCCATGGGATATGGGAATTTTCTCAAGGTTATAAAACGTTCGTACTATGATCTCCCTATTTTTTCCATTTTCTGCCAAGTTTCAGCTATAATTTTTAAAAAATTTCATCGCTCTACCTCATTTCTATCGAAAGTTCTTTGATTTTGTCTCCGATTTGGACGAAAAGTCCCACACTGTGAGGCGTCCCATGGGATATGGGAATTTTCTCAAGGTTATAAAACGTTCGTACTATAATCTCCCTATTTTTCCCATATTCTGCCAAGTTTCAGCTTTAATTTAAAAAAAATTTCATCGCTCTACCTCATTTCTATCGAAAGTTCTTTGATTTTGTCTCCGATTTGGACGAAAAGTCCCACACTGTGAGGCGTTGCATGGGATATGGGAATTTTCTCAAGGTTATAAAACGTTCGTACTATAATCTCCCTATTTTTCCCATTTTCTGCCAAGTTTCAGCTATAATTTTTAAAAAATTTCATCGCTCTACCTCATTTCTATCGAAAGTTCTTTGATTTTGTCTCCGATTTGGACGAAAGGTCCCACACTGTGAGGCGTTCCATGGGATATGGGAATTTTCTCAAGGTTATAAAACGTTCGTACTATAATCTCCCTATTTTTCCCATTTTCTGCCAAGTTTCAGCTTTAATTTTAAAAAAATTTCATCGCTCTACCTCATTTCTATCGAAAGTTTTTTTGATTTTGTCTCCGATTTGGACGAAAGGTTCCACTGTGCGCCGCTGATAGGTCGGGTCCGTTTCGTGACACTTAACTGTACCACCTACATTTTCTTACAAATCCAGTCCAATTTTTGAGAAAACAGACTGCAGCTAGTGTTTAACGCAAGAGATCGACAGATGCTACGGTAATTACGATTAAAACTGCATAAAATAAGATTTCGAACAATACAATTTATTTTTTAAGCAAAGAGATCGTGTTTTCAATGATTAGCAGATATTACAGTGGCTATGATTGATATTTGTTCGCAGGAATCCAATTTTTGCCAGATCATTTTCAATCTGCAAATGATCTTTGATCTATTTACTCGTCCACGGTTGAATGGCACATAGTACTTAGTATCCTACTAATCGCAGTGTTACACAATGCGACGTCGTTTTTGCTTATAGACTGTTTTGTAAGATCAATAAGCGTTTGAATGCGGATATTCTACCTTGCCGAGGTAATATCGGCGCGTATTCTTGCAGTATAGTGTTCGCAAAATCTATAAATTTATTAACGTAATTCACTGTTGCTGCTGTTTGTAAACTTCTATCCAGGAATATGCTACTCTCCGACTACGTAAGAAGTTTGAACTTCACTGGAACGTAATGAGTTTCTAACGGCAACGATATACAATATTCTTCTTCGCATTATCACTACACATACTTTGCTAATTATACTCAGTCTTGCTAATTATACTCGGTTACGTAATTGTTAGTGTGTTATTATTGAACGAAAAATTTGTACAGTTTTATATTTGCAACGCTGGAAAAAATCGAACGAATACTGTTTACAAGATTTTGTTTACATTGACCGAGATCTGCCCAATGACGCGCCGGTCGAAGTTAAATGAATACAAGCGAGATTACGAGTGTTTATGACTAGAATTGTATACAAACACGGAGGGGACTTTCCGCTCAACCCCATACAGTCATGGCGACCCATATATGGGTCAGAGAACTCTGTTAACGCTACACGTTAAATCACCGGTTTCATATTTTACAATTATGGAAATTATACAAATAATGAAATAAATTTCATCGTCCAACCATCATTATATTGAAAACTGTGGACAATTTACATTTCAGTGTTGGCATTTTTATAAGTCGACATTTAACAGCTATTTTTAATGCTTGGTAGGTTTAGCGTTAAAAAGAACTTGAAGGTTACAGCTTGCGTTAAAGAACAACGGTTATATTTTTACAGACGATAAACACCAGCGTTCCCGGTCTAAATCCAACCAAACGATCGTTCTACTCGAAGATCGTTAATTTCAATCTAGGCCTCTTGTCGTCTTTCGTCGGCTCTTTCGGCTTCGGCATCGCTAGCACAACTTTGGAATCGTTGTATCGATTCTTGAAACAGTTCCGAAAAATCTGTATTCTGATTAATTATGAATTATTCAACTTTATTTCTTTGGGCATGTATTTAAAAAAAAATGGCTACAGACGATTGTTATTTTCTGTATACTTAGTGTTAAATGGAAGAGAGTGTAACATTAATTTTTGATGTGTTAAAACCAGAGTTGGGCAATAATCAAGTAATTAATTATATAATTAAAAATAACTTTTTAAAATGTCTTTTTGTAAACTTGTCTTTTTGTAAATTGTATTCTAATTAATTATGAATTATTCAACTTTATCTCTTTGGGCATATATTTAAACAAAAATGGCTACAGAGGATCGTTATTTTCTGTACACCTAGTGTTAAATGGAAAAGAGTGTAAAATTAATTTTTGATGTGTTAAAACCAGAGTTGGGCAATAATCAAGTAATTAATTATATAATTAAAAATAACTTTTTAAAATGTCTTTTTGTAAACTTGTCTTTTTGTAAATTGTATTCTAATTAATTATGAATTATTCAACTTTATCTCTTTGGGCATATATTTAAACAAAAATGGCTACAGAGGATCGTTATTTTCTGTACACCTAGTGTTAAATGGAAAAGAGTGTAAAATTAATTTTTGATGTGTTAAAACCAGAGTTGGGCAATAATCAAGTAATTAATTATATAATTAAAAATGACTTTTTAAAATGTCCTTTTAAATATTAGTCATAGCAAAATAGTCATTAGTCAAAACTTTTTGATTAGTTAGTGATAACTAATTACTAATATTAATGTATGTGATTAATGTATGTTAGTCAGCTTTAATTATCAGTTGATTATTGCCCAACTCCGGTTAAAACGAAGTACGAATAGAGCACAATACTGAGCAATAATCGGTACAGTTACCCTGACAGTTGGTAATTTCGGTCTTCCGTAATAGTCATTCAGGATCAAGGTCCCCCCGAACCGTTTTAATGAAAAACCTTTATGTAACAGTTTTGAACAGTTTATTTGCGGAATGGTTTCAAGCCTTAGCTACCAGCAGGCGTTCAAAGTGCAACAATCGCTGCACGTCGCTCATCGGTGCAACTGGCTTTCGGTTCTCACAGTTCACGGGTGCATCATATCGACTCGGCTCCGTTCGCCTGACGCCGTACTGACATACAACGTAGGGCCATCGGGGAACTATACATGGTAGACGCGTTACGGTACAGTCACCCATCAGAGCAGAAGTTATCGAGGCTATCCTCATTGTACTGTTAGCGCATCGTGCCCTGGAAGGTGGCTTTTCGTGGCCTGAATCCGATTCTCCAATTTTATCATTCGAAGATCAACACGATCGCTATCAGTTGGACACGATCAACTCGATCAATACCATTCGGATGCCTGAAGTGAATTTTTTCGTGACGACACGATCGCTAGATTGCGGATATTTATGCAAAATAAAATTGTCTATAGCAATTGCAGGAAATGGAAGTTACGTAATAATGAACTTCTTGAATTAAGGAGGTAGATTTGTTTTTAGGATTGCAAGGGTGCGGGATGCGCCTTCTCATTTCTCGATAATGCGAAGATGGTTAATACAAGATTACTACGTTTTTATTAGCTTGCTTTCTTGTATGTCTGTCTGTTTGTTTGGTACAAATTTTGCAATTGATTTTGAGCTAACTTCCCGATGAGCCAGAGACTTGAAATGTTAAACATAGCTCAGAACTGGATGACAATGCAAAATTTTTTAAACAATTATTAAAAAAGCCTGTGCGTTTAGGAGATATAAACTATTAAATTTAACCGTTACACCACCCGCGCGACGCTCGTGATCGCGTTCAGCGATCCCCACTCCGTGCGACAGCTCTCCCTACTCTTACTACCCCCTACTACTTACTACGTATTATTATAGTATAATGTTTGTTTACCAAGCGAAAGAACAGTTACACCGAGATTCTTCGTCGAACCTTTATCTTTGACATTTTATGACGGTGTTTGTTTCCGATATGACGCGTCGCAATACCGTCTGAAATTTACTACATGTCTCTGTTATAATTGTTATTAATGTTATCGATCGTAAGATTGTTAAAACAGATAAAGTATTAGTGATTTCGGCGCAACGGTTCGATCAATTACACACGAAAAAGCAATTTTACAAGTTAATTTAAACTTTCAACGTTTCGATCCCTATGTGGATCCTTCTCAAGAAAGGAGAAAAAACTGCGTCTGAAATTATGAAAGATAGAAACAGTTTCGATATACTCATATTACAACAAATATTTAAGATTCATTATTATATTACTCACTTGCTTTATGACAAATTTTTAACATAGATATTTGATTTTGTGACACATGCTGTTTCTAGGTCGTTACACAGGTTACTGAGGCACAGACCACGAAACACAAGAAACAGAAACAATCAGTGATCAATAAAATCTCTGTTATAATCTCATCAAAATGTTTAAAATCGATTGAAAAATTTTATGCACACAAAACTAAAAGCAGAAAATAATTATTTAAATAAAAATAGATTTTTTTAAAATACCACGTTTTTAAAACGGACTAAAAAGTATAAAATAATTTTTCCTAGCCCCATACATAGATTCCTCACCCCGTACAGATAGTCCTGAAAATTTGTGATTGTGAATTTTTAATAGCTATGAAAATACTTTTAAGATTTAATTCGAAAAACGTGGGGCGCATGGAATAGATAATTGATGCATGAATAGTTCACCTAAATTACTAACAATTTTATTGCACTGCAAATGATATGAACTGTTGTGCGAGTTTTCTCAACGGCAGCTACTCTCTACACTCCTTACTATGTATTATCTTGCGCCCCTCGTTTTTTGTTTTAAATCTTAAAATATCTTCATGGCTATTAAAAATTCACAATCACAAATTTTCAGAACTATCTGTACGGGGTTAGGAATTTGTATGTGTGTTAGAGGCTAGGAAAAATTATTTTATACTTTTTAGTCCGTTTTAAAAACGTGGTATTTTTTAAAAATTTGTTTTTTGTTTGTTTTTAGAATATAGAGGATAATGAGTAGGATATAGAATATCATCAACAATTTATACCGACCTTGACGGATTTTCAAAGTCGATTCTGTAGTTTTACTTATTCTCTCAGAAACCATCTCTACGTTTGTGGCATTTATTGGGACACCCTGTATAGTCGAGATATGTCGAAAACATAGTGTCGACGAAAGTTATTGTCGGTCAAGTCGTGTCGATCAAAACAATGTCGGTCAAATGAGTTGTCGACGAACCCGTGGTAACCCGTATTTTCATAGCTATTAAAAATTCACAATCACAAATTTTCAGGACTATCTGTAGGTAGTTAGGAAACTGTATGGGGCTGGGAAAATTATTTTATACTTTCTAGTCCGTTTTAAAAACGTGGTATTTTTTAAAAATTTATTTTTATTTAAATAATTATTTACGTTTACGAGGCGTAATTTGCATTATTCGGCATCTGTCGCAGCTTTATGCTCTCGAATCCTGCAAATTACGCCTGGTAAACGCAAAAATAGGATTTTTGATGGCGATCGCGGCCTAGATTTATTTCTTACCTAGTGCTTTTAACTACTGAAAACCCCTATCTGTGCATTATCGAGAAATGAGAAGGCGCATCCCGCATCCTTGCAATCCTGGAAACGAGAGTCCACCCTTAACCCTTTGCACTCCGCGCTATTTTAACTGGAAAATTAAACATTTCTTCCGATCTAGAATACTCCCATTCCCTATGATTTTTGAGATTGTATGAATATGAAATTGGTAGAATACCTCATACAATACCTAAATGTTTAGTAATTGATTAGATACCGATATATTTAATAATGTAAACAATATTTTGAATAATGATACAACAATTTCTAGTGGTGCCTCAGAGGGGACAGCGGAGTGCAAAGGGTTAATAGTTTTAATAGGTAATATCCTTGACCGTGGCGATAAAATGGGCAGCGGCCTAAAATAGGGATGAAAAAATCGATGGGAGGATGTTAATTCGGTGGACGGTACACCGCCTTGCAGACCGCTATGCGGTGGCATGATACGGGTGGCGTTAAAGCGAGTAGGCAGGCGGGTAAGCTCCGATCGGACCGCGAATCCGACTTCGACTCGGATTCGGAGTCGTGACGAGTCGGCTCGGGCCGGTTCGGGTTCGGTGTACGAGCGTAGCCGAGCGCGTGTCCTACGTGCGCGACGGTGTTCGCCGTGTGGCGTGGCTCTCCGGTGGCGGGTCGGGTCGGGTCGAGAGGCGAGAGAGCCGAGTTGAGCTCGGGTCGACAGCGGAGCGGAGCGAAGCGAAGCGGTACGGTACGACACGACACGGCGCGACGCGACACGAGACGATACGAGACGACACGAGACGCAACGGGACGGTGCGAGGAGGCGAGGTGAGACTAGACGAAGCGAGGCGAGGCCAGTCGAGCAGAGCCGAGCCGAATCGACGAGCCGAACGAGTCAGTGGCTGGCGACTCCTCGGGGCGTCAGGTTCTCTGTGTGGGGCTTGTTGTCGTTTCGCGCTCCCAGCTAACCACGTGCGCAACGTGACAGCTCCCGACAGACGTCGGCAGGCGACGCGGCGTTGCCGTTCGACGCGAGCAGCCTTCCTCTTCGAGCCGCGTTCGTCATTTTCGATCGGGAAGCAGTACGTTCGTGTACAACACCGTTCCGTACGAGGAACGAGATCTCATGTTCCACGGGTTCAACCGTCGCATTTGACAGTTCAGAGTGCTCGAGCTTCCGTGTTGTGTTCGATCGGAGTGGTGTTTCTACGAAATGGTAATCAAAAGACCGTCGAAATAACAGTCTATCTAATTTATACAGAATTCCTCGAGGAATCGTCGCAGAGTCGGCTCGTTAATTTCAACGGTTCGTGTCGGGTCTCGAGCCTCGCGCATTAAATTCGTCACGATGGCTTGGCTGCGTGCCCTCGACGGTTATCGCAGCCGAGACTTTCGTTAGCGACTCTTATCTGGGCTACGCGAGAATAACCTGACCGCGCGCCGAGACCGTAAACACTGCGAACCAGCAGAAGAATGTTCGAGCCTGGTCCGCAGCTGGAACGGCGGGCAACGTCGCAACTCGGATCACACGCGGAAGAATCACCCTCGACGAATAGAGCGTAAAGAGTTTATCAGTTCGAACGAATTCATACCGGGGTAGAGAATGCGGCTGGCTGGTTCGATCACCGAAACTAGCGTTGTAAAAGTACAAGGCTAGAGAAACCAGCTACTGCATACCACGTTGGTTTGATCGTCATCGTCGGACGTAATAAGTGGACCGCGAACGGCCGAGTACGTAACGCGGGGTAAATTAGTCGCGGAACGGGTAGCGTCTGCGACAAGAAACGGAATAATCACGACCGCGGGCCGGAAGAACGAGGAAACGGCCGCGCGAGGAAGGAAAGGAGTGGGAGGTAGTGTGGAACGTACACTCGTATTTGCGAAACGAGTCGTCGGCGCGGCGGGGACACCGAGAGCGTGGACGCGCGATACACATAACCGCGCGGGGAGAGGGGAGAAAGAGAGAGAGAGACGACGACGACGGAGAAGAACGAGGAACGGATAAGCGGATAGAGGAAACGACCGGAGGAGAAACGGTAGAAGGGAGAGAAGAGAACCAAAGAAAGGAGAGAACGATCCGAGAGGGGAGTGGGGCGAGAGCCGAACAGAGAAGATTTCTGGGCACGCGCACTCCACCTGCTAGCGTGTAGTGGCACGCGCCATACCCACCCCCTCCCTCCTGGACGTTGCTCCCCTCCTCCCCTGCCCCTCAGTCCCTCTTCTACCTACTAGCTCTACCGCGACCGCCGCCACCGATTCTTCCCCCTCTCGCCCCGAAATCCTTCCCCACGCTGGTGCCTCTCCTCCCGCGGGAGAACACCAACCACCCCCCCTCCCGGTACTCCCCTCACGCGTGCCACACGGTCCCGAGGCTGGGAGACGCGCGGGAGTCAATCGCTCGCGGACTTCGATAGGACGAGCACCTCTCTCTGGGTCCTTGCTCTCTTCTGCTTCCTCTTCTTCCCTCGCTCTGCGGTCTTACGCTCTCTTGCTTCCCTCCGACTTACTAGCCTAACCGATAGTAGGCCTATCCTATACCTCCGACAGTCTTCTCCGCTGGTCTTCTTCCGACGATTCTTCACCGGACGATTATTCATCTGCAGCGCACCCGAGATCGCAGAGCACAACACGATCGTGTCTGTCTCGAGGAAGGAGGAATGAGTGAAGGACGATCCGCGCGAGTTAACTCGACGCGTGGCTGAGGAACCAGGGTACCGCGAAGGTGTACGAGAGAGGACCACCGTCCCGGCCGATGTCCGCGTATGAAAAGGTCCGGTCGTCCTCCTCCTCCGCCTCTTCCTCCTCTTGTTTCCGGCGTGCGTCCGCTGACAGGGGGGCAACGCGCCGCCGGCAGACCCTCCTGTAAGCTGCGGCCCGTGCGCGTCAGCCAAGAGGAAGAAGACGAAGACGAAGACGAAGAGGAGCGCCGTCGACGTCGCCGGCCCCCGTCGTTCGTCGCGAAACGGGGACAAACGGAGGAACGCGGGAGAAAGGGAAGAACGCGGCGAGGAGGAAGGAAAGCGACGAACGACCACACGGAGTAGTGGGGGAC
The DNA here is from genome assembly GCA_933228785.1 of Lasioglossum pauxillum. NCBI lineage: Eukaryota > Metazoa > Arthropoda > Insecta > Hymenoptera > Halictidae > Lasioglossum > Lasioglossum pauxillum. The sequence goes on along the minus strand of OW121705.1, from coordinate 36,407,895 downwards.
AGACGCGTGCTACCACCGCCGTTACTTCTACCATCGCCAACGAAAATAGTCGAGTCGCCGCGACGCGCCGGAGAAAGAACCGAAAGAGAGGTCCGATCACGGGAGAGAGAGGAGAGGACTCCCGGTTATCGTGTACGATACACGCGAGTATTAATGTACGCGTAGGAGTCCGCACGTAGACGTACAAGTGTGCACACGTTAGACGTACGAGTGTACACGTTAGACGTGCAAGTGTGTGAACGCGCACGTAGAAGCGTACAAGTGCGTACACGTTACACGGTCGAATGTGAGAGCAACGCGAGGGCTCGGTGTGTTTCATCGGTGCAGCAGCTCGACGCCTCTCGTCTTCGGGTGACGTATCGAGGAACGTGTGCACGATCGAGATTGCTCACCGACCAAAATACAGTCGGAAATAAGCGCGTGACGGCGCGAAACATCGGCAACAAAAGGAGTTCATGGTGTTACGGTTCTCCGGATAAACTCTGTCACCGAACTGGTGCGCGATCGTCCAGATCATCGTGCCGGAGAACGCTCCGTGGAATTGACTCTTGTCCTCGCACGCGTGTTCCAAGTCGACGTTCCGCGAACCACCTGTTGACGATTTACGAGGGAAAATCGACGGCGGTCCGCCTCGACGTGGCTCCGCGCGTTGAAGCTGATCAGGCTAACTGTCTAATCGACACAGCAACGGTGATCTCGAGGAGCAAGGAAAAGGAAGATTGACCCAGCAAGGAGGTAGTCAAATCGCTGAAATTGATCACTGCGGGACAGCCTAGTTTAAGGATTCAGAGACACGCTAGGGAAGGTGGTGAAGAAGTGAGGAAGAAAGGGAAGTGAATCGCTAGAAGGTAGCAAAGGTGATCTTGAAAAGCAAGGAAGTGAAGAGGAAAGAAAGATTGGCCTAGCAAGAAGGTAGTCAAATCGCTGAAATTGATCACTGCGGGACATCCTAGTTTAAGGATTCAAAGACACGCTAGGGAAGGTGGTGAAGAAGTGAAGAAAGAAAGGAAAGTGAATCGCTAGAAGGTAGCAAAGGTGATCTTGAAAAGCAAGGAAGTGAAGAGGAAAGAAAGATTGGCCTAGCAAGAAGGTAGTCAAATCGCTGAAACTGATCACTGCGGGACACCCTAGTTTAAGGATTCAAAGACACGCTAGGGAAGGTGGTAAATAAGTGAAGAAGGAAGGAAAGTGAATCGCTGAAAGGTAGCAAAGGTGATCTTGGAAGTGAAGAGGAAAGAAAGATTGGCCTAGCAAGAAGGTGATCGGATCGCTGATGCTGATCACTGCAGACCACCCTAACGTCAAAGTTCGAAGACATCGCTAGGAGTTAGCAAAGGTGATCTCCAGAAGGAAACGAGTAAAGATCGACACAGATCAGATCACTTGAAATATTAGACTAGGGTTGCGTAGCAAAGGTGGTCTTGAATAGGAAGGAAGTGAGGAGCAAGGTCAGAGGGACCTGGCAATCGCTTCGGAATGACTAGGAGTCAGAAGAGGTTGACGTGTGCGGGACTCGGTGGTGATTGAGATGCAAATTCGCGGGGTGTTTTCGGGTGCTAAGTATGCTCGGCGGCGGGTCGGCCGGGCGAGGACTGTTTTTCGTTTCTCGCTCGTTATCGAGACGCCGTTAGCGGGGCTTATCGGGTGCGCGCATCAACGCCAGTGACAGGCCTGGAAAGAGAAAGAGAGAAAGAGAGAGAGGGCGAGGGAGGGACGTCGGAGAGGTCGGAGGTCACGGAACCCGTCGAACGATATGCGGCACGCAAACTCGCCTCGAACCGAGGATTTTGGGGCTTGCTCGCTGCGTCGTCGCCAGCAGACCGATCGCGACAGGAGCTCGCGCCGCTGATATGCTCTGCGAGCGGGACGAGCAGCAGCGCGGGGCCACCATCGTCTTTCTGGTTCTATTCCCGGCTTCTTGTTTTTCGTTTTCCTCATCGTCGTCTTCGTCTTCTTCTTCATCGTCGACGTCGACGACGGCGTGCTCGCGTGCACGCGCAGCCGTCAACGCGCGCGGGAACCGTCCGAGCCCGCCTCGCCGCGAGCCAGCTAGTCAAGTGATCGAAAGGAAGGGCATTACGTTTTACGGGCATCGAAACTGTTCTATAGCGGGCTCCAGACCCGGAGAACTCGCGGGGACTGACAGGTTCTACAGTGTGTTGTACAGTGTGCCGGCTAGACCCAAGGACGCTGCCAGCTTACGGACAGTGGACTCTGTTGATAAGTTTCTACGAGTTTCTATTCTGTTTCATTGATCGGAGATCGACTCCTGTGATCCGACGATTCGTCCGATTAAAGACTGTGTTTCTTCGAGTTTCCGTTGAGTTTCGAAAGAACGGTCGCTGATCCCAACAATTGATTGGTCTGACAAGACAGTGTTACTACGAGTTTCTGTTGAGTTTCATTCGATCAGGTTGCTGATCCGAGAGACAGTGTTTCTTGTACTCTTCGGTATTGTGATTGTCACTCTCTGTGGTTGGCAGAGGATTCAGGGATGTGAGATGTTCGCGAAGGTGCTGGTGACAGATCCCGAGTGAAGAAGATTTCACCCCGGTTTCTTTTTTTTACGGTTGTTGATATTGTGTTCTTCTCGCGCGGGGGGAGGAATGATCTGCAAGGTTTGTTGAGAAGTTCTGAAGTTGGATTGGATCGGAAACATGGTTCTGTAGTTGGGATACTGGTGGGTTTGCTCCCGAGGAGGAGATCGCCGGCAGTGTGATAGTACGGATATTATAGTGGCGCGAACAAGTGATCGGAGGAGGGGCATGGTGGGCCCCCACCAACCAGGGCCACAGGCCCGGGTGGCCCCCCTGTAAAAAGGAAATCTCTCTCTCGCGCTAGCGTGGCCGCTCGTGCTCCATTAGACTGCCTGGAATGATGGTATGTCCGAAAAAATCATCATCTTGTCTGTTTCTGTTGTAGTACGGTAATGCCTCGGTATATGTTAGGAAGATCTGCACGCAGATGAATGTTGCCGCGCAGCAACAACCGTACACTTTCCAGTTCTTATCTGATTTTTACGAGCGTTGCGGGGATCGAAGTTCGGCGAAAGGGGGACGACGACTGCCAGCAGGCTTCCACCCCCGCGATCGCCGTTAACGCAGATAAAGGATATCGATTCGTGAATGTTTTTTATCTGCGCTGTCGGTGACTTCGCACGCGCGCGAAATACTGCCAGATAACGTAGCTCTTTCTCGCTCTCGCACGCGCTCTGATAAAAACTTATCCACGGCCTGCGGAACCGGTGAAAACGCGCGCGATTTATTTCCGCAGTCCGGTATAGTCCTCGCGTCTATGGTGGTCTGGATCATCGTATTACGAGGAAACAATTCTGAGACGTAAAATTAAATTTCACTGGAATACGCAATGATGCGGATTTTATACATCCTTGAGAAAAATTAGGTGAAGCATGTAAGCGTGAAAGGATGCAAGGGATTTAAGTATATTAACATCGATTAGCAGAATTGTTAAAGGAGCAGCCCAGCTTTTATTTATGTTTTATAAACATTCGTACCATAGTCCAAGCTTGAGCGAATTCGTCAGTAAATTGTTTTTTAAGAACTGTATGTGGCACGCTAGGTCTAAATTCGTTAATTTGATGAAACAGTGTTCAGTATGGAACGTTATTGAATTTCTGCCGGTCCCCAGGCCACGCGTCGTGCGGCCTTTCGCGAAGATTCAAAGAAACCGGAAACGTCCAACCGCCGTAACTGTATTGCGCCATACAAGCCGCAATGCTGTTTGTATTGAAATCGCGATGCGTGTCCCTCCGAGCATAACACGAGCGTGTTCACCACGCCGTGGTCTTCAGGTACCGGTGCGATCGTTCTCCATGATCGAGCGAACAGGCCGCCATGTTGCTTCTTCCGAAACAAACACGGCGAACACACTGGCAAACGTGGATCTCGCGTTCCCGTACATTGAATTAACTTATCTGCACTATAAAATTTAGTAAAGCACACGCGGTGCAGTGGATATTTTCACTATTCTGGTATTCTGGACTATAAACAAATTTTTTAATTACAAATAAATCGGTATTCATCACTAGCGAAGAAACTTGAACACATTAGAATTTAAAAATACTCTGTCACAGCATTTTCAACGTCTTAAACACAGTGCAGTGGATATTTTCACTATTTTGGTATTCTGGACTATAAGCAAATTTTCTAATTAATATTAAATCGGTATTAATCACTAGTGAAGAAACTTGAACACATTAGAATTTAAAAATACCTTGTCACAGCATTTTCAACGTCTTAAACACAGTGCAGTGGATATTTTCACTATTTTGGTATACTAGGCTATAAACAAATTTTCTAATTAATATTAAATCGGTATTAATCACTAGCGAAGAAACTTGAACACATTAGAATTTTAAAATACCCTGTCACAGCATTTTCAACGTCTTAAACACAGTGCAGTGGATATTTTCACTATTTTGGTATACTGGACTATAAACAAATTTGCTAATTAATATTAAATCGGTATTAATCACTAGCGAAGAAACTTGAACACATTAGAATTTAAAAATACTCTGTCACAGCATTTTCAACGTCTTAAACACAGTGCAGTGGATATTTTCACTATTTTGGTATACTAGACTATAAACAAATTTTCTAATTATTATTAAATCGGTATTAATCACTAGTGAAGAAACTTGAACACATTAGAATTTAAAAATACTCTGTCACAGCATTTTCAACGTCTTAAACACAGTGCAGTGGATATTTTCACTATTTTGGTATTCTGGACTATAAGCAAATTTTCTAATTAATATTAAATCGGTATTAATCACTAGCGAAGGAACTTGAACACGCTAGAATTTAAAAATATCCTGTCATAGCATTTTCAACGTCTTAAACACAGTGTAGTGGATATTTTCACTATTTTGGTATACTGGACTATAAACAAATTTTCTAATTAATATTAAATCGGTATTAATCACTAGCGAAGGAACTTGAACACATTAGAATTTAAAAATACCCTGTCATATCATTTTCAACGTCTTAAATACAGTGCAGTGGATATTTTCACTATTTTGGTATACTGGACTATAAACAAATTTGCTAATTAATATTAAATCGGTATTAATCACTAGCGAAGAAACTTGAACACATTAGAATTTAAAAATACTCTGTCACAGCATTTTCAACGTCTTAAACACAGTGCAGTGGATATTTTCACTATTTTGGTATACTAGGCTATAAACAAATTTTCTAATTAATATTAAATCGGTATTAATCACTAGCGAAGAAACTTGAACACATTAGAATTTAAAAATACTCTGTCACAGCATTTTTATCGTCTCGAACATATTATGAAAGAAAATAAATGTCTATTTTACTCCAGCTTGTTGCAACTAGTTCATTCGGGCGCATTCGGTCATTGGAAAACGGCTGAGTTTGCTATAGTCATCCCAACATTTTTCTGCGAATATTGACAATGTATTGTTACTATTATTATTATTTATTTAATGCTTTGAACCAAGTATGGTTAACTTAGCTTAACTTAAAACTAGTTTATATAGCTTCTACTTGGTTACATTAATTTAACGAAGTTAAATTTTAATTGCACATTCTAGAAAACTTGTTCATAATGATGACCTTGACAACAAACTTCAAGGTGTCAAAATTGTAAGACGACGGATCGATACCGGTTTCCGTCGTATTTCGGATGAGGGTACGTATTCGACTTTGTTTTAGAGTTGGCCGCAGTTTATGGGAAACGAAGAGCGGGATATTGTGAAATAAACGTCGTCGTCTCATATCGAAATGAAACTGTATACCAGAAGAATTGTTAGGGATTGGATGCTTTGGGCATAGGGGATCACCCAATCGGTAGAAACGAGGAGGAACAACAACGTTATCGATTCGGTGCCGGTTAGGCCGTTGGCTGGCTCGCTCCCGGCGTCCGAGGAGCGTCAAGATCGCATGCACACACGTAGAACAATAGATTGACCGTCGTCTAACGGCATTCTGGCGGTCGGGACGACCGATAATAGGGGCATCCAGCGCGAGCTCGCGGACATTCCGCGTTTCTCTGTCCCAGGCGCACCGGTTCCGTTGCACTAACGACTGGGGCGTTAGTCGGGAATCGGCAAGCCGTGGTCGTCTAGCTCCCAGAAGAGCACAGAGCTCTCAGACCTCTGAGAGACGACCCAGCCGAGTCAATCCAGCTCTATCCTTCCGTATAACGCTCTGATCAATCCTTTCGCGTTGGATCGATGATCCAACCACGGATGACCGCCTCCGTTCGCTCTTTTTTTCTAAAAATATTGCAATAAACTACGTGTTGAATTCTTTTCGTGGTCTCTAGTATCTTTAATTATTCCGGAATCACCAAACCACATTGTCAACACCGAAGAAACGAAAAATGAGTTTTTGCAAGTATTATAGAGCTAAACACGATATTGTATATATTATCCTAATTATTAGACTGCGTAAAATACAAAATAAAAATTGTCCCAGTTGATTGAAAAAGACAGTTAAAAGAAAATGTTATTTTCTCTTGTTGCAATTTTAGGAGGTGAAAATAATAATCACACGAGTTCCCAATTTGTAAAAATCGTATTTCTATTTAAACGAGGAAAATTTATTTTCTATTTATAACTCCACGCTTTCAAGAAACGCGTTTTTCAACGCAAACTGAGAGAAATGTTTTACTGTATCTCGGAACAGAAAAAATTGTGAATTTCCACCCTGAGGATAGAACGAGGGTTAAAATTACTCAACTCAGTTATTTTGGCGTACCCTGCAATTCGATCACACACTATAGTTTAGCAGAAGGGGTCGGCGACTGCGAAGGACTATGAAAAGAGGGTTGCATGTCAAAATGGCCTCGGCAACAATGTTTCGACTAGTTTGCTGCGATCGTTTGCGAAAAAAAAATTGTCGATGGTCGTGGGCACTGTATGTCAGACGCACAATGCACTGAACTGAAAAATTCATTGGCGTGATCTTTATACTATCAATATGAAATTTAATTTCAAAATTTGTGGTAATTCTACTACGTTTCTAGGGCCTTGTTCTTTGAATCGTTACTTAATAGTGTGTATAACAATACACTAAATATAAATATAATAAATATAATATAATATATATATATAAAATACAGTGAGTTAAAATAGAATAACTTTTTTATAATTGTACCAAACGACCGGATTTTTTATAATCAGTTAGAAGCATTGGTTTACGAAATGATATGCAAGAAAGATTTTCCAAAAATTATAATTTACAAGGTTACATGCAAAAGTAGAAAAAGTAATTTTTAAACCTTTTTGATTTGGCCCCTTAATGAAATTTGAAATATATGTTTTGTAGATCTATGTTAGTTATACTCATACTGAAAATTTCATCGAAATCGGTTGACGCAGGAAAAAATAACACGCATCGAAAGATGTACGATTCTGCGGATAAAACAACGATTTTCACAATTTTTACAAGCGGTTGCTTGTAGCTCGTGCGTATGTTAATCGATTTCGATGAAATATTCAGCACGTGTGTAATAAAACGTATATTTTAAATTTTCTTTAACAGCCCAAATAAAAAAGTTGAAAAATTTTATTTTTTATTTTTGCATGTAACCTTGTAAATAATTTTTGGAAAATTTTGTCTGCGTATCATTTCGTGAACCAATGCTTCTAATTGATTATAAAAAATCAGGTCGTTCGATAGAATTATGAAGAAGTTATTCTATTTTATAGGGCGTACGAATACTTTTTACACTCTCTGTACATACAAATTACTGAAATATAAATTGAAGAGTAAAATGAAATTGGTCTTTTTAGATATAATTAAAAAATTGGCGATAGGAGCATTATTCTTGATTCTACCTCGTAACGCAAGTGGTATACAGAATTCAACGAAATGAGCGATAGGAAAAAATTGGTTTCTCAGCAAGCGAGGTAGAGTTTAGTTCCGGACCACTGTGCGTCCCGATTCCGACGTGTCATAACAGGAGAATGAGCTGCGCTCGGGTGGCCGACTCATGGCTGCGCGTCGGAATTATTTATACCACTTGATTACACGCGTCGCTCGGAGCGGTTCGGATCGGTGCGGAGTGGAAACCGAGCCGCGCCGGAAACAGCCGAAACGCGGGTTCGGCCGCGATCGGCCCGAGTATCTCGCACGCATCGTTCTATCGAGCATCGATGCGGGGAATCCGGCATACTTTGCCCGCTTCCGCGATATCGAACGGGGCCCGAGCACCGACCAAGAAACCGTGGACGTCGTATCGTTTAGGCTCGTTCGAACTGCCTCTACAGCCAGAGGTAATTAACTAATTCCAATTTCGACCGGTCACTTCCGCACATTTAAGTGACCGAAAACGTCGACGAAATTGGATGAAGACATTTTCAATGTTGCACTTTATAGTCTGAATGAATTTTGTTGTGCATCAAATTAAATTAATTCATTTCACCTTTGAAATTCTTATACTAGTCAAAACCAGTGATTTTCCTGTTTGACAATTATTGAACTAATATCTTGAATAAAGTTCATTCGTGCATTTGATATAAGTTTTGCAAAACCTGAAAAAATATTTATACCTCCATTATTATAGTGTATAATAATATAATAATACAATTAATATAATTAATTTATTATTATTATATTAATTAATTATATTAGTTGTATAAATATTAATTAGATATTGCTAAAATATTTTTAAACGGTTTGCAAACATCGAATTTTCTCATTGCCAATTTTACTGAAATCATATTAAATTGTTGCACATGAAATGGCCGATTTTACAACACGAATTTTACGAAGTAGGCAAGAAATATTAGCATAGCGAGCAGATTACAATTAATTTTTGCCACGCGTACACAAAATCTGCAGCCCGACTATTTATATTAGCTTGAATTGATCACGTAATAATTGAAGAATAATCATTGAATTCGCTTCGCGGAGTAGAAAGTTGCAAGTGATACAACTCAGCAGTTTGATTAGAGCAAAGTGCTGTTACGTTTTGAATACGCGATAATCGTATCATTCAATTTCATTCGAGTTCGCACGTTTTTACCAATCTCCCGCTGTTATCAGCGAACTGCTTACTCACTAGACAACCTTCATCCTCTGTCTCTTGATCTCCGTCATCTCTTTCGCTACAACGCGTTATCGTGAACTCGAAACTCGTGCTTGCAAACGGGCGAACAAACGAGTCGAACGGAAGCTGGAATTCGAAACTTTCGGTGGATCTTCTTCGTCTGTCATAAAGTCAACTTTATCAAAGGAAACACAGTATAATATTGCAAATTTATTCTTCGGGAGGTAGCGGATCGAGAATGTCACGACAAATCAGTTTTCAATCGAGATGCGGAATATTAATTCGATATACAGGAAATATTTATTGCTCGGGTATTAAACTATAAAATTATAAAATTATAAGACAAGACCAGTCTCAAATAACACCGGTAAATTACGATTCTTAATATTGCAAAGATCTGTATTTTCGTCTTGGAATCAACATAAATTCAATTTTCTTATTTTTACAAGACAACGCAAGCTATTCGTGCTCAGTAATGATTAATGACGTGATCGGAGTTTTCAATCGAGATGCGGAATATTAATTCGATATACAGGAAATATTTATTGCTCGGGTATTAAACAGGCGTTATCGAAAGTGTTTCTCGAGCTAGGAAAGTGTAAAATTATAAGACAAGACCGGTCTCAAATAACACCGGCAAATTACGATTCTTAATATTGCAAAGATCTGTATTTTCGCCTTGGAAAATAATTGGATAAATAATTTGATTCCGCCACATATTGCAATTCAAATCTACATAAATTCAATTTTCTTATTTTCACAAAACAACCCAAGCTTTTCGTGCTTAGTGTTTAATGACGTGATCAGAAATAAACGTTTAATTTTTAGTCGGTTCACTTCTCTAATAGAATTGCATTTTGCATTATTTAAGAATATATTATAATAAACCCCGCATGAAGTTAAATTTTCTAATTTTTCCAATGGAACGCAGTTACTCTTGGTGGCTGGAGCGTTTAATAGCGACAGATTAATCGAGACACGTTAGAAATACTTGGCTTTTCGATTTTTCCCGAGGTGACTGTAATAGAATTGCATTTCGAAGGAACGTGCGGCGGCCCGTTGTCTCCGTCTCGTTACGGGCCGACGTAATTAGCAGCCAGTCACTCGAGGACTATTAATTCCCCGGCACACACACGCGCGGTCCCCGTAACTCTCGATTCGAAGCACCGAAATACGCCTCGGCGACCTTGCCGGCGTTATTAGGCTACGCTTTAAACGAGATTTTCAGCGTCTTGCTGTTCTCTCTGTCGATAGCCCCCGTGTCTGCCGAGAGATATATTTAGCTTTTTCGTGGCGGGGTATATCGCGGATGCAGAGCCGCGATTCGACGAAGTCGAGAGAGATAGTCGGCCGGATAGATAATGTTGTTATTATTAGCGACTAGTTTTACCAATCTCTCTCTTTCTCCCTAGCTGTTAGCTAGAAGAATTACGCTCGCTCCCGATCGAATAACTGGAGCTGGAAAGTTTAGAAATCGCGGGGAACGATACCGTTTCGCTTATCGACGGGGACTCCTCGCTTATCGAGCAATCGTACTCGATTCTCGAACGTTTGGATGCCTTCTCTCATTTAATTGCGATCTTCCACGGAATTTATGATCTGGCGATATTGTACTGAACATCTTTGAGTGTTGCACCCGAGAAGAAGGTTAGAACAATTCGTGAAAAATGTTGTATCATTTCAAACTTAATTATTAGTAAATGAAACAATTTTCTTCTGAACTTCTTTTTCTTGCAATTTGCTGAAGAAAAATTTACAGTCTACTAATGATGTTTCTGGTGAGAACTGTTTTGTGGTGTTTATTGACTGGAACAGTTTAGTTTTATAGTTTTCTAGTGAAAGTTGTTGTTTTATATATGTTTTTATCTTGTGTTTCACTCGTGCTTTAAATGAGGTTTGTTTGAACTTTTCTTATATATATCAATTTATTTTAAATATTAAAATAAGATTGGAGGAATTAAAACAAAATGTGATGGAATATTTTGGTAGAAAAATACAAAATATATTAAAACATCAAATTAACAACATTCAAAAGAGAATTTGATACCATATCGTGTCAAAAACTGAACAGTATACACGACAGTATTTAAACCAGAAAATGGGTAAATTTTCACTGGAGAGAACGCGTGGATTAACTAAAGCAATACCACCAGAGTAGATTAATTTGTACTTACACACTAAAATATAAATTCTGGTTTTACAAATATTGGGTGGGTGAAAATAATCTGTCGAAATAAACCGGAATATATTAACAGCATATAAAACAGAATATAATAAATACAAAATGAAGAAGATTTAAAACAGAAAATGTTTGAATGTTCAGTTTTCGAGGGGCACACGAGGTTTAACTAAAGATTAATTTTTGCTTATACGACAAAATTCTTACATTTTTACAAATATTATCGGAACTATTCTCAACAAGCGACGTCGGTTTTTCGTATATAAAATAAGAACTTTCCGAAGGGGAGCGAAAGTTAAGTTTCCTTCGGCAGCGTCTTGCGAACGGAGTTGAACAATCTCGCAGGTCAATGGATGCTCTCGGTGCTGATATTTCTGGCGGCGGGCTCGAGAGCATTCACGGCCGGAACCGACTTTTCGTCACGCTGGAAATTAGCTGAGCAACACGACGGTTTATCGCGTCGTAAAACGCGGAAACACTCGGCCGGACAGTAACAGCATTGACAGAGAGACCGGAGGAGAGAAAGGAGAGAGAGGCACGCGTGCAACGTCAACGCGATGCGAGATTATCGCGTCCATCTGCGGCGAAACGTTGAGAAATCGGCGTTTTCTTCGAACTCGAATCTGTTCCGGTCGCTGGATGGAAAAGTTGAGTATATGACGCCCATTAATTTTTATGTAGTCTTGTGTCCTCTTCATCGGTCCTTAGACGGGAACTATTTTATTTTCTTCGTTGAGGAATGACGATGAAATGTTAGTGACGCTAGTGTGAAACTAGTGAAGGTAATAAGACTCTAGTGAAGCTAGTAAGAAACTAGCGAAGCTAATACGAAAGTAGTGAAGAATCTAATCATTTCTTCCAAATTTTTCATTAATTCTGAACATAGTGTGCTCTTTATCGGTCTTTAGTTGTGGACAACAGGGACAATTTTATTTTCTTCCTTGAAGGATGGCGATGGATTGTTAGTGAAGCTAGTGTGAAACTAGTGATGAAACTAGTGAAGCTAGTGAAGGTAATAAGACACTAGTGAAGCTAGTAAGAAACTAGCAAAGTTAATAAGAAAGTAGTGATGAATCTAATCATTTCTTCCAAATTTTTCATTAATTCTGAACATAGTGTGCTCTTTATCGGTCTTTAGTTGTGGACGACAGGGACAATTTTATTTTCTTCCTTGAAGGATGACGATGGATTGTTAATGTAGCTAGTGTGGAACTAGTGAAGATAGCGATGGTAATAAGACACTAGTGAAGCTAGTAAGAAACTAGCAAAGCTAATAAAAAAGTAGTGATGAATCTAATCATTTGTTCCAAATTTTTCATTAATTCTGAACATAGTGTGCTCTTCATTGGTCTTAAGTTGTGGACAACAGGGACAATTTTATTTTCTTCCTTGAAGGATGACGATGGATTGTTAGTGTAGCTAGTGTGAAACTAGTGATGAAACTAGTGAAGATAGTGAAGGTAATAAGACACTAGTGAAGCTAGTGAGAAACTAGTGAAGCTGATAAGAAAGTAGTGAAGCTAATAAGAAAGTAGTGATGAATTTAATCATTTGTTCCAAATTTTTCATTAATTCTGAACATAGTGTGCTCTTCATCGGTCTTTAATAGTGGACGACAGGAACAATTTTATTTTCTTCCTTGAAGGATGACGATGGATTGTTAGTGAAGCCAGTATGAAACTAGTGAAGCTAGTTGCAATGCACCCATCCGTAAAAATGTGTGTTTTGCACCCAGCTGCCGTGAAAGATCCATGAACGCAATCCAGGAGTAGCCCAGATCGATTAGGGCAGTGCCCAAGGAGTCAGACACGGCGTGTAACGTTGGGAAGCAGGTTTTAACCGATCCGGCTAGGAAATCGCCGGTGTACACGTTTCGGGGAACCGAACTGCAAAGGCCTGGCTACGTAATCGCGAGTTCGGGCCAAAGTCTAACAGACACGACACACCTCCGACCTTCCTATCGATCTGCGGCTGGAGGTTTTACGCGTCCTCCACCCTCCGCAAGCTCGTCGACCCTCACCACCCTTACTCTCCTCTCTCTCCCTTTCGTTCTCTGTCTGTCTTGGTTTCTCTCTCGGTGCTCTCCCTCTACGGAGAGTCCTCGCGAGGAGGAAAAGCAACCGGGTAGAGCCTTCGTGCGAACGTTTCTCGGCCACCTTCAACCCCTCTATCAAGCGTTCTCTCTCTTTCTATTTCTCTCTTGCTCTCTGGCTCTCTCGTTTTCTGTCTCTCTTCTCCGAGCAGTTGACCGTCCTTATCCAACTCCCTAGACGTCGAAGTAACAGGGGAGAAGAAGCCAATAACGCTTCCTTACGCGTCTCCACGATCCCGAGACACCTACGCGCCGTTACGCGGCTCGATCTGATTGAAACCGAGCGTGTCCCTGCTCGTGGGAACGATCCCACTGACCAATTCCACTCGAATCGACGAATTCCAACCGTGCTGATGAAGATCTACCACAGAAATTATAGCAATGTCTTCTCTCTGATACATGTCGGACATGTGTGCTCGGGAAAAATTTATTTCGACGAAGTACATCTGTCTCGATGAGACAGTACACATTTAATGACAGAACTTTTCTGTTCGGGATTGTTTCTTTATTGAACTCTTACTGTATAAGACGTATTCGTGACGTTTTTCACGACACCATTCGGAATTTATTCGTCTGTTTAATTTCAGAGATAGTACAACCTCGATTATCTGAGCTCGATGTCTGAATTCTTCAATAATACTTTAATTATGCAATTGGCATACATTGCCTTATATTAATGTCAAAATTGCATTTATTTAGATCTCGTTCGAGTTTTGTTTAAACATGTGCTTCAGTAAGGAAGGTCACTAAAAAAATTTCTCAGAAAAATACATTTATAATATCAATATTTCTAAAAGAAAAAATCTGGAACCAGTCAAAATGACTGGTCTGGTAAATCTAGTGTTAATCTAGTACTGCAGCTAGGTTCTATCATCAAAAACGTTCACATTTCAACAGATCAGTTCGGATAATCGAGGTTCTACTATATCGTGGATTAAATGAGTAAATGTAAACCAAATTGTATCGTGCTTGAGCTCAAATAAATCAGAAAAATGTCAGCAATTCATTGGTAAACGTTTCGCAATAAGAAAAAAACAAAACAGGATTCATTTCAGTTTATTTTGAAAGTGGTGTAAATCCATTTTCTCTTGTTTTTTATTTTTTTAAAAATTTTATTTACATTAAATTAAGCATGAATTACGTGATATCTCATTTTTTTCAAAAATGGATTTACACCACTTTCAAAATAAACGGTCCATTTCTGAATGGCAGGAAACCAAATGATATAATCATATAATAACTGTAGCATATAAACAAAGTAAAATGAGATCGAGATATATATCTGAATCATATTCTATGGATAAACAACTGTCCAACCGGCTATGAATGGCACCTTCTACATAACGCGCACCAGTAATGAAGCTCTACGACCGCAATCAGCGGAAAGTTTCTTTTCCTGACATAAAAGTCTGAACAATAAAGAAGTTCTAATCACCGTAGCCAGTAAAGAAAGTGAACGGGGGTGGAGATATTCATCCGAGTTACGCTTCATGGAGAAATAACTGTCCAAACAGCTCTGAATGGCGTCGCGTTTGGTTCGCGACGCTCGGCGCGGCGTCCAAAGTGAATTTTATTGGTAAGAAGTTTATCTCGGTCCCGAAGGCGTCGAAAGTCAACCGGTTTATCGGTGACAAAACGTGTACCGGAGGAGTTCTGCCGTTTAATATCTCGCGAGAACGGCACCTTGTCGGCATCCTCCTCGTCGACGACGACGACGGCGGCGACGACTCGAATGTTTTCACTGGCGACGAATTAATCTGCGCGCGTTTATCTCGCCACGCCGCGACGCACCCGGGGTATTTTTAATCCCCGTTGTCGGAAGATACGCGCACGGAGACGCTCGCTTTCGTTAATTCGTTGCTGTTAATTAATTCCCCGAGCCGTACTCGGCCAAGAAACAATCGATGACGAAAGAATCGTCGAGGTTCAGTCTCTCGGGAACTGTTCTACCGTTTCTCGTTTCTTGTTTCTTCGCTTTCCTGAATGTTTCCGGACTATACTTTGCTGCTGCGTTAAGAATAGACGGCAGATTTTGCGCGTTTGTAACAAAAATCAGTGGGTGAAGTTGTACAGGATGATTGAAAGTATTGTCTGGAAGGATGCTGTTAAATCGATTTTAATTCGGTGAAGTTACATGTGCAGAGGAGAATCAGAATTGTATTTTACCTAGGTTGTATTAACTTGCCGTGTTGTTGTATGCGTCAAATCTCGTAATCGAATTTCAAACCTTTTCCCACAGTCCAATCTTGCTGAAAGTCTATATACACACTTGCTTCTTGCAAAATATATTAAAAAAACTTTATAGAAACCACGCTTATATTAAAATGCACTAAAAAGAAGAAAATAATTTTTTTCAAAGTTTTCCATAAAATACCGAATCCAGTTAAATGATTAATAATATTTTTCTCCAAAATTTTAAGCAATCAGTTCAGAATTTCTTTTATAAAATTTCTATAGAATTCCTATAGAATCTTCTATAGAATTTCTGTTATAAAATTAGTGTCGGAATAGGTAGAAAAAGTGAATATAAATTTCAATATAATCGTGACATTAGTGACTACAAATAAAAGCGTGGTGCTTTTATTTGTAGTCACGCTTTTATTTTTATAGTCACTATTGTCATGGTTTTATTTAAATTTATATTAAATTTTTCTACCTATCGCGAGACTAATTTTATAACAGAAGAAATTTTGAACTGATTGCTTAAAATTTTGGGGAAAAATATTATTAATCGTTTAACTGGATTCGGTATTTTATGGAGAACCAGGAAAAAAATTGTTTTCTCCTTTTTAGTGCATTTTAATATAAGCGTGGTGTTTAAAAAGTTTTTATATATATATTTTATTCCTGAAGTTGCCAAGACTTGACTCCCCACTCTAACTTTCCCTTCTACGGTCACGTGACGCGTTCCATCTCTGTCGTCCACGTCACGTGTCTAGTCCAGTGCTGGCACAGAGAGGGTAACTTTTATAATTAATAATAATAATTTAGATGGAAGAGGCTCGGGTAAAAGTCCAACTGTATTAATCTAGTGTTTCTAAGGGTGTTCGATTCTTAAATAAAATAAGAAAGAATGACATTCAGTGTGATATTTGTAGTTTCCAGCTTTTAGTGGAAAAATTGAACGATTGCTGTCCATTTGACAGCTTTAGGATTAAAAATAAAGAGGTCCGCAGATTAAATTGATGACATAAATGACAGAAATGGCATTTATGACAGAAATGAGTGGATGCAACTGCACAAAATCCTCTAAAATTGGATTTTGTTAAGCCCTTCGTGCGCCAACTTGCTTCAGGGTTAAAAATAATAATTCGCACTGCTGATTTGATGAATTTCTGATAAACACGAGTGGATGCAACTGTCCAAAATCGTCTGAAATTGAGGTTCGGTGTGCTCATCACGCGTCAAGCTGCTCGACATCGGTGCACTGATACGAGAGCGGGTTTCGAGGAAAAATTTGCGATCGGAATACGGCAAGGAATCGTCGAAAAATCCGCTCGGGAAATAAAGAGCACGTGGCGAGAAGCATTTTCTGCAGCGCGCCGCGAATGCAGCGTTATCGATCAAGTATTACCGGAAGCCGTACAGGTGCATAGAACGCGGGCAGACCTGTCAGATATATCACGAACAGTATTCTTAATTATTGGCGTCGCACGACTCGCAAAATGTTGGCGATAAAGCGGCCGCTGCGACCGTGCCTTCCGTCGTTCATCTGGCTCAATAAAAGTCATCGTTGAATTGCTGATTTTTATGCAAAATGAAAATTGTCCGCATTAATTGCAAGACACGGAAGTGAACGTTCGACTTGCAAATAGAACTCGAGCGGTCACCATGTTAAATAACAATTTTGATTAATCGATTATACCCAAAACACAATTATTTAATGAATATTAATGGACGGCAAAATTTTATGCAACATTGTCTACATTCGTGTAAAATAACACAATTAATCAATTATACCTAAAGTATATTTATTTATGCAGAATGGAAATTGTCTGCATTCGTTGCAAAATACTGAAGCTAAATGTACATACATTTATTGCATAAGGCCTAAACTTCGTCATTAACACAATATGTTTCAATCCCTGGAATATTTTCACTGTTTTGAGCTACTAAAATCGTAAGAGAAAATTAATTTATTCGGTCGCATTTTAAAGAACACAAACAATTTCTTTTTATACCCGAGGAATTTTGATTTTTCGGAACCACCAAAGTAGGCAGTACTTAAATGTGTTTAATGACGAATGGGATCGTCGTCGGTCAACAACGGTCCGATAGCATGACGAGTTCATTCGTCACCGATCGATAACGTGTTAATAGAGACTCCAAGGAGTGGAGCAGTGTAAATAAAAATCGCTGAATTCTGCCTTTCATTTCCAAAAAGTGAACATAAAAATTATATGCAACCTCTCAAAGTTTAAATCATAGTATAATTCTTACTACAATATGTATTACACTGAAATTCCTTTGGTACTTTTAAATTCTCCTTTTTTATTGCTTTTAATTACCCATTTTTTACAAATGCACAATTAATAAACATTATTTTTATCCAGTATAAAATCAACTTCTATTTCACTCTAGATTGTCGCAATTAAAAAGTTTGTATTTTGCATGAAGATTAATAAAATTACGAGAGAACGCTTCGAGCTACGAAATGTTCGAAAGAAATTTCTGCGCAATGAATCAGCCCACGGGAAACGATATTTCCCATATAATTATAATCGAGCGAGAGCATTCGCGTTAATGCAACGAGAACAACAACGGTCGGCCAATAATTCAACGGCGAAACGGCAAACAGGAACAGCGTGTAACGGTCGTGGAACAGCAAAGTCCTCGGGTCCGTTCTCCGGAAGCAATCGCGCGGTCCATCGCGAATTAATATGTATATCCGGCGATTCGTATGCAAAGCGGCGGAACGGGGCCGGTTTTTCGGGTAGACCACCGCGTAAATAATTTTTCGAAATCGATGAACGTGTACGCTGCGAATTCGGCTCGGGCCAACCTCGCGCGACAATTAATTGCCGCGAAACTCGCGCGATCGATAGACAACATTGCCTTTATGCTTTTGTTCATTAATCCCGAAATGATACAACTGTACACCTTTTTTGTAAACGAACGCCGAAAATGAATCGTTTATATTGTCTATCTAAAAATAATGAGAGCGTTCATTCTCTTCCGAGACGTTCCTGCATGACATACAGTAAATACTCGATCTAAGAAAACGGCAACTGTACGATCTAGGAAAAACGAATATCCCCTTGAGCCTAGAAAATTAAAGTTCACCCTGGGAATTATTTCCTGGTTTTTAAATTATTTTATGTTATAAATGTATGTGGTTCTGTATATTATTATATAATATGATACTGTGTCTTTCTGTTTTAAGTGGCATTATGTTACTATAATTCGTTCGAGTTGTGTGACATATTTAGACAAATTTATTTTTACTCGTACTCACCGACTGCCACAGTATGAAAGAAATAATTCCAAGGATGAACTTTAATTTTGCAGGTTTAACACGTTTTTCTTAAATCGTACAGTTGCCGTTTTCTTAGATCGAGTATTTGCTGTATTTCATGCACAACGAATATCCCCTTGAGCCTAGAAAATTAAAGTTCACCCTGGGAATTATTTCCTGGTTTTTAAATTATTTTATGTTATAAATGTATGTGGTTCTGTATATTATTATATAATATGATACTGTGTCTTTCTGTTTTAAGTGGCATTATGTTACTATAATTCGTTCGAGTTGTGTGACATATTTTAACAAATTTATTTTTACTCGTACTCACCGACTGCCACAGTAT
Source organism: Lasioglossum pauxillum (assembly GCA_933228785.1). NCBI lineage: Eukaryota > Metazoa > Arthropoda > Insecta > Hymenoptera > Halictidae > Lasioglossum > Lasioglossum pauxillum. Next base: position 36,388,775 of record OW121705.1, on the reverse strand, counting down.
GAAAGAAATAATTCCAAGGATGAACTTTAATTTTCTAGGTTTAATTCGTTTTTCTTAAATCGTACAGTTGCCGTTTTCTTAGATCGAGTATTTACTGTATTTCATGCACAACGAATATCCTCTTGAGCCTAGAAAATTAAAGTTCTTCCTGGGAATTATTTCCTGGTTTTTTAAATTATTTTATGTTATAAATGTATGTGGTTCTGTATATTATTATATAATATGATATCGTGTCTTTCTGTTTTAAGTGACATTATGTTACTATATTTCGTTCGAGTTGTGTGACATATTTTAACAAATTTATTTTTACTCGTACTCATCGACTGCCACAGTATGAAAGAAATAATTTTCAGATGAACTTTAATTTTCTAGGTTTAATTTGTTTTTCTTAAATCGTACAGTTGCCGTTTTCTTAGATCGAGTATTTGCTGTATTTCATGCACAACGAATATCCCCTTGAGCCTAGAAAATTAAAGTTCACCCTGGGAATTATTTCCTGGTTTTTTAAATTATTTTATGTTATAAATGTATGTGGTTCTGTATATTATTATATAATATGATACCGTGTCTTTCTGTTTTAAGTGACATTATGTTACTATAATTCGTTCGAGTTGTGTGACATATTTAGACAAATTTATTTTTACTCGTACTCACCGACTGCCACAGTATGAAAGAAATAATTCCAAGGATGAACTTTAATTTTCTATGTTTAACTCGTTTTTCTTAAATCGTACAGTTGCCGTTTTCTTAGAGCGAGTATTTGCTGTATTTCATGCAGAAACGTCTCGGAAGAAAATTCAAAATGTACGAGTCAAAAACACACAACTTGATCGAATTGTATTAACTTAATGTCACTTAAAACAGGAAGACGCAGTATCATATTAAATAATAATATACAGAACCACATACATTTACAATATAAAAAAGAAATCATACACGAATGGAAGAACAAATCCAACAAAAGTAATGAGAAAGTAGTGCTGAGAGAACAAAATGGGAGAACGAAACGAAGAAGCTGGGATAGCTTCGTGCCTGGTGAAGTTAAATTCGGAGTAAGGGCTACTCGGCGCGATCTGGAGCGGAACGAAGAAACTCGAAAATCGGACGGAGAGTTTCCTGCGCGTGTTCGAATCGTGGAGGATCGAGAGGCGGTTTCTGCGATTTATCCTTTTCCTCTCGGTTCCATCGGTCGGTCGCATTACGTTTCGCGTAACGGAAGATTTGTAACGAGCCGTATCGGGAACGACGCCATAACGGAACAGCCGTAAATCATCCGGCGTACTCTTTCGCAATTAAATCGCGCGCGCGTGCGAGCGCTCATTTTGAAGGGAAACATATCAGCCGCGAGGGTCGCTGTAAATCATGGAACGGTTAATAAAGCTCGTTGGGCCAGGTAACCTGGCCCTCTGTCCTTGTTCCGTCCGCCGAGAGTCTTGACAGCTAAGAAATTCGAGAGGTTTGCTGGAACTGCGTTACGACCGATCGCAGTCCGCGCATTCTGATCATCGCAGGCGCAGCTCTTCAACTCTTTTTGCGGAAAACGTCGATTTTCTCGGACTAATTGACTTGGATTTGATTTATGAGTTTTTAGAAAGCTGCAGGATATTTTTTATTGGTAGCACGCGACGAAAAGGAGTCTTAGTACAGTAATTCTTCAATCGATGTCCAACAGCCGTGTTCTGAATGGACGTCAGTGGTGTAGTAGACGCTATTTCTTATGACTGCGTCTACCGGGCCGACCGCGCCGAGACTTCAATCGGCGAGCCGAACATAGAGAAGGACAGAATGAAATAGGAACGCATTCCGAAGCGTGTCGCCGTCGCCGGCACAGTTTAAAGGCCCGTGCGTCATCACAATGTAACACCAATATATAATCTTCTTTATTTTTCATTATTTTTTTATGGAACTTTCACCAACATATTCGTGGCATTTTTGTAATGCGAAATGATACCAAACACGATATAATTTTTTCGACTGTATTTAGTGGTTTGATCGACGATAAAGGGTCGAACGCAACGAAGAAGAGCGTATTGGAAAGAGAGAGACGCGGACAGTCGGCGTCGCCGGCACAGTTCAAAGGTTCTTCGTTGCCTTCGAAACTTTCACCGTCGATTAAACCACTAAATACAGTTGAAATTATATCGTGTTTGGTGTCGTTTTAATCAGAGAAATGCCAGAAATAAGTCAGTGAAAGTCCCATGAAAAAATAATGAAAATTAAGAAGTTTGAAAATTCGATTCACTCGAGGCAATGTTGTGGTGTTGGCCGGCAGTGGAGTGAGTAGGCACTGGACTTCGATTGCACAGGCGACCCAGGACTCCGATTGAAGAATTACTGTAGAATGATTTACAGTGAGTGTACAAAGTATTCGTACACTTTCTAAAAACTAATAACTTTTTTATAATTGTACCAAACAACATGATTTTTTGTAATCAATTAGAAGTATTGGTTTACGAAATGATATGCAAAATAGATTTCCCAAAAATTATAATTTACAAGGTTACATGCAAAAATAAAAAAGGCATCGTTTTTAGCTTTTTTATTTGGGTCCTTCATGAAAATTTAAAATATACGTTTAGTAGATCTATGTTAGTTATACACATGCTGAAAATTTTACACGACTTTTGATCAGTTTCTGCTTAAAATCCACAGAATCGAACATCTTTCGATGCGTGTCGTTTTTTCCTGCGTCAACCGATTTCGATGAAATTTTCAGCATGTGTATAACTAACATAGATCTACTAAACATATATGTTAAATTTTCATTAAGGACCCAAATAAAAAAGTTTTAAAAAATGCCTTTTTTAACTTCCCGATTTTATAGGGAAGTTATTGTAATTATTTTTGCATTTAACCTTGTAAATTATAATTTTTGGAAAATCTTTCTTGCATATCGTTTCGTACAACAATGCTTCTAATTGATTATAAAAAGTCAGATCGTTTGGTACAATTATAAAAAAGTTATTAGTTTTTAAAAAGTGTACGAATACTTTGTACACCCATTGTATATAATTTTCTAAAGCTGAGAAATTCTTTTCCTATTTTGTTAGGACGCGTCGAAAAGTTATTCCACCAATTGTGGAATCGTAATAAAGTGTATCACTTTGATACTGAATTTACGGAGAATTAAAAGGTGTATGCACTTTTATCTCGTGTGCGTAGAAGAATTCAATCACCCCCTGCTTACATCCCCTACTAAGTTTGCACGACCCATCATTCTGATCATAGATCCAATAATACTTCAACTCTTCCTTAAGGTTCAGTTAAAACTTGATTGATCCATCACTTCTTTACAACCCTGACGACCTCCCTTAAAAACATTATTCCGAAAAGTCCACTTCAAAACATAAATTCCAGCTTAAAAATTTCAGAAAAAGATTGTCTCCACCAGTAAAAGAAATTCCTCCGTTCCTGAGGATATTCTCGCGTTCGACAGGGTGTCTTCAAGAGATAATTGTTTCACACACGCTATGCACACACGGCTGAACAGGAAGTTCATGAAGAAAGCATGAGACGCCTGTTTACTCATGTCTGCCGTCACTAGTCTCGTCTTAACCCCCGTCTCCGGAACTTTGCCTTCGATGTCCTGTCGATGGCGTCTCGTTCACCTTGACGAGAGCGCTCCTCGTGTATTGTCAGTAATTATCCCGGGGAATATTGTCGGCTGATTTGTTCGCCAACACCGTCAGCCGAGCCGCTGGCCGGTTCAAGGAAGTCCCGGTGAAAGGTGGAAAGATTTAGAGTCCCGAGGATCAGTCCGGAGACCTTTCTTTGTGAATCATTTGCGAACTAGCCGAGTGTTTTGACAGTGGTACCTTAAACCCTGAGATTAACGCGCGATCAGCGCGATGCTATTTCGCCGTAACTGCTGCTGTCGTAGTTATTTATTCGGCTGCATGTTTACCGGCTTGTGGCACGAGTTGAATGAAATGGTTTTACGTTGGTGTTGGTGTAATAGATAGGGTATTCTGTGTTGGGAATATAAACAACTTCGTCCGTCGTTAGACAATTGGAGAAGGCGAAGAATGTATGGGAAAATCCTTTATTTACGTATGGATATGGTACGAGATGTTACAGTGTTACTAGTCGTGTTAATTCACTATTAATTTATGAATTAGGTCTATCCCAGGCGTCGATCTGAATTCGAAAATGTGTATTAATTTGTATGTTTAATTTATGATCGAGACCGCCGTAGAATAGGATGTGTATTGGGAGTTAAACAAATTGTTAAATAATTCAGCATGTTTCTCTGACCAAATCGTTTTCTTTCTGTTACAGGTAAGCGTCGGAGTACCGACCCTAGCGAACGTATTCGTGAGTAAGCCAAGTGCATCTTCAATTTACCCGAATTAGTCAGGATCGCAGAGGCAACCCCCGTGTAACAAAGTAGTTGCGCATAGAGTGTTTAATTGGAACGGATTACTGTAGATTGTCATTTATTACGTCTATTATTTGAATAAAACTTGAGTTCCTCACAGCTCACGGCAAGAGCCAATTAGACGTACCTTTGGTTTATTAACTACGGGATTATGCAAGGGTTACTTCTGTTGTATTAGGATGCTGGATACAGGCGCCTTTGTCTACATCGTGTTGCCGTTCATAGAAACCATTCACACGTGCGAATGCGATTATTGAAACAGCGCGCAGCGTGAGGATGCTAATGGAGGCGGAGAATGGGGGTTCGCGGTGATTGAGTGGAAGTTTCTAATTTTATAAGGGAATTTTCCTCGGGAAACACTTCGAACTATCACTTCTACTAAACAAACATGATTAGACTCGCGTCAAATTCGTTATTATCTTTAAATCTAATTTATTTTCACTCTGAACCTGGTGAAATCTCAAACTCATTGATATGTACACTGCCGCCCAAAAGTATGTGGACACTTTAAACTATTTTATAACAAGTTTAACAATGTAGAATATATTTCCACGAAAAGGATGAGGCATTATGAAAAATGCAGTATAGAACAAAACACATAAGTTTGTTTGAGCAAAAAATGCTACCCCTAATAACTTCGTTATTTATACAAACAAATGTTGTAAACGGATCTTTTGTTTCGTGAATCGATAGAGTAGCATGTTCTGCGTACGAATGTATTGAGATTTAATATGTTCTAGATGTATTCTAGATGTGGACACTTCCTTAATTCTTATAACTACCTGAAAAAAGTTATGATATCTTTGATAAATTTGATTATCTTGTATGTATTTCAGTTCGTACAGTATTGGAGAACATATTGTAATAATAATTTATTAAATATCTCACCGATAATGATAAAAAATAATTATATTTTCTTTTCGTCTACATATCCACCGCGTGCTTTTATGACCGCGCTTACTAGTCGTGGCATTCTGGCTATTAACTTTTTCATTACTTCACTTTCAATAAGGTTCCACTCAGATTCTAATATTTCCTACAAATGTTTTTCAGACTTGGGACATCGTTTTCGGACTTCTATCTATCTATGTGATCCCATAGTTTTTCTTTTATTTATTTAAGAAAATTCAATAACTAAATTGTTTATTTTGGTACTATTAGAATACATTGCATACATATTCATAATAGACTTTAGCAACAAATATTGTTTGATAATAAAAATGTACATTATATATCACAAATTTCATGAACATGGTAAGTGTCCACATACTTTTCAGCGGCAGTGTATAGTTATTGTTACTTACACTCTATAGTTATTGTGATTTCTACAAGATTCAAATTTATTTGATAATTTATTTAATTATTAGATCATTGCATAAGTTCGTGCCCGATTTTCATACATGTCATGTCGATTTTCATAGATATGTAAAAAGAATTATATAGTCGCCATTCTTTTCTAATTGGAGTGAAGAATAGTGATTATATAAATGACTAATGAAACTGTATTTTTTAAAATTTAACCATTGAATTTTATTTTCAAATCGGGCATGAACTTACGCAATCATCTGATATATTATTAAAATTTGTTAAAAATAAGGGTAGCTACCCCTCCGTTCTATAGGCACTTCAATTTTCTAAAAAATTATTTCCTTCGTGCTACTAGATAAATAAGCACTAAATGTTAGAACACGCACAAAATTGTGTAAATTCGAAGTTTCAGTACAATTTTCATTCAAACACATGACAAATGGGCGAAGGGATTTCTTTTTCTATAAATTACAGTTATACGATATAACAATGAATACTGACAGCCCTACAGTTCAGGGGATGAAGGATTAAAAATGGCCAGTCTCCCACAAGTATACGAAGCGTCGTGGAAGCACCTTTATCGAACAACAATCGATACGACATCGATCCACGAGGAATGTCCTCCGCGTTTCAATATCCTGCGCCAGGTACACAGCCGAGGAAGTCAAAACATTGTCTCTGGTTTGGCCTGGCTCGCCGAGAAAGTTTTCGCGAAGACTTAAAGACAAGTCGCCGACCGGAAGTTGCCACCACCCCCCGTGGATAAAGTTCACGAGACTGTGCCGACACTCGCGCCCCTTTCCTACCACCCCCGCCTATTATCTCTCTGCTGCTCTCGTTTACTCTCTCTCTCTCTCTCTCATTCCCTCATTCTGTGAAACTCGTTCGATTATACAGGGTGTCCCAGTAAACACATTATTCAATATCCTATAATTTTGTCCAAGTTATACAATCGACAGATTTAAATGACTGTGGAAACATTGAAAAATTTTTCCTGAGACTGAATCCGCCATAGATTTGAAGATTGGAGTTCCCTTTTTGCAACGATACCTCGAAAGTTGACCTACGATTTCTTGTAGTTGACTTATCGATCTTTGAATGGGAGGAGTACTGTCAATTTGATAATAATTACATACGGTTTTGTATGATGAAATTTGTCCCCCATTTTTGTTTTCTTGAACAGTGAAAAAAATCGTAAATCAAGTCTCAAAGGGTCGTTGTAAAGAGGAAGCTATATTCTTTAAATCTATTGTGGATTCGTTCACGAAAAAAATTGTTTAGCGTTTTTACAGATGTTTCAGTTTGTGGTATTTTTAGAAAGAACGTGTTTTCAGTTTCGTTCCCTATAAAATACAAAACTAAGTTAGAAGGAAATGATGTACTGGATTGTGAAAGTACAGGCTTCAAATTTTAAAATGAGACTAGTTTTATTGTTACATGATTACTTTTTATGAAATTATGACAGCTTAAATATCGAGAATTTTTGGAGGATTGGAGATCGAGTGTGATGCTTTTCGAAGCCACTGTATATGTGTTTGAAGACGACATTCGTGCGAAGCCAACCCCCGGCAAGCTCGAACGCGTTCAGAGGGTGAAAGAGGTCGAACGGAATCGATATTTGGCGTCGGCACGAAAATCGCGACCGGTGGCCCAGTCGTTTAACCCCGCTTCCCGTCGACGAGGTGCTAAAAACCCGGGTTTCTCTTAACGCGGACGCCGCGACGCGAATTTTAAACGATATTCCTATTGCCTCGCAACCCGTGATCCTCTGCGAACGCCACGGAATAGTTCGCCAACCCCACTAGCATCAATTCGCACGCGAAATATTGACCCAGTCACATTCGTGCCCCGTTTCAACAATACTTTCGCTAATTATTCCGTAATTTCGCAAATGATGCGAATTTCCTTCTGTGCTTTTCAAAATCGAAGCACAAAAACATTAACTCTCCATGCACATTGAGAGAACAAAACATTATTTTCAGAATCAATCAGTCGATACTTCGACCTCTTGTACGATTTGCTACTAAGCTGCAATAATTGTAAAATAGAGTAGGCGTTAATTAGAAAATGTAGGAAAGAACAGAATGATGAACAGAAAAATATGTCAATGAAATAAGTAAGTATATGTTGTATATAATTTATACAAATTTTTTATCTAGCGGATTATTACCAATAAAAAGATTGCAATGTAAGGGGGGATGATATTAAAATTTATTAAAAAATATAGAAAAGGACAAAAAAATATGTCAATGAGATATATGTTGTATATAATGTATATAGGGTGAGTCCGAAGAAACAGAACACCTAAATATCTCCGTTACCTTTCGTTGTACAAAAAAACTTCTTAGGACGAAGTGACACTGTTTGAAGGGTCACATGTAACGGTGTCAAGGAAAAAATTTTCAAGGTCATTTTTTTATGAGATTTCAAGATCGTCGATATTTTTTTAAATGGAATGAGGTATTTTTTGATACATCAATCGATGCAGCTGGATATTCGTTATAAAAAAGCACTAACCCATGTATGTCGAAAAGTTAGTAGTTCAGGAGATATTTCAATTTAAATAACTCTAAAACACCATTAGTGTCGTACTAAGACGTTAGCGTTTACTTGCTAGTGTAAATTGAAGAGTTGAAATTGAAATTGAAAAATTGACGTTGAAAATGAAATTGAAGATTTGAAATTGAAAAATTGAAATTGAAGAGTTGAAGTTGAAGTAAATGCTAACATCAATTTCAATTTTAATGTCAATTTTTCAACTTCAACGTCAATTTTTCAATTTCAATTCGTTAATTTCAACTCTTCAATTTCAATTTCAACATCAATTTTTCCATTTCGACTTTAATTTTGATATCAACTCTTCAACATCATTTTCAATTTCAACTTTACTTTCAACTTCAATTTTAACTCTCCCATTTCAACTTCAATTTCAACTCTTCCATTTCAACTCCAATTTCAACTCTTCCATTTCAACTTCAATTTCTACGCTTTCATTTCAACTTCAATTTTTCAATTTCATTTCGATAATTTCAATTTCAACTTCAATTTGATAACATCAAATTTTCCATTTCAACTTCAATTTGATAACATCAAATTTTCCATTTCAACTTCAATTTCAACATCAACCGTTCAACTTCAATTTTTTAACTTCAACTCTTCAATTGCAATTTCAACATCAATTTTTCCATTTCGACTTTAATTTCGATATCGACTCTTCAACTTCATTTTCAATTTCAATTTTTCCATTTCAACTTTAATTTCAACTTCAATTTTAACTCTCCCATTTCAACTTCTATTTCAACTCTTCCATTTCAACTTCAATTTCCACGCATTCATTTCAACTTCAATTTTTCAATTTCATTTCGATAATTTCAATTTCAACAACAAATTTTCCATTTCAACTTCAATTTCAACATCAACCGTTCAACTTCAATTTTTTAACTTCAACTCTTCAATTTCAATTTTTCAATTTGAATTCGTTAATTTCAACTCTTCAATTGCAATTTCAACATCAATTTATCCATTTCGACTTTAATTTCGATATCAACTCTTCAACTTCATTTTCAATTTCAATTTTTCCATTTCAACTTTAATTTCAACTTCAATTTTAAGTCTCCCATTTGAACTTCACTTTCAACTCTTCTATTTCAACTGCCATTTCTACTCTTTCATTTCAACTTCAATTTTCCAATTTCATTTCGATAATTTCAATTTCAACATCAAATTTTCCATTTCAACTTCAATTTCAATATCAACCCTTTAACTTCAATTTTTCAACTTCAACTCTTCAATTTCAATTTTTCAATTTCAAATCTTCAATTTCATTTTCAACGTCAATTTTTCAATTTCAATTTCAACTCTTCAATTTACACTAGCAAGTAAACGCTAACGTCTTAGTACGACACTAATGGTGTTTTAGAGTTATTTAAATTGAAATATCTCCTGAACTACTAACTTTTCGACATACATGGGTTAGTGCTTTTTTATAACGAATATCCAGCTGCATCGATTGATGTATCAAAAAATACCTCATTCCATTTAAAAAAATATCGACGATCTTGAAATCTCATAAAAAAATGAGCTTGAAATTTTTTTCCTTACACCGTTACATGGGGCCCTTCAGAAAGTGTAACTTTGTCCTAAGAAGTTTTTTTGTACAACGAAAAGTAACCGAGATATTTAGTTGTTCTGTTTCTTCGGACTCACCCTGTATAATTACCAGAAATGTTGTATCTTGCTAATCATTACCAATAAAAAGATTGCAATATTAGGGATCGATAATACCAAAATTTATTAGAAAATACAAGAAATAGCAGAAAGTTGAACAGACATAAATGAAATTTTCTACAATTATTGCAGTGTTTATGAGATAAATTCCAGTGTGTTCATCGAATAGAGTGCTAAAGGATTGGGTTCAAAGATGAATGTTCCTATCAGATTCGTTGATGTAGGGCTTTTCAACGCGATTATCGCAAAGGCACATAGTATTTCACCTGCGTCGAAGCGCATACACGTAACAGAAAGGGCGCAGTCGCATAAATATTCACGCAGACTTCGTTCCCAGTGGAATCCACGTCGAAGCAACCTCGACATCCTTATATTCCTTATTTAGTTTCGGCTGGAACTCGGAACTTCCTCGTCCGCGAACTTTCGCGGAGTTTCTTGTACACCGCGGCACTATATCACAGTGTCAAAAGTACCGAAGTAAGTAAGACACGGTGTTTCTGGCTCACCTGTGCATCGGATTGAGTGATCGTCTACGCAGAATCGAACGTTGCTATCGATACTCTGTTCCCTTCGATGGGGAACAATTTTCAAATTCGCTATTTCCTCCGAGGACGCAATCTTTCTTTATTCCCTTCAGACATTAACTTTTCAGAAACAAATCCAAAGATTTTAACTCATCTTTTAATATCTTCATTACTTCATTAATATCTTCGTTGACAAAACAGCACAGTTATTGTTCTTTGCTGATCATGGATTAATTTATACTTGAAGTGCAATGTTATTGAATATCGAATATGATTAAGGGTTGCTTAACAATGTACTTGGTAATATCAGAGATTTGAGGCTTTCACGGCCCGGCATCATACAGTTATTTCTGTTGAGGTTGAGCATTGTAGCTAGCTTCATCAGGGGGTCGGAAGACACACTGATACTGGTGTGTGCCTGATTTGTGCTCCACTTATATAGTGGAGGTTGCTCATGTTCTGGTTCAGTGAGCACCAATCAAAGTAGACTTTTAATTGGGCGGCCGAACAATTAAAAGTCTACTTTGATTGGTGCTCACTGAACCAGAACATGAGCAACCTCCACTATATAAGTGGAGCACAAATCAGGCACACACCAGTATCAGTGTGTCTTCCGACCCCCTGATGAAGCTAGCTGCAATGCTTGCGAAACGTTGGGAAATCTCTTCCTTTAGGACACGGCTTACACCCGAAAACCTCAACAGAAATAACTGTACTTGGTAATAGACTTGACTTCCTTTGCTCAAAGCTGTGAAAAATAATCAACAGTTGCCTCGATTAGATTGTTTCACTTTTTCCCAGCAGCAAAATTATCACCCTATACACAGCGATAGCGTAATCAAACGGCAGACGTAATTTCTGTGACGATTATGGCGAAAGCGTCACCCTCTGCCCGGCCCCATTGTGTCTGTGACTATAGTCACTCATTAAAATTTCATATCTCCCAACCTATCAACGCCTGCCACATAATACATGTGTGATACACAATTCGCGAAGTCTTTCAATGCTCTAACACAACTGTTTTATAGCACTGTTTATCTGATTTCGCTAACTTCTTTTCGACACGCGCCGATAAAACCGGAAAAAAATCTTTCAGCTTCTGAAAATTTAATCAGACCTCTTCTGGACTCTCCTAAGTCGCTACTCTGTTTCCTTGCAAGAGTGAAAATGCTGGAGCCCTCCTAGAAGAATAAAGAAACATGGGTGGTGCGGAGGGTAGAGGGGGATAAACGAGCCCCCGGAAATTTATAACTGACCAGCCTGGAGACTCCTTGCTCCAACGACGATGCAATTTACAGCTGTTCTTATTGCTAGCCTGCTGGCTCCGCAGGTTGCACTCTCCAACCCCCGCGTTTCCCACCCCCGAGAGACCGAACACTCTCTGACCGAGAACCTGAGCGAACCGAGTCTCTATTCCTCCGGTAATAACTTGGAAAGTTTGCAGGCAAATTTCGCAAATCGATGCCGACCCGGCTCGAGCACGGCGGATGATCATTTTTCTGCTGGAACTTTCCAACCCCCCGCGGTATTATTCATTTCGCGATCAACCCCTTCCGATTCATTATTGTGTTGCTGCCAGACTATCAATCCTGCTGCGAAACAGAAATTGTCTACGTTAATCAGACGAAATAGAAATGAATTTATTTTGTTGCTAAATCACCGTAATAAGTTGGTTATAATACGTGAGTATTTTAAAAACTTTTATGACTCTTTTGCTGTCCTGTAAATGCATAAAATCAGTTTATATTAGGCACTATTACATTCTCTTGTTTTCGTTAACCAAGACATTATTATTTTTATTATTGTTATTAGTTTAAAGCGTCAGACAGATATTAATATTAGAATTGATTCTGAATAGAGTCTACTAAATATATATGCTCTTAAATTCCTTTAAATCGAAATAAAATTCTATTTTGATTTTGTTAATGTACAGCTATTGGAGAACATACAGGGTCAGTCACCTAACGTTGCCACCTCAAATATCTTTGTTGTTTTTAAAGATACGTCAAATTTCTGAAGAACAAAGTTGAATGGTAAAATGGGGCTCATACGATACCAAACAAATTTTTGTTTTTATGTAATTCTTTTCAGAGATGTGAAGGTCACCTTCATTTTTTTAAATGGAATGTCAAATTTTTTATATTGTAGGTCGATAAAGTATCAAATTCTAAGTATAAAAGTGTTGACCTTCATATGTCCTAAACCTAATAGTTAACGAGATATTATCCAAAGAAAAAAGAAAATTGTTTCGATAATATCTCGTTAACTATTAGGGTTAGGACATATGAAGGTCAACACTTTTATACGCAGAATTTGATACTCTATCGATCTATGATGTAAAAAGTAGAACATTCCAGTTTAAAAAATGAAGGTGACCTTCATATCTCTAAAAAAATTAATAAAAATTGTTTTTGTATCGTATAATCCCCATTTTACCATTCAACTTTGTCCTTCGGACATTTGACGTATCTTTAAAAACAACGAAGATATTTGAGGTGGCAATGTTAGGTGACTCAGTCTGTATAGGCGTACGATAGATATAAAGTTTCTCCTTTTTTAGAGAATAACGGATTAAAAAAAAGTTTTAATCATTGACATCGTAAAACAAATCGTAGCGCAAGGGGTTAAATTTAATCTCGATGAATTTCAAAAACTCTGTAATTTTTGTGAGGCCACATATGCTAGCCGCAGTTAGGGCATTCGAAAGGCGGGAATAGCATCGCAAAATGGCGAGCCTTCGGCGATATTTAATTTTCGGTTGTCAGTGACGCGTTTCCAGCGGATCGGATAAATATTCATTAGGGCATGTACGCAGCGTTGGTCCAGGATTATTCCTAGTTATCATTTATTCATCTATGTCATCAGACGGCGGGGGACAGAGGACGTTTAATTAAAAAAGATACCGTACTGCCGTTGCGCCGGCCTCGCGGGTGCGAATTTCTGTGCTCGCCTACGGAAACGAGTGTAATTTAACCGTCCAACACGCGCAGCCTAACTCGACCATAAGCCCGCTCCGAGGGAACATTATTATTCGAGCTACCGAACTACGCTAATTCGCAGACTACGCGCGCGCGGGCCCTCTAGCAACACGAGCATCGCAACTTCTCTCCGCCGAGCTTGTCTTATCTCTCGCTACGACCGAGTCAATTTGCCCATCGGTTAATTAGTCGTCGAAGAACCGTTCACGGAGTGCTCGACGCTCTGTTTGCGAAATTGATCCGCGAATTGGTTGCGGTTGGAACCTATTTTTGCAAACACTTTGAAACTCTCATCGGTTGATTCATTCATTAATCCACGTACCCCTCTATGTAGTAATTAATGAGTAATGTGGTAATAAATGATTATGCCTTCCGATAATATCTCGTTAACTATTATTAGGTTGGCAACTAAATTCGCGACCTTTTGTTTCGTAATGTTTTTATTGCATCATTATAACCTAATTCGGTGACCATTCCTTTTGAACTGTGTATCATTGGAGAGCTCCGAATTTTTCGATTAATATGATATAAAATACTCGTGCTTAAAACATATACACTGCCGCTCGAAAGTATGTGGACACTTAGCATGTTCATGAAATTTGTGATATATAATGTATATTTTTATTATCAAACAATATTTGTTGCTAAAGTCTATTATGAATATGTATGTAATGTATTCTAATAGTACCAAAATAAACATTTTAGTTATTGAATTTTCTTAAATAAATAAAAGAAAAACTATGGGATCACATAGATAGATCAGTCCGAAAACGATGTCCCAAGTCTGAAAAACATTTGTGGGAAATATTAGAATCTGAGTGGAAGCTTATTGAAAGTGAAGTAATGAAAAAGTTAATAGCCAGAATGCCACGACTAGTAAACGCGGTCATAAAAGCACGCGGTGGGAATGTAGACGAAAAGAAAATATAATTATTTTTTATCATTATCGGTGAGATATTTAATAAATTATTATTACAATATGTTCTCCAATACTGTACGAACTGAAATACATACAAGATAATCAAATTTACCAAAGATATCATAACTTTTTTCAGGTAGTTATAAGAATTAAGGAAGTGTCCACATACTTTTGAGCGGCAGTGTACATAAATGACTTTGTTTGGGAACATGTGGAGATCGTGAACTTAGTTGCCAACCTAATACATCTAGAACATATTAAATCTCAATACATTCGTACGCAGAATATGCAACTCTATCGATTCACGAAACAAAATATCCGTTTACAACAATTGTTTGTATAAATAACGGAGTTATTAGAGGTAGCATTTTTTGCTCGACGACTAAACAAACTTATGTGCTTCGTTCTATACTGCATTTTTTATAATGCCTCATCCTTTTAGTGGAAATATATTCTACAGCGTTAAACTTGTTATAAAATATATATTTTTAACGCATTAAATAAATATGTTAGCGTGTACTACCAATGGTACACGCGGCCTGAATGGATTGTTTAACGTGTACCATCGGTGATGTACACGTAGCACGGATCATGTTAAATGAAACATCCTGTATCTGGTGGGTCACCTCGCTGCACCTAGAGTCACTAAGCACCTTGTGTCCCCACTCTACGTTCCCCTTCTACGACGCCGTTCCCCCACGCTTCCGTCGCGGCCCGGTCAGGTGACGCGTTTCGTCTCTGACGTGTCAGTGATGGGATTGTTGGCACTTTTCACGTGCATGCGCGACGATTCTAGCCTCAGACGACCTCAGTCAAGTACGAAGATCGGGTACCTTGGTCGCCCTGCTAATTTCCCGCCATATAGTCTCCCACTACTTTCCCCCCAATAGTTCCCCACTTTCGGACGTAGACGTAGATACGGCCCTGACGGAACTCGCGCGAAAAGCGCCAACAATCCCATCACTGTGTCATGTATGTGTCACCAACGTCACGTGACTAGTCCGGCAGTGACAGAGAGGAGGTAACTGTTTCCCCTGATTTGACCAGCGTCGCCATAAGGCGGTAGTCCCACCTCTGGCTATAACTAGAATCTTACTAGATTTTGGTCGAAAAATGGGTCTGCGACTAAACGTTGTTTGACCTTATACGAGCATATTTTGAGCTATGTGAGGGCTCATTCTAAAGAGAAAGGTTTGATCTAGTGCGCGCTCCAGTCATCACATAAGTCAAAAAAGTCTTTTAGAGACAGAATATGCATTGAAATCTGCGGGTTTTTCCCTAGATTTTTTTTCTACTTTGGGCCCTCATATTATTAGATATAAACATAATCTCGTTAACTTCATGACTGGAGCGCACTAGATCTAACCTTCCTCTTTAGAATGAGGCCTCACCCAGCTCTAAATATGCTCGTATAAGGTCAAACAACGTTTAGTCGCAGGCCCATATTTTCGACCAAAATCTAGTAAGATTCTAGTTATAGCCAGAGGTGGGACTACCGCCATAAGCTACCGAAACGGGTAGCTTTTTCCTCTCCTCCTTTTCCCCTTCCACTATCCCATTCCATTACCATGAGAGCACACTCCAACGTCCCCCACTAAGACCGTAGACCACAGTGCCCGTGCCGTAGACTGGTCTGTTCATCAGAGAGGGGGTAAACTGTATTCCCCTCGATTTCCTCGATCTGGCGACACTGGATCTGACGTCTCCAGCTCCACCTGAACAGCGAAGAGCTAAACGGTTCAGGTTTTACGGAGACACTTTTAAAGATTGAATTTTTGCGCGAAAGGAGAAAACAATGAAAATGGAAAGGAAGTTCGCTGCTTAAGCGGAGAAGGGAGGGGTATTGGCAACTTTCTCCGAAGTCGTCAGGTGTCCCGGTGTTTGTTCAATAATCAATTCGACGGCCGGATGGGAGCGGTGCCAAGGCGCTGAAATATTTTGCAGGGAAACGAACACGCTTGCTCCCGCTTTCGCAGAAGCTTCGGAATTTATCGTCGCGTCGAAAATGCGGCCCAGTCTGCAGCCGTAGCAGCGTTGCACCGGCCCGGCCCGATCGATCTGCGTTTTCTACCCTGCATTCTTCTCCTCCTCTCCTTGCCGCCTCCAAAAATTACTCTCCTCTCCTGCCCTCTGCACCGCTCTGCCCGATTCGAGGGAACGTAATAGAGCGAGAGAGAGACAGAGAACTCGAGAGCGATTCGATCGATCGGTGATGGAACGATAAGTGTGTGCCGAATAGAGGGGGTGACAACCCCGGCACAGGCGAATCTTCGAGCATAATCTTCTTATCGAGCAGCTGATTGTTAGCCGAGCGTTTTCACCGAGTTCCTTTCTTTTCGTTGTGTTTTCCAATTAATAAAAAATAGCTGATCGGAGCCGCCGATAGGCTGACTGTGGTTGAAAGCGTTTTTGAGAGCGGTCCGTGTCGAACGGGCTGGTAGATTGCAGATTTTTGACGCGACACTCCGGCGTTTTGGGATCGAGAGACTGCAGACTGCAGATTTTTATGCGAAGCAAAAATTTTCCCGAAATTTATTTTCTTAATATTTTATTTTCGTACCTACCCATTTTTCTCATAAATGCATAAAATCCGCTAGTTATCGTAGAAACCTGAGATGGAGTAGAATTTGATTTTCTAAATATTTTGGTCACGCTCGTTTACTCGTCAATTCATGAACAAGTGACAAATGCGTAAAAAATCACAGAACATTTATTAAATTATTCAAATATAAATTTCTAAGTTCATTCGCTCATTAAGTGACGTTCTCTGGAGTTTGTATTAACAACTTCAAGGTGCATAAACGTCCCTGGCAGCCCCCTAGACAATAGTTTACATTGTGCACCACGATATCGCGCGAAACACTTAAAACACAGTAAGGTTGCGGCACCATACAGCCGCTGCTGTCTCATTTGCATGAATAAAAGAAGCCCAGCGGGCAGCATAAGGGGATCTCGTCGATTTATTATTAAACAAATCTATCGACCCAGTCATCCGACGATATCCAGTCATGAAAACGTTGAATGAATGGAAAAAAACGCGTCGGATTGCAAAATTTTCACGTTGGGAGTCCCCCTCGGGTAACTCGAGAATCAGTCTCTCGAATATCCGAGCCCGTGTTATACAACATCGCATTGTTTCAAATTGAATAGATCGAGATTAACAGGTCGTTCAATGTTTAATCAATCAACCGACTAATCTATCGACCTTGGCCATTTTTATGAATGTTGTTACGTATAATTGGTGGCGATTCTCTTATACAATCCGGAATTTTTTAATGTTGAATTATGCAGCCAATTAAACAATCTCGAACTTTTCAGTGTTACATTTACAGTCAATTATGCAGTGTTAAATTGTACAATCTTGAATTACACAGTCAGTTATACAACGCTAAATTATACAGTCAATTATACAACGTTAAATTACACAGTCAATTATACAACGTTAAATTATACAGTAATTTATACAATCTTGAATTTTTCAGTGTTAAATTTACAGTCAATTGTGCAGTCTTAAATTGTACAGACAATTATACAATCTTGAGTTATACATTATACAGTCAATTATACAATGATAAATTATACAGTAATTTATACAATCTTGAATTTTTCAATGTTAAATTTACAGTCAATTATGCAGTCTTAAATTGTACAGACAATTATACAATCTTGAATTATACCTTATACAGTCAATTATACAACGTTAAATTATACAGTAATTTATACAATCTTGAATTTTTCAGTGTTAAATTTACAGTCAATTGTGCAGTCTTAAATTGTACAGACAATTATACAATCTTGAGTTATACATTATACAGTCAATTATACAATGATAAATTATACAGTCATTTATACAATCTTGAATTTTTCAGTGTTAAATTTACAGTCAATTATGCAGTCTTAAATTGTACAGACAATTATACAATCTTGAATTATACATTATACAGTCAATTATACAACGTTAAATTATACAGTAATTTATACAATCTTGAATTTTTCAGTATTAAATTTACAGTCAATTATGCAGTCTTAAATTGTACAGACAATTATACAATCTTGAATTATACATTATACAGTCAATTATACAATGATAAATTATACAGTCATTTATACAATCTTGAATTTTTCAGTATTAAATTTACAGTCAATTATGCAGTCTTAAATTGTACAGACAATTATACAATCTTGAATTATACAGTCAATTATACAACGTTAAATTATACAGTCATTTATACAATCTTGAATTATATAGTTTTAAAAGATAATGGCATTGTTTGAGAATCTATAGAGAATTTTCGAAAGGTGCTAGTAGTACCTGAGATACTGAAAGCGTCTTCTTAGATGTCTACGCACAATGCACCGTTCGTCTTCATGTGTCGCGACTTGACGCGCGCGAATCGCTTGGAACCGGGGCTAACGCGAAAAATTCGTATGCGTATTGTAATAGGAACGCATTGGTTGTTGCGGTTTTCCTTTTCCTTCCTTGTCCGCGTGGTCGGGGTCAAGGCAGTCGCCGATAATAGCCCATTACCAAGTTCGAACGCTTTAGCCGGCACGCGCGAAAGCGTTCCTCGCAAAAATCACCGAATAACGACATCTTTACATACAATACGATAAAACATTCATTATTAGATAGCCGATCTCTCTCCATTGTCTAAAACTTTTCTATCGAAATAGCAACACGCTGGAGCAAAATAGAAATTCATTTACTTGCTTCTTATGATTAATACGGTGAAAATAAGTGTTTAAATTCTTGTAATATGTTTTTACTTTTTTTAAGTCGCATCTACTTTGTCGTAAATCCATGAAATCCGTTGTTTACTCATATTAAGTTTGGTTTATCTACGACTTATCATCTACGACGATTTAAAACCAGGAGTTCTACGTTAAATAATTGTTGTGCATAAGAAACAATCAACATACAGGTTCCATTTTTCCCAGTGTTAAAACCTGCACACAGGATGTAGCTCTCCGAGGGAACTTTCCTCAATATTCTCAAAAATCTTCATCCAGAACGATTTGAAATCCGGTGTTCTATGTTAAATCATTCCCGAAGTCGCAAATAAATAATTTAGTGCTTAAAAAACAATTAACATACAGGTTCCATTTTTCTCTCAGTGTTAAATACCTGCACACAGAATCTAACTCCCTGAAGGAACTTCCCTCAATATTCTCAAAAATCTTCCTACATAATGATCCAAAATCGGATGATCAGACTCAATGGACCCTTTCTTCGTCCTCACACCTGAGCCATTCGGACGCGAGCATGTAACAGTGCGCTGGTTGGGAAACACTGCGTTAGCTTCTTGTTCATTGTCGATGCTCGCGTGTCGCCTTCGCAGAGAGAAAAAGAGGGGATCGAGCAAAATCGAGAGAAAGAGAGAGGGAGAGAGAAAAGGGAGCCACTGGTTAGCGGATAGAGCAGCTGTAGGTAGAAGGGGATTCCGAGTTATGCAATCTCGTCGTCACACTTGTCGGTAATTGCTTATTTATTGGCCTATCACGCCGGTGGTCCGACTTTTTCCCCCGCGCCGTTGTCGAGGATGTTATCCTTTTGGATAGTGTTCGACTGGCTGCCATTAAATCGATCGGTTTTCGAGAGAGGGAGAGAGAGGAGAGAGAGGATAGGCGGTTGATTTATTGACGGGAGTAATCTGTCGCCTGTTTGGAAGACGATGGCTCCGATAGGAACGAGCTGAATTTATCGTAAGATTCGCGGGGAATGAATGTTGCCACCGGTGTCGGTAAGCTTCCAATTTTCTCCTATCGAACGATCTATAGCGATCCGAAGCGATCCATACCGTGACGAGAGTGTCCGAAGGCGTTTTTCCTCTGGTGAAACTATTCTTGTTTCCAAGTTGTAGTCAGAGTACTTCGTGCGTGTCCAAGGCAGCTCAAACGTTTGCAGAATGGCTGAAAACACCACAGAGAATCCCAAAACATTTTTGTGATACTCAAAAAAATTAACTTCGACTAATCCTAATTAGGCTTCAGTGCAATTAGAGGGTCTTGCAACCCTTTGAACATTTTTTGAGAGTCGTCACAGAGTCTGAAAAATTTCCAAAATACTTTGAAGGTGTCAAAGAGCTCAAAGGTTTGCGAGAGAGTTGGTTCTTGGTCATTTATAAATGGCTGTGAAGAACTTCACCCATCCCAGATGCATTTTAATGCCATTAGAGTGTCTTCTAGCCCTTTTACCACTTTTTAAGACTCGTTACAGAGTCTCAAAAATTCCCGAAATACTTTGAAGGTGTCAAAGAGCTCAAAGGTTTGCAAGAGAGTTGGTTCTTGATTATTTATAAATGGCTGTGACGAACTTCACCCAACCCAGACGCATTTTAATGCCATTAGATTAGAGGGTCTTCTAGCCCTTTGACCACTTTTTAAAAGTCGTTACAGAGTCTCAGAAATTTCCAAAATACTTTGAAGGTGTCAAAGAGCTCAAAGGTTTGCAACACAGTTGGTTCTTGATCATTTATAAATGGCTGTGAAGAACTTCACCCATCCCAGACGAATTTGAATGCCATTAGATTAGAGTGTCTTCTGGCCCTTTGACCACTTTTTAAGACTCGTTACAGAGTCTAAAAAATTCTCAAAATACTTTGAAGGTGTCAAAGAGCTCAAAGGTTTGCAAGACAGTTCGTTCTTGATCATTTATAAATGACTGTGACGAACTTCACCCAACCCAGACGCATTTTAATGCCGTTAGAGTGTCTTCTAGCCCTTTTACCATTTTTTAAGACTCGTTACAGAGTCTCAAAAATTCCCAAAATACTTTGAAGGTGTCAAACAGCTCAAAGGTTTACAAGACAGTTCGTTCTTGATTATTTATAAATGGCTGTGAAGAACTTCACCCATCCCAGACGCATTTTAATGCAATTAGATTAGAGGGTCTTCTAGCCCTTTGACCACTTTTTAAAAGTCGTTACAGAGTCTCAGAAATTTTCAAAATAGTTTGAAGGTGTCAAAGAGCTCAAAGGTTTGCAACACAGTTGGTTCTTGATCATTTATAAATGGCTGTGAAGAACTTCACCCATCCCAGACGAATTTGAATGCCATTAGATTAGAGTGTCTTCTGGCCCTTTTACCTCTTTTTAAGACTCGTTACAGAGTCTAAAAAATTCCCGAAATACTTTGAAGGTGTCAAACAGCTCGAAGGTTTGCAAGAGCGTTAATTCTTGACCATTTATAAATGGCTGTGACGAACTTCACCCAACCCAGACGCATTTTAATGCCGTTAGAGTGTCTTCTAGCCCTTTTACCATTTTTTAAGACTCGTTACAGAGTCTCAAAAATTCCCAAAATACTTTGAAGGTGTCAAACAGCTCAAAGGTTTACAAGACAGTTCGTTCTTGATTATTTATAAATGGCTGTGAAGAACTTCACCCATCCCAGACGCATTTTAATGCAATTAGATTAGAGGGTCTTCTAGCCCTTTGACCACTTTTTAAAAGTCGTTACAGAGTCTCAGAAATTTTCAAAATAGTTTGAAGGTGTCAAAGAGCTCAAAGGTTTGCAACACAGTTGGTTCTTGATCATTTATAAATGGCTGTGAAGAACTTCACCCATCCCAGACGAATTTGAATGCCATTAGATTAGAGTGTCTTCTGGCCCTTTTACCTCTTTTTAAGACTCGTTACAGAGTCTAAAAAATTCCCGAAATACTTTGAAGGTGTCAAACAGCTCGAAGGTTTGCAAGAGCGTTAATTCTTGACCATTTATAAATGGCTGTGACGAACTTCACCCAACCCAGACGCATTTTAATGCCGTTAGAGTGTCTTCTAGCCCTTTTACCATTTTTTAAGACTCGTTACAGAGTCTCAAAAATTCCCAAAATACTTTGAAGGTGTCAAACAGCTCAAAGGTTTACAAGACAGTTCGTTCTTGATTATTTATAAATGGCTGTGAAGAACTTCACCCATCCCAGACGCATTTTAATGCAATTAGATTAGAGGGTCTTCTAGCCCTTTGACCACTTTTTAAAAGTCGTTACAGAGTTTCAGAAATTTTCAAAATGGTTTGAAGGTGTCAAAGAGCTCAAAGGTTTGCAACACAGTTGGTTCTTGATCATTTATAAATGGCTGTGAAGAACTTCACTCATCCCAGACGAATTTGAATGCCATTAGATTAGAGTGTCTTCTGGCCCTTTGACCACTTTTTAAGACTCGTTACAGAGTCTCAAAAATTCCCGAAATACTTTGAAGGTGTCAAACAGCTCAAAGGTTTGCAAGAGCGTTAATTCTTGACCATTTATAAATGGCTGTGAAGAACTTCACCCATCCCAGGCGCATTTTAATGCCACTACAGTGTTCTGGTAGTCCTTTGACCATTTTTCAAAAGCAGTTAGACAGTCTCAAAAATTCCCAAAGTATTCTGTGGTTGTCTAAAGAAGCTCAGAGGATTGTAGAACAGGTAAACTTCACCGAAAGGTTTCCTAGAACCCTTAAATACAGTCCAAAGGGAAAGCGGTTTCCGAAGTATCAGATAGATCAGTTCCTCTGCTCATAGCAGCTCTGACGCTGAATCCCCGAGTTTAGGGGATTCCAAGAATTCTGAAGAACCCGGAGGACCTGCGTGTCTCAGGGCCCGCCGGAAACTGACAATGAGAATTCTCTGCTCAAGCACGTTTGCTTCACCGCTCGGAGGTAGCTCGTGCGCATGATCGTGCTTCGGTTCCAATATTGATCACAATATTCCGATCACTGATACATATTAGAACGATCTTCCGGATAGCGATGACCGCAACCGTGTTTTCAGCTCGTGTTGACCGACCAGGCGTACACTAATGTTTTGCGAGTGATAAATGCCTGCGAAAATGAGTTACATCGTAGCTCGAGTGCTTTCGGCCCCTCCAACTAAATTTCTTCAATGAAAACAAACTGTAAATTCGAACTTTTTCACGCGTTTCTGTGGAAGAAGATCTGGTCTATCGAGTGGTATAGGTAAACTTCGCCTTGTGTGCTTTCGCTTGTCGACTAAATTGAAGAATGACATAATGAACAGGCAAATTTGATATACAATGGAAACGTGAACAATTAACATTGCAAATTTCTTCTTTGAGCATAGAAATCGTTTAGATAAGGTGGCGCAGTACATACATGTAAAGTTATGTAGAGTACCTACCGTTTATTCAATATCCGTGAAAACTGTGGTAAATTGACACGAGCAATGGACGCTTTCAGATTCTAGATTTTAGATCTTTCTAAATTCAATCCTAGGACTAAACCCGTCTCTTTGTAAATATTCATTTTAAAATTGATAATTAGAATTCTAAGAAATATGTGGAAACACTAAAACCATGTTTGAACGATCAGGACACCCTGTATATGCTTGGAGAAAGAAACTTTTCAATCAAGTACCAGTGTAATTTAATAGCAATTATTAACATAGCTGAAGCTTTTAATTCGACCAGCAGTGGTGGATTTAATATTAATATTTCAACGAGTTCGGAACGTTAATAATTATTACTAGTCCCGAGTGGAGTTTCAACTCGGCGATACTGTGCTCACGTCGAGCATATTACGGTTTTGTTAAGTACCCCATAAGCTATTTACTATCTCCATCTACAACTGTCCGAGGCTTATCGTTCATTTGCTCGCGTGTCCGCGAAGATTTATCGAAATTCGCACCCGACGCATTGTACAGTCCCTTTGATAGAGGAGTCACGTGGAGAGAAAAAAAGCAAGCTGCCACAAAACGATCGAGGGAAGAATGACAGAATAGGCACTGACTGTAGACAATCAGGGATAATATCAACGCTATCAACGCGTCGACGACGTTGTTGACGATCGGACATCGTCCGCGAAACACCCGTAAAATTATTCGCTGAAAGCTCCGAGCGTTCCGTTTGCAGAACGCAAGTGCATGTCACGCGACACTCTACTCAACGCATTCTGCATATACTGCAGTTTGAAAGTACGCGAATTGCACGTGGAGGTTGTAATTGTTTGTGAATCTTTCAGGTCATATTGTTTCTTGACATTTTTAATTTAAAGCTCTAGCGCTGTGAGATTAATAGGTTGTGGAGTATATTAATGAATTATTCATCAATAATATCGTGTTAATGAATTTATTACGGATTTCTTCACTGTTTTTTTTTATGCAATTACAATTTATGTTCGCGGACTTTTTAGTCGCAGTGTACAAGGCACCCCGCAGGTCGCGTGCACATCTCGTGTACGCTTGTTCGCGGACATTTGCAAAAGAAAGCTCTCTCCCGTGCTTCGCCAACGTGTATTGCAACATTGCAACTGATATCAACGACGTACGCTACATAATCACGCGCACCTTCGCGGCTCTTTCTTTTGTTGCGTGATTAATTAGCAAACGTATGCAAAACGGGTGTTTTATATTACTCGGAATTTTGTATGGTTTCTGTATGGTTTCTTGGAAACGAACCTTCTTAGAAATGATCGAATTCTCAGTTTAACGTCATAGACTGGACTTTATGCATTTCTTATAACAATGAGTGGTTGTAACTTAGGATAGAAAAGAATTAAAAGAATTGAAGAATGTCTATTTATTATTTTCATCCTGTTGAAATTATTGAAGATACAATTACAATTTTATTTGGCTTGTGTTTCTTACAATCGCGCAGGCAATTTTTAATTTGTACAAAAATGAGTGGCGACAATTTAGGATAGGAAAAGGATTAAAAGAATTCAAGTATGTCTATTTATTATTTTCATCCTGTTGAAATTATTGAAGAAAGAATGACAATTTTATTTAGCTTGTGTTTCTTACAATTGCGCAGGTAATTTTTATTTTGCACAAAAATGAGTGGCGACAATTTAGAATAGGAAAAGAATTAAAAGAATATCGATTTAATATTTTCATCCTGTTGAAATTATTGAAGATGCAATTACAATTCTATTTGGCTCGTGTTTCTTAAAATTGCGCAGGCAATTTTTAATTTGTACAAAAATGAGTGGCGACAATTTAGGATAGGAGAAGGATTAAAAGAATTCAAGTTTGTCTATTTATTATTTTCATCCTGTTATTAATTATTGAAGATACAATTACAATTTCATTTGGCTTGTGTTTCTTACAATTATGCAGGCATTTTATAATTTGCACATAAATGAGTGGCGACAATGTAGGATAGGAAAAGGATTAAAAGAATTCAAGAATGTCTATTTATTATCTTCATCCTGTTGAAATTATTAAAGAAAGAATGACAATTTTATTTGGCTTGTGTTTCTTACAATTGCGCAGGAAATTTTTAATTTGCACAAAAATGAGTGGCGACAATTTAGAATAGGAAAAGAATTAAAAGAATATCGATTTATTATTTTCATGCTGTTGAAATTATTGAAGATACAATTACAATTCTATTTGGCTTGTGTTTCTTAAAATTGCGCAGGCAATTTCTAATTTGTACAAAAATGAGTGGCGACAATTTAGGATAGGAGAAGGATTAAAAGAATTCAAGTATGTCTATTTATTATTTTCATCCTGTTATTAATTATTGAAGATACAATTACAATTTCATTTGGCTTGTGTTTCTTACAATTACGCAGGCAATTTATAATTTGCACAGAAATGAGTGGCGACAATGTAGGATAGGAAAAGGATTAAAAGAATTCAAGAATGTCTATTTATTATTTTCATCCTGTTGAAATTGTTGAAGAAAGAATGACAATTTTATTTGGCTTGTGTTTCTTACAATTGCGCAGGAAATTTTTAATTTGCACAAAAATGAGTGGCGACAATTTAGAATAGGAAAAGAATTAAAAGAATATCGATTTATTATTTTCATGCTGTTGAAATTATTGAAGATACAATTACAATTCTATTTGGCTTGTGTTTCTTAAAATTGCGCAGGCAATTTTTAATTTGTACAAAAATGAGTGGCGACAATTTAGGATAGGAGAAGGATTAAAAGAATTCAAGTATGTCTATTTATTATTTTCATCCTGTTATTAATTATTGAAGATACAATTACAATTTTATTTGGCTTGTGTTTCTTACAATTACGCAGGCAATTTATAATTTGCACATAAATGAGTGGCGACAATGTAGGATAGGAAAAGGATTAAAAGAATTCAAGAATGTCTATTTATTATCTTCATCCTGTTGAAATTATTGAACAAAGAATGACAATTTTATTTGGCTTGTGTTTCTTACAATTTCGCAGGCAATTTTTATTTTGCACAAAAATGAGTGGCAGCAATTTAGGATAGGAAAAGGTTTAAAAGAATTCAAGAATGTCTATTTATTATCTTCATCTTGTTGAAATTATTGAAGATACAATTGCAATTTTATTTGGCTTGTGTTTCTTAAAATTGCGCAGGCAATTTTTAATTTGTACAAAAATAAGTGGCGACAATTTAGGATAGGAAAAGAATTAAAAGAATTCAAGAATGTCTATTTATTATCTTCATCCTGTTTAATTATTAAAGAAAGAATGACAATTTATTTTATTTGGCTTGTGTGTCGTACAATTGCGCAGACAATTTTTATTTTTCAAAAAAAATGAGTAGGTGCAAGTTGAAAATATAGAACGATTTAAATAATTTCAGAACATCAATGTAATATTTTACAACTTGATAAAATGCGTGTCCGGCTCCGGTCTCTCGCCTTGATACGGAACATTTTTCCATAAAATTTCGCAATTTAGTAATCACCCACTGTCATCAATTTAATTTGTCTATCAATTTAAAAATTGCTATAGTTATTCCAGATTTTATGCTTTAACCCTTTGCACTCCGAATTTCCATTTTATTGTCAACAACTCCCTACTATATTTTAAGGGTTGTATTTGAAATTTACTTCAAAGGAGAGTTCTGTAACTGCTACTTATTTTTAACAATTTTGTTTACTAATTATATTAAATACAGCTCTCAAATTTTGTTGTAATTTATATTTGTGGAACTCATATTTGTCTTTTACTAAAAGATAATTTAAATAAATAAAGGAAGAACCAAACACACATAAAAACCCTTCTTATTTACATTTTTCTCTCTCCGATGTCGAGTCAGACTCGACAAAGGAGTGCAAGGGGTTAATGAGAAAAGTTCGACAATTTTTTCCCCAATGAAATAAAATATTTAAAAAGTGAAGCTTCTATGTAGTGTCTTATTATTGCAACTGCAATGTTTGTGGTTCCATATTCGATACTGGTGCAATCTCGAGACGCGTGCAACACGCGGTAAATGCACCGACGAGCACGCAGACTGCGTTCAAAGTGCGCCGAGCTTCCGTGGCTCGCGAATTTACGAGGATATCTGACGTACGTAGCCCGACGCCGCTACTCGTCGATCGGGCTCCCGGTATCGCCTCGTACATGCATGTACGTGTGTGCCGTTTACGCACGTTACAATCACGTGATCCCATTATGCCTGCCTCTGCGCGATTTGTTATTGTAATTACTGGAATCTGCATATCAAGCGACGAAAGTCTACGGCCGGCGCGGCATTCGCCGCTTTGCATGGTGACACGCGGATCTATCGTGCGCCGTAATAGTTGACGCGCGATATCATCTACCGGCTGAACGCGAAGCTTGTCCCGTATTCCGCGAACACACAAAATCGCATTTCGCTCGCCGAAACACAGGGTCGCAGCTCGTTCCTTGGGAAGCTCGTCGAAAGCCAGATAAGATGCTCAAGAATAGGAGTCCGTTCATAACTTTACTCCTTAGTTGTTTTTACACTTACGGAATACACGAAACGTGAAAATTTCAATTTCGTGAGAAAAACAGAAAAAATATTTTTTTCACCATGCCACACCTCGCCAAAAAATCTGAAAAAATTCACGAACAATACTTACACCTACGCGCTGATACTGTCAAAATATAAATGATGTCGCTCTTAAATTTTTAATACGAATTAATAGTTTGTTCGATTTTTTTCAGAATTTTTGTGTATGAATAAATAAGAAGAAATGAAAAGAATAGCGGTAAGAACTCCATGGATGAGTTAACTCGTCACCCCGGGTGTAAGGGTTGAGATTTGTTGTAGAATTGTTTGTGGAAGAACGTGTTCGAGGTTTGAGATTTATAAGGAGAAGAAGATTGTATGTAGAACGATCTGTTGAGCATTCTTCCGGTCAACGAACTACGCTTAGAATTCGACGAGGCCCAGAGGGATGATGCGAGAAAGAAGGGTGCAAGATTCTGAAACACCGGAATATCTTCCGATGGGTAGAAGTCGCGGAAGTGGGCCTCGAACTTCTTGACCCAATTTTTTCCAACCCCTCAAATAACGACTTTATATCCAGGCTGCGTTAACTCCTTGTACCATAACATCGAGTCAGACTCGGGATGAAGATTTCGAACAAAACCTAAATATCTGCACTGACTTCCATTAATATTCAGACACTCTTAGTAAAACAGTGACTTTCCAATAGTGGAAGTTCTAATCATTACGATCGTAAAATAAATCGTAGTTCACGGGGTTAACTATCGGAACAACGCTAAACAATGCTCTCCTAATTTTCATTGTATTCGAAACTGATCGAATCAATTCTATGCAAATGTTTCGGTTTCAATTTTCCAGTTTCTCCTAACGAGTAAACGTCTCTTATTATCAATCGTTCTATTACGAAAGCTGACTGTGCAATGCCTCGTATGACGTAACGTAATATTGTCCGATGTTATGGTAGCCGGCTACGTAATGTCTGAACGAAACAAACAATTGCAAAACAAGTTTGTGATTAAGTAGTGCCACCGAAATATGCATTTATAATTTTCTCGATATGAAAAAATTCATTTATTACCACGTTTTTATTAGCTCGCTTTCTTGTTTGTCTGTTTGTTCGGTACTTTTGCAATTGATTTTAAACTAACTTCCCGATGAGCTAGAGACTTGAAATTTTAAACATAGCTCAGAACTGGATGACAATGCAATATTTAAAAAAATTTTTTAAAAAAGCCTATGCGTTCAGAAGATATAAATTATTAATAATTTGAACCTTTGCACCCCCCGCCGCGTGACGTAGTACGTCTTCGCGTTCAGCGTCCCCACTCTACTACGTGTTCCCACTCTGACTCATCCCCACTCCACTGACCCGCTTCGCACCGAAGGAGCTCAGTGTGCGTCAGTGTGCGTTCGAGCTCCATGCGGTGTTTACAAAGTTACTACGCATTATTATAGTATAATGTTTGTTTACCAAGCGAAAGAACAGTTACACCGAAATTCTCCGTCGAACCTTTATCTTTGACATTTTACCACGTCGTTCGTTTTCGATATGACGCGTCGCAATACCGTCTGAAATTTACTACATATCTCTGTTATAATCTCATCAAAATGCTCAAAATCGATTATAAAATTTCACACATATAAGGCTAAACAGCAGAAAATAATTATTTAAATAAAAATAAATTTTTAAAAAATACCACGTTTTTAAAACGGACTAAAAAGTATAAAATAAAATTTTAAAAAACGCCACGTTTAAAAACGGACTAAAAAGTATAAAATAATTTTTTCTAGCCCCATACAGATTCCTAACCCCGTACAGATAGTCCTGAAAATTTGTGATTGTGAATTTTGAATAGCTATGAAAATACTTGTAAAATTTAAAGCGAAAAACGTGGGGCGCATGCAATAGATAATTGATGCATGAACACCTAAATCACTAACAATTTTATTGCACTGCAAATGATATGAACTGTTTTGCGTGTTTTCTCAGCGGCAGCTACTCTCTACACTCCTTACTATGTATTATCTTGCGCCCCACGTTTTTCGTTTTAAATCTTACAAGTATTTTCATAGCTACTCAAAATTCACAATCACAAATTTTCAGGACTATCTGTACGGGGTTAGGAATCTGTATGGGGCTAGAAAAAATTATTTTATACTTTTTAGTCCGTTTTTTAAAATTTTATTTTATACTTTTTAGTCCGTTTTAAAAACGTGGTATTTTTTAAAAATTTATTTTTATTTAATTTATACTGTGTAACGTGCGATGTACCACATACTACGTACAAAAAACGATAGAATTTAGTATAGTCAGACTTGTCCAATAATTAATGTACAACGTTTAATGTAAAAAGAAATGCATCAGCTTGTAGAAGACCAGAAACAGTTGTAAAAAATTGTGTCGAGCACGTTTTTATCCAGAACTTTCCACCTAAGTTTGAAGAGCAGCCACGAATTCATTTGTACGACTATTTGAAAACATGATCGGTTTTATTTACAAAATCGTGAAGTTCCGCAATCGTCCAATAAAAATCTTGGAACCGGCTGTTCGACCGTGGGGTTCAGCGTTAAACAGCGTATCGTGCTATTCGAAGGCGAAACACGGGGTACTCTAAACGCGTTACGGTAATTTTATTCGGTCCTTTATCCGCTCGACGTATCGTTCCTGCGAGATAAGGTAGAATATGGTCGAAGAAAGGACCGAGCAGGCCACGAGCTCGTCCACAAGGCCCAACGTAAACGCAAATCCATATTTAGACTGGATATCGGTTCGAGTACTTTTAGACGAGCGGACAGCGCGTGGGCGTACGCGTTTAACCATCGAAAATCCCGCTTTGCTCGCCGGCGAAACCCATTGTGCCACTGGCCGATCGTTGCTGTCGCCGTCTGTCGATTATGCGAGTCCGCTCGGTGCCGGTTATGTCGTAGTTGAGTCGCAAAAATCACTTTAACGACAATGTATCTCGTTCACTTTACAGCTGCAAACATTAATGTAAAGATACAGTAAAGTCTCGATCTAAGAAAAACCGTCGGGACCGTGCGGTTTCTTAAATAGTGTAGTTCACGGTTTCTTCAAGATTTTACTGTATTTTACTTTGTGGAAGATTTATAACGGTAAATTTAAAGATTAAAGTCTCTAGAAAGGCTACAACCACTGAATATAAAATTTGAATTGACTCTCGACTTTCTTAAAATATAAAAATTGCATAAACATCCGCAGTCTAATTACGAGATAATCGCTGGTAAACAATGTGTGAAG
Organism: Lasioglossum pauxillum; assembly: GCA_933228785.1. NCBI lineage: Eukaryota > Metazoa > Arthropoda > Insecta > Hymenoptera > Halictidae > Lasioglossum > Lasioglossum pauxillum. The sequence goes on along the minus strand of OW121705.1, from coordinate 36,357,548 downwards.
TATGCGTGTTAAAAAGTCTACAGCGACCGACGAGGTCGAGGATGGAACGTGTTCGAAGAATCGTTCTCCTTTTAGGTTGGTCCCTACGTCACGAGGCGTTTCCGGTTCGATAATTAACAAACAATTTATCCGTTGTTGGCGGGCGCGGGAGGAGACGTGCCCGTACACTATCGCTGGACTATCTCTGTGTAACTTTATTATCAGTGCCTAGTAATATCGCGTCAAGCCACGAGTGTACGATGGCGTACTGTAATTGCGGTGGAAGCGATGCGGTTAATAGGGTGTGGCAGCCCCTGGTTCCGAAGTTATTACGGCCTTATATTATTGATACAACTCCATTACGAAAGTCCTTCGAGAGGTCAGATAGGACGATGCGTCGTCTACCTCCGTGGCTTCCGAGACGATCCTGCTTCGCCGTTTTTGATCGTCGTTAATATCTACACTGCGGATGTTTATGTAAAATAAAAATGCTCGACATCGGCTGCGAGGGAACCAAATAAATAATTCTTCCGTCAAAAATGGTAATACGCGGACCTTTCTACAAAATAAAAAACAAACAGACAAACAGACAAGAAAGCTAGCTAATAAAAACGTGGTAAAATTGTCCAAGTCAGTGAGAAACTGAAATTAAAAGAAAATGTATTTTCTCTTTCCGTCATCTCCTCAACCTATTAATTTTTAATGGAATAAACAAATGTTTATCTGGCTCAAGTATCTTGCAATTGATGTTGACAATGTTTATTTTACATGAAGATCCACAGACTTATTAAAACTTATAATAGAAGAGACGAATATTTATCTGGTCCCAGTATCTTGTGATTTATATCGAAAATGTTTATTTTGCGTCACGAACCTGTTACGATTTTTAACGGATGAAACAATTGTTTGCCTGGCTCCAGTACCAGCCAATTTACGTTGAAAATGTTTATTTTGCGTCACGAACCTGTTACAATTTTCAACAGGAGAAACAAATGTTTATGTGGTTCTTCGCAAGATTCTTCAAAACAAGCAGCTCCGTCACGCAGAGCATTAAAGATCGGATGAATTGAATAATTGTTCGAATAATTAGAAGATATAAATTCCATTGATATTTCGTATTCCGCCGAGACTTGCGCGGGTTCGTTTGGGGTTATTCGTTTCAGTCGGCCGGTTTTTCGCGGGGAATCAATAAAACGGGCGGCAACGAATGATCGCTCGGCTCGGACATGTTTCGAGGATTAAAAGCACGACACTGTCGGCTCGCCGGCTGATATTTAGGTCGTGTTAACAGTCGCCTCGCTAGCGGAGAGCGTCGTTAACGAAACGTAACGCTCAATAGAGCGGCGTATCCTCCCACGCAGGAGGGAGCACGCTCGTGAGGCCTCAAGGTTACTGACACGCTTCTTCTTATCTTCTCGCACCGTCGCACAATGTTGCGATTGCTCGCTAAAACCTGGCCAAAAAAATTGTGCCGGTAACTAATGTATATATCCATCTCCTAAAAGTCGTAACCTAACCTAAAGACTAACAACTAACTGAAAGATCTAACCTGATGAACTCGAATAACGTTTAAATAATTGAAAGATTAAATAATAACGTTTAAATCATTTCCAAATTTTAATAATTAATTTAAAGAATTCGTTTTCACATGGCAAACGCAAGTTCCCTTGAAAAGGATCCATATCTGGATCGAAACGTTGAGAATAATTAAAAAATTTAAGATTGCTTGTTAGTTAAAATTGGATCGAACCTGTGCGTCGAAAACATTAATGAAAAGTTCATTTAGTAAGCTACGATCGACGAAGAGGAAGTTTTAAATACATGTCCGTCTCCTAAAAGTCGTAACCTAACCTAAAGACTAACTAACTGAAAGACCTAACCTGATCAACTCGAATAACGTTTAAATAATTGAAAAATTAAATAATAACGTTTAAATCATTTCTAAATTTTAATAATTCATTTAAAGAATTTGTTTTCACATAGCAAACGCAAGTTCTCTTGAAAAGGATCCATATCGGGATCGAAACGTTGAGAATAATTTAAAAATTTGCAAAATTGCTTGTTAGTTAAAATTGGATCGATTTTGTGCGTCGAAAACATTAATGAAAAGTTTATTTAGTAAGCTACGATCGACGAAGAGGAAGTTTTAAATACATATCCATCTCCTAAAAGTCGTAACCTAACCTAAAGACTAACTAACTGAAAGACCTAACCTGATCAACTCGAATAACGTTTAAATAATTGAAAAATTAAATAATAACGTTTAAATCATTTCTAGATTTTAATAATTAATTTAAAGAATTCGTTTTCACACAGCAAACGCAAGTTCTCTTGAAAAGGATCCATATCCGGATCAAAACGTTGAGAATAATTAAAAAATTTGCAAAATTGCTTGTTAGTTAAAATTGGATCGAACCTGTGCGTCGAAAACATTAATGAAAAGTTTATTTAGTAAGCTACGATCGACGAAGAGGAAGTTTTAAATACATATCCATCTCCTAAAAGTCGTAACCTAACCTAAAGACTAACAACTAACTGAAAGACCTAACCCGATGAACTCGAATAACGTTTAAATAATTGAAAAATTAAATAATAACGTTTAAATCATTTCTAAATTTTAATAATTAATTTAAAGAATTCGTTTTCACATGGCAAACGCAAGTTCCCTTGAAAAGGATCCATATCTGGATCGAAACGTTGAGAATAATTAAAAAATTTGCAAAATTGCTTGTTAGTTAAAATTGGATCGATTTTGTGCGTCGAAAACATTAATGAAAAGTTCATTTAGTAAGCTACGATCGACGAAGAGAAAGTTTTAAATACATATCCATCTCCTAAAAGTCGTAACCTAACCTAAAGACTAACTAACTGAAAGACCTAACCTGATCAACTCGAATAACGTTTAAATAATTGAAAAATTAAATAATAACGTTTAAATCATTTCTAGATTTTAATAATTGATTTAAAGAATTCGTTTTCACACAGCAAACGCAAGTTCTCTTGAAAAGGATCCATATCCGGATCGAAACGTTGAGAATAATTAAAAAATTTGCAAAATTGCTTGTTAGTTAAAATTGGATCGATTTTGTGCGTCGAAAACATTAATGAAAAGTTTATTTAGTAAGCTACGATCGACGAAGAGGAAGTTTTAAATAATGAGTTGTATAAGAAAATTAATTCCGCGGATATCACATGACTTCTTTATAAATGGAGTCGTTTAGGAGATTTGAAGGTCAATTTTGGTTTTGTCTGTAATCAATTGGTTTATGTATGTAATCAGTTTTTTATTCTCTATAAAAAAGTATTAAATTATGCATGTCGGAAAATGATTATTTTAGAAGATACATTAATTAGGATATTGCTAAGAAAACAAGATCGCAACGATAAAATTGCTCGAATATGTAGGAAAAATACTATACTATAAACATGTATATGTTACGAGTAGACTGCAGGTCTAGTTCGCATAGATTGCAGGACACAGGAGTCAAATAAAAATTGTATCCATCTTCTAATTATCCTATCAAGTCGAAACTAATACATTGATGTCGTTAAATATTTTTAACGCGTCCCCTGCTTGAAATTGTACCTGCCCATTTTTGTCATGAATGCATAAAATCTGCAGTCTAGTTATGATAAAAAGATGACTGGTGTGGGCGTTAGATGAGAACAACTATTAACGGTGAAGTCGTCCGCCAAAGAGCGCGATTTATTCTGAACTCGAAGACCTTGACACTGCGAGCGTCACTGGAAAAGTAATCGCTCAGGTAATCTCCAGTCCTGAGGACGTTTTGTTGCCAGCGTGTTTGCTACCTCGTGTTCGCTACCTGCGCCCAGGGCCGTTCCTAGGTGTACAGCCGCCTGCGTGCTGAGCAATTTTTCGCCGCCCCCCACCCTCACCTTGACAATGGGAAACAATATTTAAACCAGTATACATAAGTGCTTTATTCAAATTTACAATGAGAAATTCAGAATACAATGAATTTGTTGTATTAACGCATTTTATAAACATATATCGTATTCGCAGCAAACTCGACTATGGCTGTGGCATAATCAATTTTCTCACATACAGTAGCGGACAAAAGTTTAAGACTTCTCTAAAGAAGACGATAACTTTTTTAATATTGTACTATACGATTTGAACTTTTTTGAGAAGCTAGAGCAATTAGTTTACTAAAGAATGTGAAAAGAAATTTTTTCAAAAATTGCAATTGATCGGAATTGTTGAAAAAATACTAAAAGTTGAATTTTTAACTTTTTTATGTGAGCCTATATTGAAAATTTAAAAAATACTTTTTGTAGATCTGTGTCAATTAAATATATTCTGAAAATTTCGTCAAAATCGGTCGCCGTTGCAATGAGTTCCAAACGTGTAAAGATGGTAAAAATTGCAGATTTTCACGAATTATTGCAGAAAATCAGAACATATTTAATTGACACAGATCTACAAAACGTATTTTTTAAATTTTCAATATAGGCCCACATAAAAAAGTTAAAAATTCAACTTTTAGTATTTTTCCAATAATTCCGATCAATTGCTATTTTTGAAAAAATTTCTTTTCACATCCTTTAGTAAACTAATTGCTCTAGCTTCTCAAAAAAGTTCAAATCGTATAGTACAATATTAAAAAAGTTATTGTCTTCTTTAGAGCGGTCTTAAACTATTGTCCGCTACTGTATGTCGTGCTTTATTGATAAAAGAGCTAAATCATATAAGCGCTCCTGTGTCATAATTGACTTTAAATAATTTTTTACAATTTTTAATTTTGAAAATGATCTTTCTCCACTTGCAACTGTCACTGACAACGTCAAATACAATTTAATTGCTATTGCCAAATTATGAAATAAGTGAACCAAATCGTTACAAACAATTTTTTCCAATATATCCTTACATTTATAAACCTCAGAATTAAATAATGCCTTAAACGATAAACATTCAGTATATAGCTCTATTCCATCTATATCTTTTGAAATTGGCATTCCATCATTCACTCGCAATGCAACATCTAAATCAGAGCAATAATGCTCCTTAATTGCATCATCGCGTCGTTCAAATCGAACAAGTTATTCAAAAAAGAAAAGTTATCGCTGCATTTCTGCAGTTGGTCGAATCTTTACGAGAGCGCTTCTTTTGCTGTATCCAATATAGAAAAATAGAAATCAACTTTGAATTTGAGTGTTGCATCGACTATTTGATCATCTTGTTCTTCGTAATTGAAAAGTCTTTTTTTGGTTCGTTTCCTTGCCACTGGAAATTCTGATTGAATTTTTGCGTTGCGCTGTTCTATTTTCGACCGCAGTCGGCCGCCCCCTAAAATCGGCCGCCTGCGTGCGGGCACGCACTGCACGCCTGGTAGGAACGGCCCTGCCTGCACCCTTAGGTGCGCAGGGTTTTTCCCTGGACAGGTATCGTCCGCTGTCGAGCCGCACGCTGCCCACTCTCGACGTTCACTTATTTCTTACACTAGCAAATAGTTAAAATATCAATGACTCCCATGTGCGCTATATAAGCAACATATCGGTTCCGAATTTTTCCCACGTACCGAAGCATTACCGCGGTATAACGGTGTGACAGATGTGCACAGAAAAAGCCGAAGCAGGATTCGCAGAGAGAAACGCGCGAAACTCTCGGCAGCTCGACGTTCATGTAACCAGAGGGTGACGTTTCGAGGGGTAAACAGTAAATAATAAACAGCGAACGAGGCGCATCTCATGTGGTCGCACGTGTCGCGATGGAACGCTATTTGCGGCTCGGGTATTTATAAGCCGTTCTAATTTAGCCGCAGACGTATAAATATCAATTCAGCGCGGCCGATGCTCCGCCACAATTACCGTTTTATTGTAGCACACTTTGGATCGGAGCTGAATTTTTCTGAGGCCGCGACCGGCCTGAAAGAAGTCTACGTGATAGTTTAATTTTAGGGGTAGTGGAATAACAAAATTTTGAAGCACATCGGAATCTTGTAATATGTATACACTACTGTGCAGAAGAGAGACGCACCCGGTATAATCATAAGTAGACTGCGGATCTTTATGCAAAATAAAAATGTTTTGCATTGATTGTGGAAAGCAGGAATAATATAAAAATTTATTTGACCCCTTAACGACTTTGTTACGTTAAAAACAACATTACAGCATTCTTGAATTTTTAAAATCTTTCCCCGTTTTACATTTCACCGAACCAATTTCTTCATAAATGCATAAAGATCCGGCGTCTAATTATAAGATATAACGACAAATAATATCTTTATGTAGAAATTGTATTGTATACAAATTTTATAGAGAATTTAATATTATTTTTAAATTATTATGAAATTTTATCGTGCAATGACTGATTTATTGCATTTAAAGTATTAGATAATCCGCAATAACAAATATTTTCAGAACTATTCAATTAGACAGCGGAATCCTGTTTCAAAACTGACTGTGTTCTTATTTTAGTTTTCACGCTTCTCTATTCAATATGGCCGGGTGCTTCTTTCTTTTGCACAGCAGTGTGCATAGAAAAAATAGGCTCGCAGAATTTTCGAGGAAATTTGTAAATAATACTTTGTTACACATGGTAAATGCTTTGAATATATTTGAGCATCACAGCGTCTGAACTGGAATTTTTCTGAGGCCGCGACCGGCCTGAAAGAAGTCTACGTGATAGTTTAATTTTAGGGGTAGTGGAATAACAAAATTTTGAAGCACATCGGAATCTTGTAATATGTATACACTACTGTGCAGAGGAGAGAAGCACCCGGTATAATCATAAGTAGACTGCGGATCTTTATGCAAAATAAAAATGTTTTGCATTGATTGTGGAAAGCAGGAATAATATAAAAATTTATTTGTCCCCTTAACGACTTTGTTACGTTAAAAACAACATTACAGCATTCTTGAATTTTTAAAATCTTTCCCCGTTTTACATTTCACCGAACCAATTTCTTCATAAATGCATAAAGATCCGGCGTCTAATTATAAGATATAACGACAAATAATATCTTTATGTAGAAATTGTATTGTATACAAATTTTATAGAGAATTTAATATTATTTTTAAATTATTATGAAATTTTATCGTGCAATGACTGATTTATTGCATTTAAAGTATTAGATAATCCGCAATAACAAATATTTTCAGAACTATTCAATTAGACAGCGGAATCCTGTTTCAAAACTGACTGTGTTCTTATTTTAGTTTTCACGCTTCTCTATTCAATATGGCCGGGTGCTTCTTTCTTTTGCACAGCAGTGTGCATAGAAAAAATAGGCTCGCAGAATTTTCGAGGAAATTTGTAAATAATACTTTGTTACACATGGTAAATGCTTTGAATATATTTGAGCATCACAGCGTCTGAACTGGAATTTTTCTGAGGCCGCGACCGGCCTGAAAGAAGTCTACGTGATAGTTTAATTTTAGGGGTAGTGGAATAACAAAATTTTGAAGCACATCGGAATCTTGTAATATGTATACACTACTGTGCAGAGGAGAGAAGCACCCGGTATAATCATAAGTAGACTGCGGATCTTTATGCAAAATAAAAATGTTTTGCATTGATTGTGGAAAGCAGGAATAATATAAAAATTTATTTGTCCCCTTAACGACTTTGTTACGTTAAAAACAACATTACAGCATTCTTGAATTTTTAAAATCTTTCCCCGTTTTACATTTCACCGAACCAATTTCTTCATAAATGCATAAAGATCCGCAGTCTAATTATAAGATATAACGACAAATAATATCTTGATGTAGAAATTGTATTGTATACAAATTTTATAGAGAATTTAATATTATTTTTAAATTATTATGAAATTTTATCGTGCAATGACTGATTTATTGCATTTAAAGTATTAGATAATCCGCAATAACAAATATTTTCAGAACTATTCAATTAGACAGCGGAATCCTGTTTCAAAACTGACCGTGTTCTTATTTTAGTTTTCACGCTTCTCTATTCAATATGGCCGCGTGCTTCTTTCTTTTGCACAGCAGTGTGCATAGAAAAAATAGGCTCGCAGAATTTTCGAGGAAATTTGTAAATAATACTTTGTTACACATGGTAAATGCTTTGAATATATTTGAGCATCACAGCGTCTGAACAGAAGCGTTCGCCTTTCGAGGGTTAATGTCAGTAGAACTGATCTCTGGCTGAAGGGACCTTTAGAAAATGCTCCAACAGGTGTCTTCATTCATGGCGTAGCATTTAACGAGAGGAAAGACGCTGCGAGGAAAACGGCACCGGATAGGCGAATCGATTTTCGCCCTAATTTTCATCTTGGTATACAGACTATCCAACAATATGTATATAGCAAACACTTCGCCCCTCATGTCTACACCTTAGTCTGATGTACCATGCCCATTTGACGCATATTTGTGTCCCCAAGGGAATCAACGCAGTACAGCATTGTCGGACATAACAACCACCTCGTTCTCACGCATTCAAAACATACTCGGCCGCAAACACCGCCGCGATGTAGCGGCGCGTTACTTCCGGCCGAACTGGCATAATGTCGGGCCAAGTTCGGCAAACTCGAGGATACCAGTCGTTAACCGATTTCGGCACGGGGATTGAAGGGGGTGGTTAAATCGGGTTCAGGGGTTCGGGCTGCTCGCCTATTAATTTGCAATCCCTAAGCGGCTGGGATTAATCGATCGTACGAATTCTTCGACCGTGATAAAGGCCTGCCCGTTGCCCGAAAGCCAGACCGAGGTAATGTCTCGATTTATGCGAGCGAGATGTGCATAATCTTCGCGAACTGTTTATTTATCCCTATGAGACGCACTTCTTGTAACGTCCAGAAGATCGTCGGAAAGATTAAGAGAGATGAAAATGAACATTGTACGAGGACAGATATATTAACAATACTTTGTTGTTTTTAATTATTTTTTTATTATACTTGTACCACCATAGTCGTGGCACTTTTCTGATTGATACGAGTCCAAACACGACACAGTGTGGATCGCAGTTACTTGTTTAATTCGCGATTTAGTGGAACCTCGATTATCCGAACCGGTATCCGTCAAGTTCCATTTTCTCGGTAACTATTTGATCGATCGGATTGAAATTTTCTGTGCTCTTACTAGTAAGGGTGACGCATATTTTGGTCGAAGACTTTTTGGAAATTCGGCCTACAGTGGGATTGGCTGAATTCTGAAAAGATTCCAGATTAAAATCTGCATCTCTCACAAGGATAAGTAAACGGAATTTAAAACAGCGTAAGATTATAGTTTATAAAAGAATTTCAGAATGTCAATATATTATTTTAAACGTAGGAAGATCTTAAAGATTGTAACGTGGCGACCATTCCTTGCAATTGATGTAGACAATTTTAATTTTGCACAGAGATAGATCCTACTTCTTTTAGGATTAATTCCGATCTGGAATTACAGCAGAATGCCCGCGGCAACAGAATTTCTAAAGTTCGGAGAAAGTGAATCTGGAGCCGCAGACAGTAGCAGTCCGAAGGAGAACGGTCCATTACACAGGAAGATGAACCGTTCGAAAGTAAAAAGCGCGATAAATTTGTCTCGGTCGAGGGAATCATATTTCGCTGGAGGTGTCCGATCCGCAGCTCTGCAGCAGCGAAACGCGAGTAAATGGTACAGAGAGCGAGAGAGCACGTTGAAGGGTTCACCGATTTTCCTCGCCGCCGCGGACCATAATCGAGACTGTCGACGCCGATACCGCGAACGACGACGCAGTTATTAACACGGACATAAATCTTTCCCGACTTTCATTCCCGTCCGGTTCAGTTTCATCAACTCGTCCCTTCGCTCGCGCGCCCTTCTCCCTCTTCATCTTTTTCCCTCTCTAGTTCCGACCCTCCTTTTCTATCTGATTACGGTAGTGCCTCGTTAGATGTGCATGATATCACTTGGTTCGTGTACGAACACTATTCATTGATTTCTATCGCTAGGTAATACTTTTTAGGTAATAACTTTCCTATTTGTAATTATTTCTGGATGACAATTTTACCTGCATGTTCGCGACACTTTTCTGATTAAAATGAGTCCGAACACGATACAATTCGGATTACATTTGTTAGTATAATACACGATATAGTGAAACCGATATTATGCGAACTGATAATTGAATTCTTCATTGTCCGAGTACGTGTTTCAAAAGCTCAGGTCTAATTGATGACAATTTATTGCGCGAAAGAGTGAAGATTTAATCTAAAGAATTGAAACAATCATTTTCAACTTTTAAAAGATGAAAGGTATTCGTATTTGGCGCCTGTTTCTTACAATCTTGTACAGTATTCCGTCGACGAAACAGCAACGTGACGACGTCTTAAGGTCGGTTTATCTTAGCGAGTACAGGCCAGTCGCACAGAACCTTACTATGTACCCTGGTTTTATATCCAGTATTTTCCAAAAAGCTAAAATACTGGATACAAAACCAGGGTACAGTAAGGTTCTGTCCTACGGGCAGGACTGGCTAAGATAAACCGACCTTTAATCTCCAGAAGAAGGTGCACGGTCAATCCTGTCGCGTTCTTTGTCTCGTCCTCGTCCGCGTTTATCAGCAGTGACGAGTTTAATAAACGTTGCGCGACCACATTAATTTCCGCGAGTGAGCACATATTTTTATCAAATTTCCCGGTTATTAACCGACCACCCCTCGTCAAATCCTGAGCGATATCTGACTTACGATTCACTTAGGACGTCTCGTGCTCTAATTCAATGTAACAAATAAGTTTCACTGAATTAGTACTTAATGTCCAAAATCGAGAATTTTAAAGCGAGAGGTTTTGAGACATTTTTAAAAATGTAGAATATTTTGAGACACTTTTAAAAATGTAGAATATTTTGAGACACTTTTAAAAATGTGAAATGTTTTGAGACCCTTTTCAAAATCTAGAATGTTTTGAGGCACTTTCAAAAATGTCTCTTCTACTTAGAATTTTTGGAGACATTTTTTAATAAAATGTTTTGAGACAGTTCCATCTTGGTAGGACATTTTGGAACATCTTTATGTTTGTCGAATATTTTGAGAACCTTTTATATACAATTTTTTGAAACATTTTTGTGTACATATAATCTTTTAAGACACTTTTAAATGTATACAATGTTCTGAGACACTTTTCAAAATCTAGAATGTTATGAGGCACTTTCAAACATGTCTCTACTACTTAGAATTTTTTGAGACATTTTTATATAAAATGTTTTGAGACAGTTTCATATACGTAGAACATTTTGAGACATCTTTATGTTTGTAGAATGTTTTGAGACCCTTTTATATACAATTTTTTGAGACGCTTTTGTGTACATATAATGTTTTAAGACACTTTTAAATGTATACAATGTTCTGAGACACTTTTCAAAATCTAGAATGTTTTGAGACACTTTCAAAAATGTCTCTTCTACTTAGAATTTTTTGAGACATTTTTTTATAAAATGTTTTGAGACAGTTTCATATACGTAGAACATTTTGAGACATCTTTATGTTTGTAGAATGTTCTGAGACCCTTTTATATACAATTTATTGAGACACTTTCGTGTATATATAATCTTTTAAGACACTTTTAAATGTATACAATGTTCTGAGACACTTTTCAAAATCTAGAATGTTATGAGGCACTTTCAAACATGTCTCTTCTACTTAGAATTTTTTGAGACATTTTTTTATAAAATGTTTTGAGACAGTTTCATATACGTAGAACATTTTGAGACATCTTTATGTTTGTAGAATGTTTTGAGACCCTTTTATATACAATTTTTTGAGACGCTTTTGTGTACATATAATGTTTTAAGACACTTTTAAATGTATACAATGTTCTGAGACACTTTTCAAAATCTAGAATGTTTCGACACACTTTCAAAAATGTCTCTTCTACTTAGAATTTTTTGAGACATTTTTATATAAAATGTTTTGAGACAGTTCCATATACGTAGAACATTTTGGGACACCTTTATGTACGTAGAATGTTTTGAGACACTCTGTACAATGGTGCGTCGTAACTTCAGAATTTCGTGGAGGTGTGAAATCGACTTGAAGCAGTTTGCCGATAGAATTTCGTGGAAGTGTGGTAATCGAGGGTCGATCTTTTCACGTGGATAATTAAAAGCTGTTGAAGTAAATCGAAGAAATAGACGAGCCACCGGATGATCGACCGGTCGCGTGAACGGATTCTACGAATTCTTGGATACACGGATTAAAGAGAGCCGCCTCCTCGCGTTCCCGGGAAGTTTGAAGCGATCGTTGAAAGTTCGAGCTCCATTCCCCGTTCCAATTCGAGAGAACACTTTCGCGAACGCGTGTCGTGTCCAACCTGGGAGAACCAATATCAGGTGAGTCGCTTGAATGTGCCACCGGAATTACTTTATAAATTAAATGTTCATACTTGTATTCGTCCAATGAAGTCATTAGTAAACTGCATACTTTTGTGCATTGCTCAGATATTTTTCTTGATAGATTTTTGTTTGTAATTCAACACTTGTTCCAACTGCGTTAAATTTTTATTTTTTTTACGATTAACCCTTGTCTCAATAACTAAAATTTTCTATGATTTTGCACTAGTTTCAATATAAATTCTTTATAGTTCAATACAAATCTAAATTAATCTGTGATCAGCCAAGAATCTTGTGAATAAAAATATTAAAGAATTTACAAAAAGAGATTGAATTGGATTCTTGGTTATTGGCATAAGGGTAGAGAAACATTAAAACTAAATATTTAAAAAATACTATAACTATTACCTAAATATTGACTCTTTGTATTATACTTAATATTTCATACGCTTTTATTTGAACGATCGTTCCATGTGCCAAACAGTTATGAAGTAATTTTGGTGGCACAGTTAGGCGAATCACCCCCAGTACAATATAACCGGAAATCGTTGTACTCCCTCATTCAAGCGTCCAACTCGCGCTCCCCATAAAATTGAAAAGGAATTTAAACCGAATACGATAGTATTCCGGTGCAAACCGAAAAAGATAAAATTCGAGAGCGATTACATTTCATTATCGCGACCGCGGGGAGCTGAACAGTTCGAATGAAACCGAGAAACCTAGCAAACTATGTGCGTTTCACGAAAAATATTCCAACGGCGAGAGCTCCCCGCTCTGGGGAGAAAGAGAGCAGAAAAAAGGGAAAATTCGCACAATTTTTTCGCTTAAACGCGGATCGTTGGTGAATTCGGCAGGGGGATGAAAATGCGGAGAATTCGATTCCAGAGCGATTTAAATGTTATTAACTTTGCGCGATGCCACAATGTACCCCCACCATATGTCGCAGTTTGACCGTCCAACATAATATTCATATTTCCAGAATGTTTGAAAGAGTTTATCACATTTTCCATCATTTGTTTCGCCGGCTGCCTTCGGTGTTAAAATGTTTTATTAATGCAACTAACCCAATCTGAAATATTAACTAACACACTTTAAATTTTATGCTGTGTGTGTGTAGTAAAAATATAAAAATACCTTTACAATATAATTAATAGACTGCGGATCTTTATGCGTTTATGAAGAAATTGGTTGGGTGAAATATAAAACAGTAAAAGATTTAGAAAATTAAAGAATGTTGTATTGTTGCTTTTAATATAACAAAGTCGTTAAGGGATAAAATCAATTTTTATGTTATTCCCGCTTCCCACAAGCAATGCAAAACGGTTTTATTTCGCATAAAGGTCCGCAGTCTAATAATAAATAATATAAAGTACAAGTCAATCAATTCTCGTCAGTCTTTCCTACAGTGTTATTGAACTAGAAAAGTTTGGGTACATCGGTTAAGCGTCCATGTGAAAGATCATGTTCGAAAACACGTGGAAGGATTGAACCAAACAGAAAAGAATGATTGTATCGTTGAGCCGGTGTATTAGCTCGCGTTTAACGAAAAGAGGCACGATGATTCGGTGGTCAGTGGTCGAAGTAGAGCCAGGAAAGTGGATCAAGAGGTCGGCGCAGGATCCACGAGGGGGATACATATTGACGCGAGAGGCGAGTTTCCGTTATTCGGGCACAGGCTCCGGTGCACTTTTCGCTCCGCGAAATTGCTCCGCTAAAGGCTGTGGAACCGAAACTACTCCCTGGGATCCCGTCTCGCGTCTATTACGACTTGCGTATACACAATCTCGGGGCTGGCTTTCTCGTTTCCACCGGAGGAAATATACACGACCGAGAAGGCTTTTCCTGCTTTACACGTCGACACGGAAATACAGTGCACCCTCTATCAACGCAAAAAGGTGCTGCACGATGGACGCAAAAAGAATATCCCCTCCACTGTAGTAATCTGATCTCGGCTCGGGTATACCGGTGTGAACCACTACTAATGCGCCGCACAGTGGAACTTTTCGTCCAAATCGGAGACAAAATCAAAGAACTTCCGATAGAAATGAGATAGAGAGCTGAAATTTTTTTTAATTACAGCTGAGACTTCACAGAATATGGGAAAAATAGGGAGATTATGGTACGAACATTTTTTAACCTTGAAAAAAATCGTCAAACTTGCACAATGTCACGAAAATTGTGATTTTTGCGATACCACGGGTAAAAAAAAATTTTTTTGTAACATGCTATACATCATTTCCTGTAGATTTTTTCATGCTGAATTCAAATCTGGTCTCAAAATTTGTCTATGACTTCAGGATTTTACAAGAAATCGATTTTTGTGAACGAATTGTTTAACGAATTTTATCAAGGTTATAAAACGTTCGTACCATAATCTTCCTATTTTCCCATATTCTGCCAAGTTTCAGCTTTAATTTAAAAAAAATTTCATCGCTCTACCTCATTTCTATCGGAAGTTCTTTGATTTTGTCTCCGAAATGGACGAAAAGTTCCACTGTGCGCCGCGGAGAGTCGCAGTCGTCGCACTGTGGTCTAAAAGTCAGTTCTAGCGCGAATAAATTAAAAATACTACATAACGTAAATCTGTTAAAATTTATACTTGTACGATAGTTTGATATGTATACTACAATAACAAAAGCAAACTTAGTAAATCACATCACCGTATTATTGTTGGCAAGACTGTCAACATTCCAGTAACCACATTTTGTTTTTCTGCGTTTGTCAATTGCTACAAATTATAACCTCAAAATATCGAGTTCTTTCTTGAAGTGTGCATAAATTGTGTTAGTACATTGTTATATATGATATTATCAGTATGGCTATAACTGGAAATGGTAGGTTTACGTTTCCTTCACACACTTTATGATATATTTTATGAACTGATACTTTTTAAGAAAAATTACGCTGTCCAACAAATTTCAACTTTTTTTTTTATTTCGATTCCCACTATGCGATTCTTATAGAGTTTTTTTCGCACTGATTCCGAATCTGTCCTTAATTTTTCTCCTATACGTACAGTTTTTGAGAAAATTAAGTTTCAAAAAAGACAAATTTTTTAACTTTGAACAAATATTGTGATATTATTATAAAAGATATTGAATTCTTCTTTACAGCAAAAGTAAACACCTTTAAACAATCATAATGTATTAATATTGGATATCACTGTATTCGGGAAAGTCTACAGAATCTTTTGCTGTAAAGAACAATTCAATATCTTTTATAATAACATCACAATATTTGTTCAAAGTTGAAAAATGTGTCTTTTTTAAAACTTAATTTTCTCAAAAAATGTACGTATAGGAGAAAAATTAAGGACAGATTCGGAATCAGCGCGAAAAGCTCTATAAGAATCGTATAGTGGGAATTGAAATACTTCTTGGCTGTTGGATAGTATTATTAGAATATCGTAAGTTTTACAAAATTTGCACGCATTTGCACGCGTTGCGAAGTATTTAATTTGAAAGCTTACTTCATCTCCATAAACGGCAAAGAGAAAACGCGATCCCCCGCAATCCCATTATCATTTTATTTTAATATTTTAGTAAACGTATCTACGATCACCCGCTTAGAGTTGTTCGAAGAATGGTTCAAATTGAAGAATTTGAAACGAACGGATTGCGTTAGTGAATCACTAGAGGCTATTTTTACCAGAAGGAATGTGAGTGGACACAATATTGAAGGAATTTTAGAGAGCTTCATCAAAAATATAGAGAAACGTTGGAAAATAGGCAATAATTATAAAGATAGATTGCTGTCAAAAAGTAAGACTTGGTTAGAATCGACCATAGATTGACATTCACGAACTTGAACCCACAAGAGTTAGAAGGCCATTCAAAAATTTGAATGAATGTAGTATTAGATTAATAATTATTATATTAATAAACAGGTAGTCAGTATTGTAAATTATGTTTTATTTACTTCACTCAAATATTTAAAAGTAATTTTTACACAAAATGTCAATTTTTTCCTCGCACAATAATTAATTCGCACTAGAACTGGCTTCTAGACCACTGTGTGTCGGCACAGTTCAAAAGCCCGTGCGATTAATTGACGATGAACGTTTCGGGTGCAAGGAAGGACAGCGTGTGGCAAGGAAAGAGACACGAAGAGTCGCAGTCGTTTCGGTGTCTCTTTACACGCGCTGTCCTTCTCTACGTTTGGCTCGGCATTCGAAGCTCGAAAAAATGGTGTCCCTCTACGATCCACGCAAACGAACCACCCTAAAGCTTTTGCGTCGATAGAGTATTCACTGTATCCGCATTACCGCTTTCAAAGAATTCTGCGTTTACACGGAGTGAAAAATAGTTTGTAGGAGTAGTCGAATTCTGGTCGACGAGAGAAGCTAAGGAAAAATCAGCGCCGATTCCCAGCTAATCCCGGCGCTCATCGAGTCAGTCGAGGAAAGTTCTCAGACAGAGGGGGGAATATCGCTTAGCGAAAGGGAACGCGTCTCAGGGAGGTGCTAGGAGGATTCCGTCCTCCTCGTGAGCCACCCACGAAGAGATCGCAGCGTGAACGGGTGCCGCAGGAAAAACGGGAGGAACGCGGTAATGGCTTCTAAATCCCGCGCAGTCGGCCGCGTTTCCCATTTCAAGCGACCGAGTGAGAAAAAGAGGGAGAGAGAGAGAGACCGGTCGGTTGACTGGATCGCATTCTGCTCGTGGGTCAAGGCAAAACGCGAATCGAGTCCTTTAAACCCCGCCGGTTTTTCTGGGAGCAACCGGTAGCGCAGGATATTTAACTCGGGGAACGGGATGCCTCGACCCAAAGCCGGCCCGTTTCTTTCGCAATTAACCCAGCGATTTCTCACCGTGCCTGTCAATACCGGCGGTCGGTTTTTCTGCGACCCGTCTTTGTGCGGGTCGCCGCGAACGACTCCTACCCGCTTAGGCTCGTGGCCACCCCTCGTCAAGCATAAATCTCGATCCGCGAATGGGACTCGCGACGCGTGACTCTATGCGCCCTGATCTACTTCCACGAATTTAGCGATTGTTCTTCACTGCGGCTACGAATGAACTTAATACTTGATACAAACAGTCAAGTAATTTTTCTAACTGTTATCCAATTTTTTGTACTTAATTTTTTATACTTCTGTACAGTCCCATTTTAAAAATTACCTTGATAACCTTCGGTATCTTAGAAAAAATGACCTCGAGAAAATTTGTTCGCCCACTGCTATATTTGCTTCCTTGTACCACAAGTTTCAACCAAACTGTTAAAAATGGAACACTGATTAGTTCGCATAAGTATCCGCGGTCTACTAGTCACCGTTAAACTAATTATCCCCTTGTTTCTGGTTTCAGCAGCAAAAATTCGTGAAGAGGACGGCCGAGGAGTTGGAGCCAGCTGGCGGTGGCAGCGGCGACGGTGGATTCGGTGAGCCGCCGGTGAAGCTGCAATGTACGCAGGCGCAGCATCAGCACCAGCAAGGGCCCGGCGGCGGTGGTGGGGGTGGGCCCCATCACAGTCACGGTCAGCATCCGCCCGGAAACGGCGCGAACTCGACGGGCCCGACGCACGGCGGTGGTGGGAACACCGGCGGCGGAGGCGGAAACGAGGGACTGACGAAGTTCTCCGTGGAGATCGTGCAGCAACTAGAGTTCACGACATCGGCGGCGAACTCTCAGGCCCAGCAGATCTCGACGAACGTGACGGTGAAGGCGTTAACGAACGCCTCGGTGAAGAGCGACCTGCTGAACGCGTCTTCGTCGCCGAAATCTGGGCCGGACACGCCCGCTTCCGCGACCTCAAGGTCCCAGACCGGGAACAATGGCGGCGGTGGGCCTGGTGGAGGTGGAGGTGGCACAGGTGGCCCAGCGACCGGCGGAGGAATCGGTTGCGTGGACATTGGGAACCTGGTGGAGTGCAAACAGGAACCTGACAACGAGTTCGTGGACCTTGAACAATGCGCGGCTGCGTTGGAGAAGGACGCTGCCGCTAATGGCGGCGGGTTCCCCGGGTTCTCGGACTTCATGGGCGACGACACGGGCGACGAGATCATCACCTCCGACGCGTTCAAGGACCTGATCTCCGAGATCTCGGACTTCCATCCGGAGTTCATGAAGGACTTCGACTTTGAGGATAAGATACCAGTAGAGGCGCTGGCGAACAACGCGGCTGTGGCTGCGGCCGCTGCAGCTGTGGCTAACAACAACAACAATAATAACAACAGCATAGCCACGAACAACGGCCAGATCAAGATAGAGGATGATAAGGACGCGATACACCAGCAGCACGGGAACAACAACGGCAACAACGTGAACAACGGCACGCCCACCAACAACGGGAACGCTCTGCCTGCTAACTCGAGTCCTGGGGGTCTCGGTTCCGCGCAGTACTCCCCTGCGAGGTTGCCGTATTCTGGCCTGGACTTCAAGTCGGAGATGAGTCCTGCTGCTCAGACACTGAAGCAGATGGCTGAACAGCACCAGCACAAGAGTCAGCAGCTTGGCTTAGGTGGATTCAATCCTGGAGCTGCTGCAGCCGCAGCTGCTAGAGGACCAACAGCCAGGTCACCTTATGCCGAGTTCCCTCAGTTTGGTGGCACTTCGGACTACCTTGGTAGTCCCGGTAGCACCGGTCCACCTGGAGGACAGTCCCAGGCTACCTCCGGGACAGGGTCCTATCATAAGAACAATGGTAACGCCGGATTCCAAAGCCAGCAGCCCAGTGAAATGTTTGTGGGGTCACAGACGCAGTTTGCTCAGGGCCTTGCAGATATGAAGAGACCCCAACCTGCTACCGGTGGCAAACCTAGTATGCTAGGACCCAGTGGAGGTTACAAGCAGCAGTATTCGCCGTACGGAGGCAGCCCGGGATCCATGCCGAATCATGGCAGTCCTGGGTATCCGCTTCCACCCAGGGGCTCACAGGGAGCCGGACCTAATCAAACCGGATCCCAAGCACCCTTCACCAGCTCCACACCGCCAAGACCTCCCTCGGGATCTGGCACCTCCTCCCTGCAAATTAACCAGGCGCAGCAGCTACACATCAACAACCCCGGGCATCAGATTCAGGTTAGTGAAGTTACATTGTTTTATCGGTCTGTGTGGACTGGCTCTTACGGCATTCACTACGAAACTGATCGAATGCTAATTCTGTGAGTTCCTTTGTTTTTAAAGTTCTTTTGGTGAATTTTTTACTGGCATATTTGTCACATTTTTTCGGATTGGAATGATACCAAACTCGATGCACTTTGGGTTACATTTACTTGTTCAATCCACGATTCTATAAAATCTCGATTATCCGAAAAAAATTAATGTTCCAATTTTTTCGTAAATGTCATAAGTGATTCAACTACCGAAGATTTTTTGAATTGATTTTTGTAACGATTCACAGTTAGAAACACAGTTAGCATTAACAGTCAACTGCCGAAGTAGAATGAGATCGTTTTAGTCAGACCAACGAAAATCTCGCTTTACTACTTGCGCTTTCGGACAGGACACAGCCACCAAAATGTTAGACCACTAATTTTCAGTCATGTACATTGTTAAGTAAAATGTGGATAAGTATTTTTATAAAAAGATCTTTGACGATCAATTCCTTTCACTCTAATTAAAGCAACTCTTAGCGAAATGTCTTCGTTCTCCCAATATCTCGCGAGTACACATAATAAATGTAGGAACGCGGACCATCTGTGGCCCACGTAAATGGAACGTCACGCGAATTTAGCGGGGCACTCAACGAATAACCCCTTGTTTTACAATTCCTCTCGCAGCCACTCGGGTCAGACTCTCTTTAACATTAATAATTCTCTATACAAAACCCAAGATTTATATTCATCGTATTTCTCAATTTTTTTGGGAAGTTCGAACTCAAACTTTTTTTTAGAAAAAATGGGTCTTCCTAGAACAGGGGTTGGCAACCTTTTGAGTCGGAAGAGTCAAAAATTACAATTTACAAAATTTCAAAGTTTTTAAAGAACCACAACATTTTTTCTTGCCAACAATAAATAGTACTCGCATAAATAAAGTTTTTTGATAAAAGAAACTAATCTATTTATTCATAAGAAAAAACATCCAAAGAGCCGCATGTGGCTCGCGAGCCGCAGGTTGCCCACCCCTGTCCTAGAAGAAAATGAATAATGCTGTGCGAAAGTAGAGTCTTCAAGCTTTAAAGTTTATTGTTGTACGATTGTTTTTTACGGAATTAAAACACTAAACCTATCACGAGGGATCAAATGACCCATTTTAGATTTTTTATTTGACAATTGGATTATTTTGGAAGTGGTGTAAGTCCATTCTTGAAAAAAATGAGATATCACGTAATTCGTGCTTAATTTAATGTAAATAAAATTAAACAAAAAAAAATTTTTAAAACAAGAGAAAATGGACTTACACCACTTTCAAAATAAACAGTCCAATTATTGAATTTATAAGGGTGTTTTCATGGGAATTTATTGAATACATTTTCTGACTCCAGTATAATATTATAATAAATAAAATCAATTGCAAAATTTGCCACCGAACAAACAGACAAACAGACAAACAGACAAACAGACAAACAAGAAAGCGAGCTAATAAAAACGTGGTAAAATCGCACAAAATATAAATAAATTTAATCTTGTTATTTTTACAACACTATAAACATCAGTTACTTTTGATGGTCGGTGGGTTTATCGTTAAATATCGTCAATTTCTCGAGAATCAAGAATTCTATGTTCAGTTTGCTTCCCGGAGAAAACATTATCTAACACAGTTCTATGCCCCATATTTGAAGCAGAGCACACTGAAATGTGCCACAACCCCTTCAGCATCTAAAGACAGAGCCATACACGTCAATTCCTACCAGCGGACGACGAAGGACAAAGGATCGCAAGGACTCAGAGTCCTCATTCTAGTTCGACCTCGTCAGGATTCCGTGCGCGTGTCGTTGGAGGCCGAATGATATCTGTTGCGTCGCGACGACGACACGTCTATTTTTGTCGGCGGCGGCGACGTCGGTGGCGTCGACTCGTGACGCCGACGCCGGCGTCGCGACGCTGCTGGTGGCTCGTTGGGGATGGTGGTGGTAACGACGTCGCCGGTGGCGTCGCCAGCGAAGGGGCTCGCTATCGACGCTCGTGGCGTGCCGGCGCTTTCCAGGGGGTGGGGGGAGGGGGGACGCCGTCAGGTTTCGGCGTCACGAGGGCGCCGCGACGCGCAACAAGTAGTCTGCCCCCACCCCAATCTCGAGTTTTCCCTCTCGGCGCAACCCCCACCTCTCTCACCACCACTCTCTCACTACCACCCCCTCGCGACGTTGTTTGCCCGCCGACGGAGGGGTTGGCAGGGGTTAGAAGGAGGGGTGCACGGACGCGCGCAGCCGGCGTCGCGACGCCGCCACCGTCTGCTCGATTTAACCTGCGCCTACAATCCGCCGCGTCAATACGCTACGCAACGCACGGTAGTCGCGGGGATGCACTCGCGACTACCTGCACGCTGCGCGGTGCTGCGTTTCCTACGTGCGATGGGAATGACGCAATCTTGCCAAGTATGGAGGTCTTTGATATTCTCGTTCGTTTAATGAATCCGCTAAATATTTAATTTCACCTGTTTCTTTCGAGGTGAAATTGAATTGTCGACGTCACTGGACTGCAAGACGTATGCATTTATGTTTAGAAGGAGCAAGTACTGCAAGGTGAGACGGTAGTGATGGGTTTTTTTCAGAACAATGAACAAATTGCAATTTTCCAAGTAAAGTACGGAATTCGAAATTCTTTGATATTGTTGCTGATTTGTCGAATTATTTATTATTTTAAGAATTAAGGATTATTTATTATGTTAAATATGGATTCCGTCTGGTTTCTTTTAAATTGAAATTATATTCTACTTTTTTGTTATCGGTGTTACTAAACATTGTTAGACTGAGGAGTTTATACATTTATGGCAAGGAAGATAAAACGAATCCAAGAATTAGCTATTTTGCTGCTGCTTTTTGCAATTTATACAGACAATTTTTATTTTCCATGAAGATCCGCAATTTATTAATCGCACTTATCTTTTTCAATGCTTTGTTTTTCTCTTTGTTTTTCTTTATTTTTCTCTATATTATATTGTAAAATGTGTGAACCTCCACGAAAATTGTAATATCCTTCTCTTTGTTTTTCTTTATTTTTCTCTATATTTTATTGTAAAATGTGTGAGTCTCCACAAAAATTGTAATATGAATATTTTAAACTGCGTTTTTCTGGAAATTGAAGTTACGATGATTCCATTGCTATTTTGAGGAGCATTGTCTTGTCAAACTTGTCCGCATCATGAATTTTAGCCTATCCCGTGTACCGTGGTGTACGATTTTTTGGATCTCCGTTCTTCAGACCTTCGAATTCGTGATCTTTGTCCATCGGACGAAATACAAGAGTGTGTGCGGCGTCGCTGACCTAAATGCCCGAGTCGTTTGCATTCCAAGCGTCACCGTCTCGATCCGATAACAATGTGTGGTCGTTATAATTCCAGCAGCTTTCCGCGCGAGGAACACGGACGCGCCTTCGATGCAGCAAGACTCGTTTCGACTGCTTCGCGACTTCCGGCGCGATTGCTGGTTGAAGGTGTGGCTACACTGATTTTTCGATCGTTCTATCGATCACGTATTAATCATCTTACTCGCTTCAGTACATTTTCAATGGCGTTTACACCATTCCTCCTCCGCATTTGACTAGCACAGTGATCCATAATTAGAACTAGGTAAAGTACTATTGCAAATAGTAAATGGTAATTCGTCTCTTAAAATGTCTCTTAAAATAGTCCTCTAATTCGTTCAGATGGTAAATAGTAAATTGTGTATTCTATTTTAGACATACGACGAAATTTTTGGAAATAAAATATTTTATTATTCTCCAATTCGTGCAAATGGTAAACGGTAAATAGTAAATTATCTATTCTGTTTTAGAAATATTTTTAACAATAAAATAGTGTTTTTATGGAGACACTTCCTCTCGAATTTTATCAAGGAAGCACAATTTGCAAAATGTAGTAGACTCAAAGAATTAATGTACTAGTTTCAATATATTCTAAATCTTTGAATCGTCGTCTAATGTCAATCTTAAAAATTCGGTATCACTAATTGTGGTATGATCGAAAATCCAGTGGAGCTGCATCGTAATTTAATACAAGCGAAGAAAGCTAACGTGGGAACTGAAACCACTGTTTATTATTTCGTGTTTGTTACCAACGCGAAGTGATATGCAAATTTGCTTCGAGATAGCACTCTTCAACCGGACGACGCCGTTTGGAATTTTTGGACTGTCTCGGGACCGGAAGTGGAGAAATACGGGCACTGACACGCGCGCGTGCAACTTCCTTCAGTGACACGTTTTTCTTTTAGTGAGAAACTTGGTGGTTTTAATTTTAGTGGGATATTCAATTCGATAGTATTATTATATATTTGATAAATATTTTATATGCGTGCATGATTTTCGGATAGAAATTCCGAAATACCAAATTGTTAATTTGGTAATTGGTCAAAGTGGTAAATAGTGAATCGTCTATTTATTACATATTAGGTGTGCAAATAAGTTCTTTCCCCTTTTTTTCTAAATTGAAGATTTTATTACATTTTACGTTCATGAAACTGGTTCTGGTGACTCTGGTGACTCCCAATCTTTCTGCCAATTCCTCTTGCGTCTGGGTCATCAAACTTTCTCGGCGCACCTGAACGATCGTCGCCTTCCAAATAAAAATTTCCGGCTTTAAATCTGTGGTACCACTTTTTGCATGTTCTGTAAGATACAGCGGTCTCTCCCAGTGCCGTACGAACCATTTCAATAGCTTCAACAGCTGATTTCCAAAGCTGGAATGGAAAGAGTAAGCAGTGACACAAATAATGCTTCTCGCACGCCATATTGCTTGAAATTGTCGAAGTAATTTGAAAGTAATTCGAATTCAGGCAGAAGTTATGATCGTAGAAAAAAATGTAAGGAACTTACTTGCACACCTAATACATAAAAATTTTTAAAATAGGATGTCTGATTTAAGGATGTTCTGGAGGTATATAAAAACGCAACAAAACTTTTGGAAATTTGACAAGATATAATTCTTACTAAATTAACGCAATTACCAAAGTCTGGGTTCGATTCACTGCACCGTTTAAGAATTATGGCAACTTAAAGTTTGCACATTTTAACACGTCTTCTTATGGAGAATTCATAAAATTCCACTTCAAGCCCTATTTAAACCTTGAAAAAACGCAACTAGAAACTCCAGTTTTTTTTATATGTAGTAAAAATTATGTAATTAATTATGTTCAAAATTTATTAAGATTCACTAAACATTTGCAATATAGCTACAGAGGGTACAGTATTCGCAAAAGTTTAATGCAAAATATACTCATGAATGGCTTTCATTGCCATGTATTGATGAATTTCGAATTTCTCGTACTTTTGTCTCCCATTGTACATCCAGAACATCCTTAATAGAAAGATTTTTCGAAATCAAATATTTTCTGGACCCTTTCTTGGATTTTCCACAAAATATAGTAGGGAGTAAATACATTAGCTTGGATGTACCATAAATCTGTGAATCTTTGTCTGATATCAAGCTTGTTGATTTCGCATGTTCATAAAAGAGATGATGACCCTCAGAAGCTTGAACAGTGTAATTGCATGATGCTAGGTCGCGAAGGCTTCGAATTTCCGACCCCACGATTTTGGTGACGCGGACAGGATTTTTCGTGCACGTGGCACCGGACGAAAGTGCAACGGGCGTCACGAAGTGAAAAGAATCGTCGGGCCACGGCATAATCGGGGTTCGAAGACGGGAAACGTCGAGGAAGGAGGCGCGTCGTTCGCCACGACGCATTCAGATGCAAATCCGTTTTGCTGGCTGGCGTGATTTACGAGGGACGGACGTGTCCATACGCGATTGGGACAGAGAAAACGTTTCGGTGGCGTTTCGAAGCCGTTCTTCTGGGGGTACAGCCGGATAAGATCTGCTCAAAACGACCACAATAGCCTAGGGATTTTATACAATCGGGCAAGACGCTTCGGAGGAACTCCTGCACCGTTTTCTCGATCGGCAGCTTCTAACGATTTCTCCTCTTGCTGCCCTGACATCGGACATTTTCTTATCAGGTCGCTCCTCCCAATGCGTTTTCAATGCGTACGAACTGTTCCATTCGGACAAATTAGAAATCGTTCTTGTTACATTGCATACGTAGATCGACGATTGACATTTTCTGCAATCATTTATTGCAATTATGTCTGTCAGATTGCTAAATTACCAACTTAAAACATTTTCAAATGTTACATTAAACAGTTACATTAAAAGCAACATTGTAACATTCTTGAAATTTTAAAATCTTTTACTGTTTTATATTTCGCCCAACCAATTTTTTCATAAATGCATAAAGAGCCGCAGTGCTGCATTAGAATTTCGTTGTCACTCACCGTTGCAGTAGATCGACGATTGACATTTTCTGCAATCATTTATTGCCAATTATGTCTGTCAGATTGCTAAATTACCAATCTCTTCCTTTCTTCGCAGCTTCATTCATTAGTAGACTGCGGATCTTTATGTGAAATAAAAATGTTTTGCATTGATTGTGGGAATTAGTTTGAATTTGAATTTGGATTTGAATTTGAATTTGAATTTGAATTTGAATTTGAATTTGGATTTGGATTTGGATTTGAATTTGAATTTGGATTTGAATTTGAATTTGAATTTGAAAAACATGAATATTTTCTTATCAGGTCGCTCCTCCCAATGCCTTTTCGATGCGTACGAACTGTTCCATTCGGACAAATTAGAAATCGTTCTTGTTACATTGCATACGTAGATCGACGATTGACATTTTCTGCAATCATTTATTGCCAATTATGTCTGTCAGATTACTAAATTACCAATCTCTTATTTTCTTCGCAGCTTCATTCATTAGTAGACTGCGGATCTTTATACGAAATAAAAATGTTTTGCATTCATTGTGGCAAACAGGAATAACATAAAAATTGATTTCATCCCTTAACGACATTGCTACATTGAAAGCAACATTGAAACATTCTTGAATTTTAAAAATCTTTTACTGTTTTATATTTCGCCCAACCAATTTTTCCATAAATGCATAAAGAGCCGTAGTCTATTCATTAGAATTTTGTTGTAACTCACCTATGCAGTAGATCGACGATTGACATTTTCTGCAATCATTTATTGCAATTATGTCTGTCAGATTGCTAAATTACCAATCTCTTATTTTCTTCGCAGCTTCATTCATTAGTAGACTGCGGATCTTTATTCGAAATAAAAATGTTTTGCATTGATTGTGGGAAACACGAATAACATAAAAATTGATTTCATCCCTTAACGACATTGTTACATTGAAAGCAACATTGAAACATTCTTGAATTTTAAAAATCTTTTACTGTTTTATATTTCGCCCAACCAATTTTTCATAAATGCATAAACATCCGCAGTCTATTCATTAAAATTTCGTTGTCCATAATAATTTCTTAGGAGGTAATCTATATTAGTGTACAGGGTGTAAAGAGGTTATAGCGGATTCTACAAAAATAATTAATTTTCAGTTTCGAGATCACCCTCTTCAAGGAAGTACAAATTTTTGGGACACCCTTTATAGTACACAAATCCGAAGTTCAGTATATGTTCCCTTGCGAAAAGTAAAATAGTACAGTCCCTGCTCACTTTATTAGACTCAACTGAAGAATTGGTGCTGTTTGAAATTCTATAAGGAATTCACCGCTGTTTTCAACTTATGGGGTAATGATTTTATACTACAAGGTTACCTTATGGGTTGCCTATCCAAGTGTAAAATTTTCTTGCAAGAGCAAAAAATCTTACCATGGCCCGGCAACTCACCGGACATGAATCCGATTGAAAATGTCTGGGAGTGCCTGAAAAGAGAACTGGCCAAAGAAAATATAACAACAAAGATCAAGTTGATAGAGAGAAGACTCTATCACTGGCACCATAACGTTGCATTAAAAGAAATTGCACAAACTTGCATAGATAGCATGTCCAGAAGAATTGCGGCTTTAAGAGCAGCTAAGGGCGGATTAACAAAATATTAGTGTTTTAAGAATTATATTGATCTATTTGTGTTTGCATCCATTGTTTCTGTAAAATAAATATATGGAAAATTCATTGGTCATCATTAAGTGATATTTGGCTAAGGCTACTATACCCATTATTCATGGTGAAACTAAAAATATCATGATTATAGAGGCGAGTCTAATAAAGTGAGCAGTAGATGGTCCGACGATGCGAGTAGAATTAATAAAATTAGCTGCACAGAGACAGAATTTCGATGTCGATACGATCGTGAGTGTTGCGCGGGAGGTCCCCTCTCGCCAGGAGCATTTCGAAAATTTGATGGTGCTCTCCAGCCACGTATAAAATTTGAGAATGCCAGCCCGAGGGGAATACCCGGCGTCCCTTCCTCCCTTGGCCCTCGAAGCAATTTCCGTGGTGAAAAAATCGAGGTTAACGCCGAACCGAAAGGGATGCGGCCAGATCGTATCTTGTCAGTCCGTAGAATCGAGAATCGGTATCGATCGGAGCCAGGCGCGTTCCCGCCACGCACAGGGAAATAAATTGTCGCTGGTTGCCGACCCTGTCTCACCTATGCAAATCGCGCATCGGCTTAATTGACGAAATATTCAAATCGTTCAGAACGCTCCGAGGCGCGTTCGCATGATAATGACGCTGCGTCGCGCCGTCGCTCGCTTATACGCTCTTTCGCCCCTCTGGAAAGTTTGCCTCCACCTTCTTCTTCTGGTTCCTCGAACACCCGCGCGAGCGCGCGTATGTGTGTGCGCGCCGCCCCAGCCCATTTTCTTTTCACGAGCCCCGTTGTCGTCCACCATTGCTAGATCGCATCCGATACGCGTGCTCGTTTCGGCTGATCCTCTGCCACCAGGGTTTAAAGGTTATCGACCCGGCCCTTCGTGATTTACATGTCAGCGAAAGATCAGAAAGTGACCAGTCAACAACAACACAATACTATTTTATCGAAAGTTTATTCAACCCTCTGAAAACATTTGTGGAATTCGAGAACAGCTAGATACCAATTAACAATGCGTACGCAGTTTCGACGAAAATTCAACTCACTCGGTGTGAAACAATAATTGACGATGCGTAGCTTCCTTTTATGCAGGAAACACGGCAAGGTAGATTTGTTACATTTTTTACCAAGCCGGATTTTTTTCGTTGACAAATTCCAGTTCTTATCACGTTTTTATTAGCTTGCTTTCTTGTTTGTCTGTTTGTTCGGTACAAATGTTGCAATTGATTTTAAACTAACTTCCCGACGAGCTAGAGACTTGAAATTTTAAACATAGCTCAGAACTGGATAACAATGCAATATTAAAAAAAAATTTTTAAAAAGCCTATGCGTTCAAGAGATATAAATTATTAATAATTTGAACCTTTGCACCCCCCGTCGCGTGACGTAGTACGTCTTCGCGTTCAGCGTCCCCACTCTACTACGTGTTCCGACTCTGACTCATCCCCACTCCACTGACCCGCTTCGCACCAAAGGAGCTCAGTGTGCGTCAGTGTGCGTTCGACCTCCGTGCAGTGTTTACAAAGTTACTATGTATTATAATAGTATAATGTTTGTTTACCAAGCGAAAGAACAGTTACACCGAAATTCTCCGTCGAACCTTTATCTTTGACATTTTACCACGGCGTTCGTTTTCGATATGACGCGTCGCAATACCGTCTGAAATTTACTACATGTCTCTGTTATAATCTCATCAAAATGTTCAAAATCGATTGTAAAATTTCACACATATAAGGCTAAACAGCAGAAAATAATTATTTAAATAAAAATAAATTTTTTAAAATACCACGTTTTTAAAACGGACTAAAAAGTATAAAATACAATTTTAAAAAACGCCACGTTTAAAAACGGACTAAAAAGTATAAAATAATTTTTTCTAGCCCCATACAGATTCTTAACCCCGTACAGATAGTCCTGAAAATTTGTGATTGTGAATTTTGAATAGCTATGAAAATACTTGTAAGATTTAAAACGAAAAACGTGGGGCGCATACAATAGATAAATGATGCATGAACACCTAAATCACTAACAATTTTATTGCACTGCAAATGATATGAACTGTTTTGCGAGTTTCCTCAGCGGCAGCTACTCTCTACACTCCTTACTATGTATTATCTTGCGCCCCACGTTTTTCGTTTGAAATCTTACAAGTATTTTCATAGCTATTCAAAATTCACAATCACAAATTTTCAGGACTATCTGTACGGGGTTAGGAATCTGTATGGGGCTAGAAAAAGTTATTTTATACTTTCTAGTCCGTTTTTAAACGTGGCGTTTTTTAAAATTTTATTTTATACTTTTTAGACCGTTTTAAAAACGTGGTATTTTTTAAAAATTGATTTTTATTTAAATAATTTTACAATTTATTTCTAACCGATTCGCGATACAAAATCGTGCAATTTACAAAACCATTAGGTTCGCGAGATCTCGGAAAATACGACCTTGAGATGACCTCCGCTCAAGCAGACTTATGTCCCCCTCCGAATACGATAACTTTGTCGCCAAGCAATTTTTCGTGATCCCTGTAAATAACAAAGTTAAATAAACGATCGGTGCATATTTTTTTGAACGGTGGTAACAACCCCTAACTGCCGCGCTGTTCAAGGGAGCGCAATATTAAAATACTGGAACATGAGAATAAAATTGCACGAGCGCTCCATTGAAGTTGAGAAGAAAGTAGGCGATTGTCTGTGAATTTTGCAGGCTGGTGAAAATGTTGCGATTCGCGGCGGATCGATGGGGCGAATGTTTTGCAGAGGAGTCGAATCGGAATGGTCCCCGGCGATAATCCTCGCGCGGTCTATTCTCGTTTTTCCGGTTGGACGCGGCCAGGAAAATTCGATATCGATTCCATAAATATTCATTTTTCTGGAGGCGGCGCGTAAACAAGGATTTGTACGGTTCAACGTTCGCGGTGTTCTGCATTTAGATTCGCCATGGCATGGCGCGGCGTGCTACTTCGCGCTCTCCGTTCTCTTACCGCGCGGGGAGTTCTGTATTACTGGTTTTCGCAGCTGATCTACAGTGTAGATCGTGTGCCACCTGTAACTATGACGAACTCCCGGCGAAATTAGACGTCTAATACGAAGTCGGGCTCCCCACGAAACGACTCCACCGAGCTGAACTCGCGGAATGGTGGTGGAACGTCTGGGGCATCTGGCACCGTGCAATTCGCTTACAAAGAACTGTCTTAAATTATGTTGGGAAATATTGGTGATCAGGTTGATCACAGACTTTGTTGTATAGTGGGTTGAAATTCAAAAAATCAGAAAGACATTTCGTCGTAGGTTTATGCAATAACGTGATATCTCAAAAATATCTTAATTTCATCTTTGAACTCTCACGATGGATAAGAAAATGAAGATCCGATCCATTCTTCGTTTCAGATACAATTTAAATTAGATAAAATTTTAATTGAAATTCTAATGTCTAATTGAAACGAGGCATGCATGCAGACAGTGTTGGGCAAATTTTATTTTAAATATGTAATAGATAAACGTGTGATTTTAATTGCAAATAATAACTAAACTTTTTATTTAAATACAAGTAATTTAAATAATTCCATTTAGTATTTCTTACTTGAAAATAAAAGATTATTTATCATTTGGATTGAGGTGGAAATCAAATAAATAGTTATTTGTCAGTACAAACAATAATTGAAATTGTATTTGTAAATAACAATTAACTTCATTATTTTCAATAATTCATTTAGACTTGCTCAAATAATAAATAATTATTTTTGCTTTTTGTTTGAATATCCAAATAACAAATATATGTAACTTGTTATTTATATTTTTATTTACATAATTATTTATTTAAATAAATGTATTTATTGCCTAACACTGGATGCAGATTCGAGATTAATTATTCTTATTCTTCTTGTAAGTGGTACCAAGCTTCTAAATAGTGAATTAACATTTATCAACATTGCAATTATTTTAATATACTTGAAGAAATATTATACTAATATGCTGGCTCTCTAACAATTTAAAAATTCGCAGCCATTATTCTAATATACCTGAAGAAATATGATTTGAATATTTCGGCTCCAACAATTTAAAAATGTATCTTCATTTTAATTTTCCATCTACTGATTCACGGTTTGCAAAGTGCAGCTAGCAGTGCTAGATTCGTTCTATTCTATGATCGCCATAGTACGCGCAGGTACAAAAGACGTATAGCCGAAGGCGACGGCGAGCCGCTCGGCCCTCGAAATGTTAACACAGGCGTGAACAACAGCATCCGAGTCGGATCGGTACGTTATAGAGAACTATAGAACAGCAGTGTGCCGGTTGAAACGTGATTCGATAATGAAACAGTACTCGGGCGAGGCGACTTTCGCGCCCAGAAACCACAGAACCGTCTAGCGTTGTTCGAACGTCGCAATGTGTGGTCCAGATATTAACGTGACCGTTCGCGACAGCCGCCTCTCTTGTGCAACACACGTCGACAACCGTGTTGTTTTCTATTAATTAGATACACGGCGCACCGACTGGAAATCGGCCAGCCATTCTACGCCGCGTGAAACGACGTCGAAAAGCGACTCGACTTGACATCTCATCTAGAACATGACGTATTAATGTTACACGGATCCAACTTCGTGCAACTAACATGAGAAATAATTTAAAAAGAAATATTCCACACTGTTCTCAAAAAAAACAACCCTTAAAAGTGGTTTCTATCTTGGAAACTTAGAGGGTATAGGACAATTTTTTAAAAAAGGCCAGCGTTTGCACCGGAGGGGTGAAAACAACCCCCAAAGATGGTTTCTAAGATATCTTGAAAGCTATAGGGTGTTGGACAATCGATTTTTTAAAAATTTCCAATTTCCAAAGGGAAATTAAGTTATATAAAAAGATTTTAGCGAAGATTATTTGTTTAGTTATCGTCAGTTATTGTTTTGAATGGACTTTATTATTTAGGTACATATTAAAATAAAAATTGTACTGTCAAAAATTGAGGGGTGAAAACAACCCCCAAAGATGGTTTCTAAGATATCTTGAAAGCTATAGGGTGTTGGACAATCAATTTTTTAAAAATTTCCAATTTCCAAAGGGGTAAATTAAGTTATATAAAAAGATTTCAGTGAAGCTTATTTGTTTAGCTATTGTCGATTATTATTTTGAATGGACTTTATTATTTAGGTACATATTAAAATAAAAATTGTACTGTCAAAAATTGATGGGTGAAAACAACCCCCAAAGATGGTTTCTAAGATATCTTGAAAGCTATAAGGGTGTTGGACAAACAATTTTTTAAAAATTTCCAATTTCTCCAAAGGGAAATTAAGTTATATAAAAAAATTTTAGCGAAGCTTATTTGTTTAGCTATTGCCAATTATTATTTTGAATGGACTTTATTATTTAGGTACATATTAAAATAAAAATTGTACTGTCAAAAATTGAGGGGTGAAAACAACCCCCAAACATGGTTTCTAAGATATCTTGAAAGCTATAGGGTGTTGGACAATCAATTTTTTAAAAATCTCCAATTTCCAAAGGGAAATTAAGTTATATAAAAAGATTTTAGCGAAGATTATTTGTTTAGCTATTGTCGATTATTATTTTGAATGGACTTTATTAGTTAGGTACATATTAAAATAAAAATTGTACTGTCAAAAATTGAGGGGTGAAAACAACCCCCAAAGATGATTTCTAAGATATCTTGAAAGCTATAGGGTGTTGGACAATCAATTTTTTAAAAATTTCCAATTTCCAAAGGGAAATTAAGTTATATAAAAAGATTTTAGCGAAGATTATTTATTTAGTTATCGTCAGTTATTGTTTTGAATGGACTTTATTATTTAGGTACATATTAAAATAAAAATTGTACTGTCAAAAATTGCGGGGTGAAAACAACCCCCAAAGATGGTTTCTAAGATATCTTGAAAGCTATAGGGTGTTGGACAATCAATTTTTTAAAAATTTCCAATTTCCAAAGGGGTAAATTAAGTTATATAAAAAGATTTCAGTGAAGCTTATTTGTTTAGCTATTGTCGATTATTATTTTGAATGGACTTTATTATTTAGGTACATATTAAAATAAAAATTGTACTGTCAAAAATTGATGGGTGAAAACAACCCCCAAAGATGGTTTCTAAGATATCTTGAAAGCTATAAGGGTGTTGGACAAACAATTTTTTAAAAATTTCCAATTTCTCCAAAGGGAAATTAAGTTATATAAAAAAATTTTAGCGAAGCTTATTTGTTTAGCTATTGCCAATTATTATTTTGAATGGACTTTATTATTTAGGTACATATTAAAATAAAAATTGTACTGTCAAAAATTGAGGGGTGAAAACAACCCCCAAAGATGATTTCTAAGATATCTTGAAAGCTATAGGGTGTTGGACAATCAATTTTTTAAAAATTTCCAATTTCCAAAGGGAAATTAAGTTATATAAAAAGATTTTAGCGAAGATTATTTGTTTAGTTATCGTCAGTTATTGTTTTGAATGGACTTTATTATTTAGGTACATATTAAAATAAAAATTGTACTGTCAAAAATTGAGGGGTGAAAACAACCCCCAAAGATGGTTTCTAAGATATCTTGAAAGCTATAGGGTGTTGGCCAATCAATTTTTAAAAAATTTCCAATTTCCAAAGGGGTAAATTAAGTTAGATAAAAAGATTTTAGCGAAGATTATTTGTTTAGCTATTGTCAATTATTGTTTTGAATGGACTTTATTATTTAGGTACATATTAAAATAAAAATTGTACTGTCAAAAATTGAGGGGTGAAAACAACCCCCAAAGATGGTTTCTAAGAAATCTTGGAAGCTATAGGTTGTTGGACAATCAATTTTTTAAAAATTTCCAATTTCCAAAGGGGTAAATTAAGTTATATAAAAAGATTTTAGCGAAGCTTATTGGTTTAGCTATTGTCAATTATTGTTTTGAATGGACTTTATTATTTAGGTACATATTAAAATAAAAATTGTACTGTCAAAAATTGAGGGGTGAAAACAACCCCCAAACATGGTTTCTAAGATATCTTGAAAGCTAAAAGGGGGTTGAACAATCAATTTTTAAAAAATTTCCAATTTCCAAAGGGGTAAATTAAGTTATATAAAAAGATTTTAGCGAAGCTTATTGGTTTAGCTATTGTCAATTATTGTTTTGAATGGACTTTATTATTTAGGTACATATTAAAATAAAAATTGTACGGAATTAAAAGAATGGAGATTAAAAGAATTTTTCGTGTTAATAACTAGAATAAATAGATATTAATAATAATAATGAGTAGCAATATTATAATAAAGTGGAACATTCATCCACAGTCTATCAATTAAAATCGACCTGTTAAGTAAAGTTTCTTAGATTTTGGATTGAACAGGTTTCAAATCAAGGTGAGACTGTTCCAGTCATGGATCATACGAAGACTCGACTTTTCGGATGATTTTCGAATCCGTATAAAATTCGAGAAGTTTCCTCTCTTCGTGACAGGAAGAGTCAACCCAGATTTATCCTGAGCGAGGAAGTCCGACTGCTTTCTCGTTCAGTCGCAAAGCTTCCTCTGTTTCTGGAATATTTCTTACACTCCGCACCGTGACACGTTTTTCCTCTTTTTTCCACACGCGGGAAATCTTCGAAAGTCGTCTTCAACCCCCCAGGGCAGGCTGCGAAGAAGCGAGGGATTTTCACCCTCGAAAATCCACGCTCGGTGACCTATCTCGGGCGTAAGGGAGGTCCGAGAACCCTTGCGAACCTGTTTGATGTTGATCGCGGCTCCTAAAGAGATCTGGAACAGATCTAGCACGGATCTGGCTGTGTAGAAGTATTACAGCGGTATGATCATTATACTGCGGATTTTCCTGATTTAAAATCGCATCTAGAAATTCTTTTAAAAAATCTAACACATTTAGCATATCAAATCACATATTCGAAAATGTTTTTCCATTTTTTTACTTGCAAACTTTGTCTGTAAAAAATGAAAAACCAGAAAAGATTCGGAAGAGTACAGATTTTGTGTTGAAGCTTAAGAGCAACCACCCTGGAAATTAATTTAATAATAAGATACATTTTTCCATATTCTTAGCTAGGGTGCGTCATAGTTAAAAAGAATAAAATCCAATTGTTTCGACGTTT